>OZ018320.1:227270033-227695852 GCA_963969495.1 Ceratothoa steindachneri | reverse complement strand
ACCTAACCTATACCTAAACCTAACCTAACCTACCCTAACTCTCACCTAACCTAACCTACACCTAACCTAACCTAACCGAACCCTACACCTAACCTAACCTAACCTAACCTAACCTAACCTAACCTAACCTAACCTACCTAACCTAACCTACCCTACCTACCCTAACCTACCCTAACCTAACCTAACCTAACCTAAACCTAACCTAACCTAACTTACCTTACCTAACCTAACTAACCTAACTTAACCTAACCTAACCTACTAACCTAACCTAACCTAACCTAACCTAACCTAACCTAACCTAACCTAACTAACCGAACCTACCCTAACCTAACCTAACCTAACCTAACCTAACCTAACTTAACCTTACCCTAACCTAACCGATCCTTACCTACCTAACCTAACACCTTACCTAACCTAACCGAACCTAACCAACCGAACCTAACCTAACCTAACCTAACCTACCTAACCTAACCTAACCTAACCTAACCTAAACCAAACCTAACCTAACCTAACCTAACACCTAACCTAACCTAACCTAACCTAACCTAACCTAACCTAACCTAACCTAACCAACCTAACCTAACCTAACCTAACCTAACCTAACCTAACCATAACCTAACCCTAACCTAACCTAACCTAACCTAACCTAACCTACCTAACCGAAACCTAACCTAACCTAACCTAACCTAACCTAACCTAACTAACCTAACCTAACCTAACCTAACCTAACCTAACCTAACCTAACCGAACCTAACCTAACCTAACCTAACCTAACCTAACCTAACCTAACCTAACCTAACCTAACCTAACCTAATACCTAACCTAACCTAACCTAACCTAACCTAACCTAACCTAACCTAACCTAACCCTTAACCTAACCTAACCTACCTAACCTAACCTAACCTAACCTAACCTAACCTAACCTAACCTAACCTAACCTAACCTAACCTAACCTAACCTAACCTAACCTAACCTAACCTAACCTAACCTACCTCACCTAACCTAACCTAACCTAACCTAACCTAACTAACCTAACCTAACCTAACCTAACCTAACCTAACCTAACCTAACCTAACCTAACCTAACCTAACCTAACTAACCTAACCTAACCTAACCTAACCTAACCTAACCTAACCTAACCTAACCTAACCTAACCTAACCTAACCTACTAACCTAACCTAACCTAACCTAACCTAACCTAACCTAACCTAACCTAACCTAAACTAACCTAACCTAACCTAACCTAACCTAACCTAACCTAACCTAACCTAACCTAACCTAACCTAACCTAAACTAAACCTAACCTAACCTAACCTAACCTAACCTAACCTAACCTAACCTAACCTTAACCTAACCTAACCTAACCTAACCTAACCTAACCTAACCTAACCTAACCTAACCTAACCTAACCTAACCTAACCTAACCTACCTTACCTAACCTAACCTAACCTAACCTAACCTAACCTAACCTAACCTAACCTAACCTAACCTAACCTAACCTAACCTAACCTAACCTAACCTAACCTAACCTAACCTAACCTAACCTAACCTAACCTAACCTAACCTAACCTAACCTAACCTAACCTAACCTAACCTAACTAACCTAACCTAACCTAACCTAACCTAACCTAACCTAACCTAACCTAAACCTAACCTAACCTAACCTAACCTAACCTAACCTAACCTACCTAACCTAACCTAACCTAACCTAACCTAACCTAACCTAACCTAACCCACTTGTTTGTTTTTCTTTAAATTTTGTACAATTCCGTACAGATTCGTACAAACAGCCTAATTTTGCTTCCAAAACCTGATTAAATCGCTATCCTAAATGACAAAATTTGTTCGAAAAATTAGTAAAGTACGTGTTTGTACACCTATTTTAACAATTATCTTAAATTTTTGTACGTTTTTTTGTGCTTGTCTGGTTTTGTACGTTTTTTTTTAATTACATCTTCTCAAAAAATTAAATTTATGTGCAGTTTCCTTTTCAATTTCAGTAATTATGATAGCAATTTCCTAATTTATATTTTTTATCATTTTTCCATTCTTTTTCGTACTTTTTTACTACTTTTTCGAAAATTTCCGTATATTCCCGTACTTTTTCGAACTTTCTGGAACTTTTTCGTACTTTTTCGAAAAATTTTGTACAATTCCGTACAGATTCGTACAAACAGCCTAATTTTGCCTTCAAAACCTGATTAAATCGCTATCCTAAATGACAAAATTTGTTCGAAAAATTAGTAAAGTACGTGTTTGTACACCTATTTTAACAAATATCTTAAATTTTTGTACGTTTTTTTTTAATTACATCTTCTCAAAAAAAATTAAATTTATGTGCAGTTTCCTTTGAAATTTCAGTAATTATGATAGCAATTTCATAATTTATATTTTTTATCATTTTCCATTCTTTTTCGTACTTTATCGTACTTTTTTACTACTTTTTCGAAAATTTCCATATATTCCCGTACTTTTTCGTACTTTTTCGAACTTTTCCGTACTTTTTCGTACGTTTCCGTACTTTTTCATACTTTTTCGAACTTTTAGCACCCAAACCCTCAAGAAAACCTCACTCTAACAACAACAGCAAAAGAGGAACCTTTCTCAGCCAAAACTCGATTGATTGGTGCGATAAACATTGAACGCCGTCTAATCTGGATGATGAATTTTCGGAAAATTCCAGAAGAACCAAGAGAAAAATTGTTATGGGCAAAAAAAAACACAGTTTACTAATAATTAAATTTCAAATTCTTTTATTTTTTTCTTTCAAACTTTTAACTACTGAGTTAATTGTGCTTTTAATTCGATCAATTACAGTATACTTTTTATAATTCAATTGATCCTCGTAAAATTTAATAACCTGTTCATCTAAAACTTCGTGAATATCCAAACTCCTAACAATTGTCCTAGAATCTATATAGGACTGAAATAGAGAAATGAGAAAGGAACGTTCTTCCTTCGAAAAGCATCTTCTATTCCTAATATTTCCTTTTTCTCTCAAACTTTTGATTTTTGATAGTTGATTTTGGAATTGGTAGTCGTCTTCTCCGTCTCTTTCTGAAAACAAAGAATAAATAATAATGTTCAATCAGCTTAAGTTTTTTTTTAAAAAAAATTAAATAAGGTAAACAAACTTTCCTACCTTTTTCTTCCTCTCCTTCAAGTTTTTGTGTTATATTGTTATCCCTCATCTCCTAAAAATAAATAATGAAGAATCAAGTCATATATATAAAAAGATTTTGGAAGGACTTTTGAAGAGATAATGACAGTCTTAATACGCCGGTCCTAACATATATTTTGGGTAAAAATAATACTGTAACCATACAAGAAAGTGGAAACCAAAAATATTTTGCATCTTATCTTTGCTCGCTTCATCTTCATCTATATTTTTCTGTGAAAAAAAAACCACGGTAATCAAATATGAGCTGAGAAGAGAAAACTTGATAATTCGTTGGTGGAAAGAAAAAAATGCAAACAAAAAAAGTTTACAGAACCCCAGCGGTGCGTCTCCGTCCTCGTTCCCCCCCCCCCCCCTCTAACTCCCAAGATTCTTCCTACCTCCCTCTCCTATCAACCAACCGTTTTTCGGTATCCAAATTCCGTCTGAAATAGAAAAAAATATCTTACATCTCTTATCGTTTCCTTCATCTCAAAATCTTGCTTCTCTGTTACAATTTCCAGTTCTTTATTAGCATCTTCGTCTTCTGAAATAATCTGTTTTGAAAATTCTACCTCTTTTTCCACTTCCGTTATTTCTGTTATAGGTTCAAATATATCAACAACATCATCATCATCATCATTTTCGTTATTCAAATCCTCTTCAGAACTCTATAAAAAAAGGGATACACATACATATATATATATATACAAGCCATAGTATATATATATATTAAACATTTTATGAAAGAGTGTCTCATTTAAAGAAAAAGAAAAACTCACACTATCGGATGAAGGTTTGATCGAAATATTTTCCATATTGGTCGAAAATTTTAATAACTCTAACCCCTTTGTTGATTTTAGCATAGTGTTTGCTATTGTGATGGTATTTACGCTCGCTTTATAATATTTTTCAGCAGTTTTTATATCGTGGTACATCAACTCACATATGTTATGTTTTAATTTTGGTTGTCTCTGAGCAGTTTCTGTGGTTGTGCCTTTTCGGTTCGTAGTAGTAGTGAACTTTTTCTTTAACTGGCATTGTGATGTTAATTTTATCATCGCATTGTATAATGCCTGAGTTGAAAATCTTGTCCCGTACGAACTAATAAATAACAGCTGTTCAACGTTTTCTTTTTTGACACCAGTTAAAAATTTGGGTCTAATATCTTTTACGTATCTATCCAATGCGCGTTTACAAATATCGGTTATAATAATTTTAGCGTCTCCATACATAGATTTCGTTTTATGATTTTCACAACTAATGGCCTATAAAATTTCAGTTTGTTGTTCCTCTGCTGTAGATTCTTTCTCATTTTCTCCCCTTCTGCTGCTGCTAACAACCCGCTCAATATTATGATATTCACCTAATGTTAGGTTGCAAATGTTTCCGGATCTTCCCGAGGATGAAATTAAGAGCAAAAAAATCACTATATTTCGTAACTGCGCGTCCGTATATAAAGAACTTGTCTCAATTCCATCCGAAATCATATATTTGAAACCCTCAATGAAATATTTGTGGGTTAAGACCTTTTCAATATCTTCGCTAAATATCATATACTTTTCATTTTTTTTTTCCTTTCTTAACAAATGAGTTTTTTGCGAAGAAGTACATAATTTTTTTAAAACGGGAATTTCAATTGTAATAAAGTTTTTTATTTCATTCTTTGACTCGCACAAATCTAGATCAATCATCGCCCGTAAAAATTTAACAAAGTCTATTATTTTCAAATAATAGGTGTTGGGTGAAAGTGTTTCTTCGCAAATCCATTCTGCCAATATATTGCAAATGAATTTTCTCTGCTGAAAACTTTTCATTTCGCAAATTTCAATATGTTTCTCTCTCAAAACTTTTGTTATATCCAGTAAATTTCTTTTAATTTGATTCCACCTATTCAGTACACTTCTATATAAAACTTTATTTTGTTCAAGAAATCTTTCGTATGAATTTATTTTTTCTTCCGTCTTTGAATGTTGATCATTGAATGGAAATGTAAGAACAATTTTGCATTCATGTTTGATCCGCTCAATTTCTTCTATGTTTCGTTTATGAAAACTTCTTAGATGATTCGAAATGAGAGTAAAACTATTTTTGCATAGGGGACAGATTAAAGCAAAAGTTTTGTTTTTCATTAAATTTTGTACTTGTTTTATTGATGTAATCATATTTTCTCTATCCTCCTTTTTTATTCTTACGTGTTTTTTCGATTTAAGATGTTCATTGAGAGATCGATGAACAACCTAAAAAATAATAATAAAACTTGAAAAAAAATTCATTCATTTACATTTTCTTAAAAAAAAGTAAGGACACAAAACAAATGGAAAAATTACCTTTCTACAAAAAAAACATACCTAACCTAACCTACAAACCTAACCTAACCTAACCTAACCTAACCTAACCTAACCTAACCTAACCTAACCTCACTTGTTTGTTTTTCTTTAAATTTTGTACAATTCCGTACAGATTCGTACAAACAGCCTAATTTTGCTTCCAAAACCTGATTAAATCGCTATCCTAAATGACAAAATTTGTTCGAAAAATTAGTAAAGTACGTGTTTGTACACCTATTTTAACAAATATCTTAAATTTTTGTACGTTTTTTGGTGCTTGTCCGGTTTTGTACGTTTTTTTTTAATTACATCTTCTCAAAAAATTAAATTTATGTGCAGTTTCCTTTGAAATTTCAGTAATTATGATAGCAATTTCCTAATTTATATTTTTTATCATTTTTCCATTCTTTTTCGTACTTTTTTACTACTTTTTCGAAAATTTCCGTATATTCCCGTACTTTTTCGAACTTTCTGGAACTTTTTCGTACTTTTTCGAAAAATTTTGTACAATTCCGTACAGATTCGTACAAACAGCCTAATTTTGCCTTCAAAACCTGATTAAATCGCTATCCTAAATGACAAAATTTGTTCGAAAAATTAGTAAAGTACGTGTATGTACACCTATTTTAACAAATATCTTAAATTTTTGTACGTTTTTTTTTAATTACATCTTCTCAAAAAAAATTAAATTTATGTGCAGTTTCCTTTGAAATTTCAGTAATTATGATAGCAATTTCATAATTTATATTTTTTATCATTTTCCATTCTTTTTCGTACTTTATCGTACTTTTTTACTACTTTTTCGAAAATTTCCATATATTCCCGTACTTTTTCGTACTTTTTCGAACTTTTCCGTACTTTTTCGTACGTTTCCGTACTTTTTCATACTTTTTCGAACTTTTAGCACCCAAACCCTCAAGAAAACCTCACTCTAACAACAACAGCAAAAGAGGAACCTTTCTCAGCCAAAACTCGATTGATTGGTGCGATAAACATTGAACGCCGTCTAATCTGGATGATGAATTTTCGGAAAATTCCAGAAGAACCAAGAGAAAAATTGTTATGGGTAAAAAAAAACACAGTTTACTAATAATTAAATTTCAAATTCTTTTATTTTTTTCTTTCAAACTTTTAACTACTGAGTTAATTGTGCTTTTAATTCGATCAATTACAGTATACTTTTTATAATTCAATTGATCCTCGTAAAATTTAATAACCTGTTCATCTAAAACTTCGTGAATATCCAAACTCCTAACAATTGTCCTAGAATCTATATAGGACTGAAATAGAGAAATGAGAAAGGAACGTTCTTCCTTCGAAAAGCATCTTCTATTCCTAATATTTCCTTTTTCTCTCAAACTTTTGATTTTTGATAGTTGATTTTGGAATTGGTAGTCGTCTTCTCCGTCTCTTTCTGAAAACAAAGAATAAATAATAATGTTCAATCAGCTTAAGTTTTTTTTTAAAAAAAATTAAATAAGGTAAACAAACTTTCCTACCTTTTTCTTCCTCTCCTTCAAGTTTTTGTGTTATATTGTTATCCCTCATCTCCTAAAAATAAATAATGAAGAATCAAGTCATATATATAAAAAGATTTTGGAAGGACTTTTGAAGAGATAATGACAGTCTTAATACGCCGGTCCTAACATATATTTTGGGTAAAAATAATACTGTAACCTTACAAGAAAGTGGAAACCAAAAATATTTTGCATCTTATCTTTGCTCGCTTCATCTTCATCTATATTTTTCTGTGAAAAAAAAACCACGGTAATCAAATATGAGCTGAGAAGAGAAAACTTGATAATTCGTTGGTGGAAAGAAAAAAATGCAAACAAAAAAAGTTTACAGAACCCCAGCGGTGCGTCTCCGTCCTCGTTCCCCCCCCCCCCTCTAACTCCCAAGATTCTTCCTACCTCCCTCTCCTATCAACCAACCGTTTTTCGGTATCCAAATTCCGTCTGAAATAGAAAAAAATATCTTACATCTCTTATCGTTTCCTTCATCTCAAAATCTTGCTTCTCTGTTACAATTTCCAGTTCTTTATTAGCATCTTCGTCTTCTGAAATAATCTGTTTTGAAAATTCTACCTCTTTTTCCACTTCCGTTATTTCTGTTATAGGTTCAAATATATCAACAACATCATCATCATCATCATTTTCGTTATTCAAATCCTCTTCAGAACTCTATAAAAAAAGGGATACACATACATATATATATATATACAAGCCATAGTATATATATATATATTAAACATTTTATGAAAGAGTGTCTCATTTAAAGAAAAAGAAAAACTCACACTATCGGATGAAGGTTTGATCGAAATATTTTCCATATTGGTCGAAAATTTTAATAACTCTAACCCCTTTGTTGATTTTAGCATAGTGTTTGCTATTGTGATGGTATTTACGCTCGCTTTATAATATTTTTCAGCAGTTTTTATATCGTGGTACATCAACTCACATATGTTATGTTTTAATTTTGGTTGTCTCTGAGCAGTTTCTGTGGTTGTGCCTTTTCGGTTCGTAGTAGTAGTGAACTTTTTCTTTAACTGGCATTGTGATGTTAATTTTATCATCGCATTGTATAATGCCTGAGTTGAAAATCTTGTCCCGTACGAACTAATAAATAACAGCTGTTCAACGTTTTCTTTTTTGACACCAGTTAAAAATTTGGGTCTAATATCTTTTACGTATCTATCCAATGCGCGTTTACAAATATCGGTTATAATAATTTTAGCGTCTCCATACATAGATTTCGTTTTATGATTTTCACAACTAATGGCCTATAAAATTTCAGTTTGTTGTTCCTCTGCTGTAGATTCTTTCTCATTTTCTCCCCTTCTGCTGCTGCTAACAACCCGCTCAATATTATGATATTCACCTAATGTTAGGTTGCAAATGTTTCCGGATCTTCCCGAGGATGAAATTAAGAGCAAAAAAATCACTATATTTCGTAACTGCGCGTCCGTATATAAAGAACTTGTCTCAATTCCATCCGAAATCATATATTTGAAACCCTCAATGAAATATTTGTGGGTTAAGACCTTTTCAATATCTTCGCTAAATATCATATACTTTTCATTTTTTTTTTCCTTTCTTAACAAATGAGTTTTTTGCGAAGAAGTACATAATTTTTTTAAAACGGGAATTTCAATTGTAATAAAGTTTTTTATTTCATTCTTTGACTCGCACAAATCTAGATCAATCATCGCCCGTAAAAATTTAACAAAGTCTATTATTTTCAAATAATAGGTGTTGGGTGAAAGTGTTTCTTCGCAAATCCATTCTGCCAATATATTGCAAATGAATTTTCTCTGCTGAAAACTTTTCATTTCGCAAATTTCAATATGTTTCTCTCTCAAAACTTTTGTTATATCCAGTAAATTTCTTTTAATTTGATTCCACCTATTCAGTACACTTCTATATAAAACTTTATTTTGTTCAAGAAATCTTTCGTATGAATTTATTTTTTCTTCCGTCTTTGAATGTTGATCATTGAATGGAAATGTAAGAACAATTTTGCATTCATGTTTGATCCGCTCAATTTCTTCTATGTTTCGTTTATGAAAACTTCTTAGATGATTCGAAATGAGAGTAAAACTATTTTTGCATAGGGGACAGATTAAAGCAAAAGTTTTGTTTTTCATTAAATTTTGTACTTGTTTTATTGATGTAATCATATTTTCTCTATCCTCCTTTTTTATTCTTACGTGTTTTTTCGATTTAAGATGTTCATTGAGAGATCGATGAACAACCTAAAAAATAATAATAAAACTTGAAAAAAAATTCATTCATTTACATTTTCTTAAAAAAAAGTAAGGACACAAAACAAATGGAAAAATTACCTTTCTACAAAAAAAACATACCTAACCTAACCTACAAACCTAACCTAACCTAACCTAACCTAACCTAACCTAACCTAACCTAACCTAACCTCACTTGTTTGTTTTTCTTTAAATTTTGTACAATTCCGTACAGATTCGTACAAACAGCCTAATTTTGCTTCCAAAACCTGATTAAATCGCTATCCTAAATGACAAAATTTGTTCGAAAAATTAGTAAAGTACGTGTTTGTACACCTATTTTAACAAATATCTTAAATTTTTGTACGTTTTTTGGTGCTTGTCCGGTTTTGTACGTTTTTTTTTAATTACATCTTCTCAAAAAATTAAATTTATGTGCAGTTTCCTTTGAAATTTCAGTAATTATGATAGCAATTTCCTAATTTATATTTTTTATCATTTTTCCATTCTTTTTCGTACTTTTTTACTACTTTTTCGAAAATTTCCGTATATTCCCGTACTTTTTCGAACTTTCTGGAACTTTTTCGTACTTTTTCGAAAAATTTTGTACAATTCCGTACAGATTCGTACAAACAGCCTAATTTTGCCTTCAAAACCTGATTAAATCGCTATCCTAAATGACAAAATTTGTTCGAAAAATTAGTAAAGTACGTGTTTGTACACCTATTTTAACAAATATCTTAAATTTTTGTACGTTTTTTTTTAATTACATCTTCTCAAAAAAAATTAAATTTATGTGCAGTTTCCTTTGAAATTTCAGTAATTATGATAGCAATTTCATAATTTATATTTTTTATCATTTTCCATTCTTTTTCGTACTTTATCGTACTTTTTTACTACTTTTTCGAAAATTTCCATATATTCCCGTACTTTTTCGTACTTTTTCGAACTTTTCCGTACTTTTTCGTACGTTTCCGTACTTTTTCATACTTTTTCGAACTTTTAGCACCCAAACCCTCAAGAAAACCTCACTCTAACAACAACAGCAAAAGAGGAACCTTTCTCAGCCAAAACTCGATTGATTGGTGCGATAAACATTGAACGCCGTCTAATCTGGATGATGAATTTTCGGAAAATTCCAGAAGAACCAAGAGAAAAATTGTTATGGGTAAAAAAAAACACAGTTTACTAATAATTAAATTTCAAATTCTTTTATTTTTTTCTTTCAAACTTTTAACTACTGAGTTAATTGTGCTTTTAATTCGATCAATTACAGTATACTTTTTATAATTCAATTGATCCTCGTAAAATTTAATAACCTGTTCATCTAAAACTTCGTGAATATCCAAACTCCTAACAATTGTCCTAGAATCTATATAGGACTGAAATAGAGAAATGAGAAAGGAACGTTCTTCCTTCGAAAAGCATCTTCTATTCCTAATATTTCCTTTTTCTCTCAAACTTTTGATTTTTGATAGTTGATTTTGGAATTGGTAGTCGTCTTCTCCGTCTCTTTCTGAAAACAAAGAATAAATAATAATGTTCAATCAGCTTAAGTTTTTTTTTAAAAAAAATTAAATAAGGTAAACAAACTTTCCTACCTTTTTCTTCCTCTCCTTCAAGTTTTTGTGTTATATTGTTATCCCTCATCTCCTAAAAATAAATAATGAAGAATCAAGTCATATATATAAAAAGATTTTGGAAGGACTTTTGAAGAGATAATGACAGTCTTAATACGCCGGTCCTAACATATATTTTGGGTAAAAATAATACTGTAACCTTACAAGAAAGTGGAAACCAAAAATATTTTGCATCTTATCTTTGCTCGCTTCATCTTCATCTATATTTTTCTGTGAAAAAAAAACCACGGTAATCAAATATGAGCTGAGAAGAGAAAACTTGATAATTCGTTGGTGGAAAGAAAAAAATGCAAACAAAAAAAGTTTACAGAACCCCAGCGGTGCGTCTCCGTCCTCGTTCCCCCCCCCCCCCTCTAACTCCCAAGATTCTTCCTACCTCCCTCTCCTATCAACCAACCGTTTTTCGGTATCCAAATTCCGTCTGAAATAGAAAAAAATATCTTACATCTCTTATCGTTTCCTTCATCTCAAAATCTTGCTTCTCTGTTACAATTTCCAGTTCTTTATTAGCATCTTCGTCTTCTGAAATAATCTGTTTTGAAAATTCTACCTCTTTTTCCACTTCCGTTATTTCTGTTATAGGTTCAAATATATCAACAACATCATCATCATCATCATTTTCGTTATTCAAATCCTCTTCAGAACTCTATAAAAAAAGGGATACACATACATATATATATATATACAAGCCATAGTATATATATATATATTAAACATTTTATGAAAGAGTGTCTCATTTAAAGAAAAAGAAAAACTCACACTATCGGATGAAGGTTTGATCGAAATATTTTCCATATTGGTCGAAAATTTTAATAACTCTAACCCCTTTGTTGATTTTAGCATAGTGTTTGCTATTGTGATGGTATTTACGCTCGCTTTATAATATTTTTCAGCAGTTTTTATATCGTGGTACATCAACTCACATATGTTATGTTTTAATTTTGGTTGTCTCTGAGCAGTTTCTGTGGTTGTGCCTTTTCGGTTCGTAGTAGTAGTGAACTTTTTCTTTAACTGGCATTGTGATGTTAATTTTATCATCGCATTGTATAATGCCTGAGTTGAAAATCTTGTCCCGTACGAACTAATAAATAACAGCTGTTCAACGTTTTCTTTTTTGACACCAGTTAAAAATTTGGGTCTAATATCTTTTACGTATCTATCCAATGCGCGTTTACAAATATCGGTTATAATAATTTTAGCGTCTCCATACATAGATTTCGTTTTATGATTTTCACAACTAATGGCCTATAAAATTTCAGTTTGTTGTTCCTCTGCTGTAGATTCTTTCTCATTTTCTCCCCTTCTGCTGCTGCTAACAACCCGCTCAATATTATGATATTCACCTAATGTTAGGTTGCAAATGTTTCCGGATCTTCCCGAGGATGAAATTAAGAGCAAAAAAATCACTATATTTCGTAACTGCGCGTCCGTATATAAAGAACTTGTCTCAATTCCATCCGAAATCATATATTTGAAACCCTCAATGAAATATTTGTGGGTTAAGACCTTTTCAATATCTTCGCTAAATATCATATACTTTTCATTTTTTTTTTCCTTTCTTAACAAATGAGTTTTTTGCGAAGAAGTACATAATTTTTTTAAAACGGGAATTTCAATTGTAATAAAGTTTTTTATTTCATTCTTTGACTCGCACAAATCTAGATCAATCATCGCCCGTAAAAATTTAACAAAGTCTATTATTTTCAAATAATAGGTGTTGGGTGAAAGTGTTTCTTCGCAAATCCATTCTGCCAATATATTGCAAATGAATTTTCTCTGCTGAAAACTTTTCATTTCGCAAATTTCAATATGTTTCTCTCTCAAAACTTTTGTTATATCCAGTAAATTTCTTTTAATTTGATTCCACCTATTCAGTACACTTCTATATAAAACTTTATTTTGTTCAAGAAATCTTTCGTATGAATTTATTTTTTCTTCCGTCTTTGAATGTTGATCATTGAATGGAAATGTAAGAACAATTTTGCATTCATGTTTGATCCGCTCAATTTCTTCTATGTTTCGTTTATGAAAACTTCTTAGATGATTCGAAATGAGAGTAAAACTATTTTTGCATAGGGGACAGATTAAAGCAAAAGTTTTGTTTTTCATTAAATTTTGTACTTGTTTTATTGATGTAATCATATTTTCTCTATCCTCCTTTTTTATTCTTACGTGTTTTTTCGATTTAAGATGTTCATTGAGAGATCGATGAACAACCTAAAAAATAATAATAAAACTTGAAAAAAAATTCATTCATTTACATTTTCTTAAAAAAAAGTAAGGACACAAAACAAATGGAAAAATTACCTTTCTACAAAAAAAACATACCTAACCTAACCTACAAACCTAACCTAACCTAACCTAACCTAACCTAACCTAACCTAACCTAACCTAACCTCACTTGTTTGTTTTTCTTTAAATTTTGTACAATTCCGTACAGATTCGTACAAACAGCCTAATTTTGCTTCCAAAACCTGATTAAATCGCTATCCTAAATGACAAAATTTGTTCGAAAAATTAGTAAAGTACGTGTTTGTACACCTATTTTAACAAATATCTTAAATTTTTGTACGTTTTTTGGTGCTTGTCCGGTTTTGTACGTTTTTTTTTAATTACATCTTCTCAAAAAATTAAATTTATGTGCAGTTTCCTTTGAAATTTCAGTAATTATGATAGCAATTTCCTAATTTATATTTTTTATCATTTTTCCATTCTTTTTCGTACTTTTTTACTACTTTTTCGAAAATTTCCGTATATTCCCGTACTTTTTCGAACTTTCTGGAACTTTTTCGTACTTTTTCGAAAAATTTTGTACAATTCCGTACAGATTCGTACAAACAGCCTAATTTTGCCTTCAAAACCTGATTAAATCGCTATCCTAAATGACAAAATTTGTTCGAAAAATTAGTAAAGTACGTGTTTGTACACCTATTTTAACAAATATCTTAAATTTTTGTACGTTTTTTTTTAATTACATCTTCTCAAAAAAAATTAAATTTATGTGCAGTTTCCTTTGAAATTTCAGTAATTATGATAGCAATTTCATAATTTATATTTTTTATCATTTTCCATTCTTTTTCGTACTTTATCGTACTTTTTTACTACTTTTTCGAAAATTTCCATATATTCCCGTACTTTTTCGTACTTTTTCGAACTTTTCCGTACTTTTTCGTACGTTTCCGTACTTTTTCATACTTTTTCGAACTTTTAGCACCCAAACCCTCAAGAAAACCTCACTCTAACAACAACAGCAAAAGAGGAACCTTTCTCAGCCAAAACTCGATTGATTGGTGCGATAAACATTGAACGCCGTCTAATCTGGATGATGAATTTTCGGAAAATTCCAGAAGAACCAAGAGAAAAATTGTTATGGGCAAAAAAAAACACAGTTTACTAATAATTAAATTTCAAATTCTTTTATTTTTTTCTTTCAAACTTTTAACTACTGAGTTAATTGTGCTTTTAATTCGATCAATTACAGTATACTTTTTATAATTCAATTGATCCTCGTAAAATTTAATAACCTGTTCATCTAAAACTTCGTGAATATCCAAACTCCTAACAATTGTCCTAGAATCTATATAGGACTGAAATAGAGAAATGAGAAAGGAACGTTCTTCCTTCGAAAAGCATCTTCTATTCCTAATATTTCCTTTTTCTCTCAAACTTTTGATTTTTGATAGTTGATTTTGGAATTGGTAGTCGTCTTCTCCGTCTCTTTCTGAAAACAAAGAATAAATAATAATGTTCAATCAGCTTAAGTTTTTTTTTAAAAAAAATTAAATAAGGTAAACAAACTTTCCTACCTTTTTCTTCCTCTCCTTCAAGTTTTTGTGTTATATTGTTATCCCTCATCTCCTAAAAATAAATAATGAAGAATCAAGTCATATATATAAAAAGATTTTGGAAGGACTTTTGAAGAGATAATGACAGTCTTAATACGCCGGTCCTAACATATATTTTGGGTAAAAATAATACTGTAACCATACAAGAAAGTGGAAACCAAAAATATTTTGCATCTTATCTTTGCTCGCTTCATCTTCATCTATATTTTTCTGTGAAAAAAAAACCACGGTAATCAAATATGAGCTGAGAAGAGAAAACTTGATAATTCGTTGGTGGAAAGAAAAAAATGCAAACAAAAAAAGTTTACAGAACCCCAGCGGTGCGTCTCCGTCCTCGTTCCCCCCCCCCCCCCTCTAACTCCCAAGATTCTTCCTACCTCCCTCTCCTATCAACCAACCGTTTTTCGGTATCCAAATTCCGTCTGAAATAGAAAAAAATATCTTACATCTCTTATCGTTTCCTTCATCTCAAAATCTTGCTTCTCTGTTACAATTTCCAGTTCTTTATTAGCATCTTCGTCTTCTGAAATAATCTGTTTTGAAAATTCTACCTCTTTTTCCACTTCCGTTATTTCTGTTATAGGTTCAAATATATCAACAACATCATCATCATCATCATTTTCGTTATTCAAATCCTCTTCAGAACTCTATAAAAAAAGGGATACACATACATATATATATATATACAAGTCATAGTATATATATATATTAAACATTTTATGAAAGAGTGTCTCATTTAAAGAAAAAGAAAAACTCACACTATCGGATGAAGGTTTGATCGAAATATTTTCCATATTGGTCGAAAATTTTAATAACTCTAACCCCTTTGTTGATTTTAGCATAGTGTTTGCTATTGTGATGGTATTTACGCTCGCTTTATAATATTTTTCAGCAGTTTTTATATCGTGGTACATCAACTCACATATGTTATGTTTTAATTTTGGTTGTCTCTGAGCAGTTTCTGTGGTTGTGCCTTTTCGGTTCGTAGTAGTAGTGAACTTTTTCTTTAACTGGCATTGTGATGTTAATTTTATCATCGCATTGTATAATGCCTGAGTTGAAAATCTTGTCCCGTACGAACTAATAAATAACAGCTGTTCAACGTTTTCTTTTTTGACACCAGTTAAAAATTTGGGTCTAATATCTTTTACGTATCTATCCAATGCGCGTTTACAAATATCGGTTATAATAATTTTAGCGTCTCCATACATAGATTTCGTTTTATGATTTTCACAACTAATGGCCTATAAAATTTCAGTTTGTTGTTCCTCTGCTGTAGATTCTTTCTCATTTTCTCCCCTTCTGCTGCTGCTAACAACCCGCTCAATATTATGATATTCACCTAATGTTAGGTTGCAAATGTTTCCGGATCTTCCCGAGGATGAAATTAAGAGCAAAAAAATCACTATATTTCGTAACTGCGCGTCCGTATATAAAGAACTTGTCTCAATTCCATCCGAAATCATATATTTGAAACCCTCAATGAAATATTTGTGGGTTAAGACCTTTTCAATATCTTCGCTAAATATCATATACTTTTCATTTTTTTTTTCCTTTCTTAACAAATGAGTTTTTTGCGAAGAAGTACATAATTTTTTTAAAACGGGAATTTCAATTGTAATAAAGTTTTTTATTTCATTCTTTGACTCGCACAAATCTAGATCAATCATCGCCCGTAAAAATTTAACAAAGTCTATTATTTTCAAATAATAGGTGTTGGGTGAAAGTGTTTCTTCGCAAATCCATTCTGCCAATATATTGCAAATGAATTTTCTCTGCTGAAAACTTTTCATTTCGCAAATTTCAATATGTTTCTCTCTCAAAACTTTTGTTATATCCAGTAAATTTCTTTTAATTTGATTCCACCTATTCAGTACACTTCTATATAAAACTTTATTTTGTTCAAGAAATCTTTCGTATGAATTTATTTTTTCTTCCGTCTTTGAATGTTGATCATTGAATGGAAATGTAAGAACAATTTTGCATTCATGTTTGATCCGCTCAATTTCTTCTATGTTTCGTTTATGAAAACTTCTTAGATGATTCGAAATGAGAGTAAAACTATTTTTGCATAGGGGACAGATTAAAGCAAAAGTTTTGTTTTTCATTAAATTTTGTACTTGTTTTATTGATGTAATCATATTTTCTCTATCCTCCTTTTTTATTCTTACGTGTTTTTTCGATTTAAGATGTTCATTGAGAGATCGATGAACAACCTAAAAAATAATAATAAAACTTGAAAAAAAATTCATTCATTTACATTTTCTTAAAAAAAAGTAAGGACACAAAACAAATGGAAAAATTACCTTTCTACAAAAAAAACATACCTAACCTAACCTACAAACCTAACCTAACCTAACCTAACCTAACCTAACCTAACCTAACCTAACCTAACCTCACTTGTTTGTTTTTCTTTAAATTTTGTACAATTCCGTACAGATTCGTACAAACAGCCTAATTTTGCTTCCAAAACCTGATTAAATCGCTATCCTAAATGACAAAATTTGTTCGAAAAATTAGTAAAGTACGTGTTTGTACACCTATTTTAACAAATATCTTAAATTTTTGTACGTTTTTTGGTGCTTGTCCGGTTTTGTACGTTTTTTTTTAATTACATCTTCTCAAAAAATTAAATTTATGTGCAGTTTCCTTTGAAATTTCAGTAATTATGATAGCAATTTCCTAATTTATATTTTTTATCATTTTTCCATTCTTTTTCGTACTTTTTTACTACTTTTTCGAAAATTTCCGTATATTCCCGTACTTTTTCGAACTTTCTGGAACTTTTTCGTACTTTTTCGAAAAATTTTGTACAATTCCGTACAGATTCGTACAAACAGCCTAATTTTGCCTTCAAAACCTGATTAAATCGCTATCCTAAATGACAAAATTTGTTCGAAAAATTAGTAAAGTACGTGTTTGTACACCTATTTTAACAAATATCTTAAATTTTTGTACGTTTTTTTTTAATTACATCTTCTCAAAAAAAATTAAATTTATGTGCAGTTTCCTTTGAAATTTCAGTAATTATGATAGCAATTTCATAATTTATATTTTTTATCATTTTCCATTCTTTTTCGTACTTTATCGTACTTTTTTACTACTTTTTCGAAAATTTCCATATATTCCCGTACTTTTTCGTACTTTTTCGAACTTTTCCGTACTTTTTCGTACGTTTCCGTACTTTTTCATACTTTTTCGAACTTTTAGCACCCAAACCCTCAAGAAAACCTCACTCTAACAACAACAGCAAAAGAGGAACCTTTCTCAGCCAAAACTCGATTGATTGGTGCGATAAACATTGAACGCCGTCTAATCTGGATGATGAATTTTCGGAAAATTCCAGAAGAACCAAGAGAAAAATTGTTATGGGTAAAAAAAAACACAGTTTACTAATAATTAAATTTCAAATTCTTTTATTTTTTTCTTTCAAACTTTTAACTACTGAGTTAATTGTGCTTTTAATTCGATCAATTACAGTATACTTTTTATAATTCAATTGATCCTCGTAAAATTTAATAACCTGTTCATCTAAAACTTCGTGAATATCCAAACTCCTAACAATTGTCCTAGAATCTATATAGGACTGAAATAGAGAAATGAGAAAGGAACGTTCTTCCTTCGAAAAGCATCTTCTATTCCTAATATTTCCTTTTTCTCTCAAACTTTTGATTTTTGATAGTTGATTTTGGAATTGGTAGTCGTCTTCTCCGTCTCTTTCTGAAAACAAAGAATAAATAATAATGTTCAATCAGCTTAAGTTTTTTTTTAAAAAAAATTAAATAAGGTAAACAAACTTTCCTACCTTTTTCTTCCTCTCCTTCAAGTTTTTGTGTTATATTGTTATCCCTCATCTCCTAAAAATAAATAATGAAGAATCAAGTCATATATATAAAAAGATTTTGGAAGGACTTTTGAAGAGATAATGACAGTCTTAATACGCCGGTCCTAACATATATTTTGGGTAAAAATAATACTGTAACCTTACAAGAAAGTGGAAACCAAAAATATTTTGCATCTTATCTTTGCTCGCTTCATCTTCATCTATATTTTTCTGTGAAAAAAAAACCACGGTAATCAAATATGAGCTGAGAAGAGAAAACTTGATAATTCGTTGGTGGAAAGAAAAAAATGCAAACAAAAAAAGTTTACAGAACCCCAGCGGTGCGTCTCCGTCCTCGTTCCCCCCCCCCCCTCTAACTCCCAAGATTCTTCCTACCTCCCTCTCCTATCAACCAACCGTTTTTCGGTATCCAAATTCCGTCTGAAATAGAAAAAAATATCTTACATCTCTTATCGTTTCCTTCATCTCAAAATCTTGCTTCTCTGTTACAATTTCCAGTTCTTTATTAGCATCTTCGTCTTCTGAAATAATCTGTTTTGAAAATTCTACCTCTTTTTCCACTTCCGTTATTTCTGTTATAGGTTCAAATATATCAACAACATCATCATCATCATCATTTTCGTTATTCAAATCCTCTTCAGAACTCTATAAAAAAAGGGATACACATACATATATATATATATACAAGCCATAGTATATATATATATATTAAACATTTTATGAAAGAGTGTCTCATTTAAAGAAAAAGAAAAACTCACACTATCGGATGAAGGTTTGATCGAAATATTTTCCATATTGGTCGAAAATTTTAATAACTCTAACCCCTTTGTTGATTTTAGCATAGTGTTTGCTATTGTGATGGTATTTACGCTCGCTTTATAATATTTTTCAGCAGTTTTTATATCGTGGTACATCAACTCACATATGTTATGTTTTAATTTTGGTTGTCTCTGAGCAGTTTCTGTGGTTGTGCCTTTTCGGTTCGTAGTAGTAGTGAACTTTTTCTTTAACTGGCATTGTGATGTTAATTTTATCATCGCATTGTATAATGCCTGAGTTGAAAATCTTGTCCCGTACGAACTAATAAATAACAGCTGTTCAACGTTTTCTTTTTTGACACCAGTTAAAAATTTGGGTCTAATATCTTTTACGTATCTATCCAATGCGCGTTTACAAATATCGGTTATAATAATTTTAGCGTCTCCATACATAGATTTCGTTTTATGATTTTCACAACTAATGGCCTATAAAATTTCAGTTTGTTGTTCCTCTGCTGTAGATTCTTTCTCATTTTCTCCCCTTCTGCTGCTGCTAACAACCCGCTCAATATTATGATATTCACCTAATGTTAGGTTGCAAATGTTTCCGGATCTTCCCGAGGATGAAATTAAGAGCAAAAAAATCACTATATTTCGTAACTGCGCGTCCGTATATAAAGAACTTGTCTCAATTCCATCCGAAATCATATATTTGAAACCCTCAATGAAATATTTGTGGGTTAAGACCTTTTCAATATCTTCGCTAAATATCATATACTTTTCATTTTTTTTTTCCTTTCTTAACAAATGAGTTTTTTGCGAAGAAGTACATAATTTTTTTAAAACGGGAATTTCAATTGTAATAAAGTTTTTTATTTCATTCTTTGACTCGCACAAATCTAGATCAATCATCGCCCGTAAAAATTTAACAAAGTCTATTATTTTCAAATAATAGGTGTTGGGTGAAAGTGTTTCTTCGCAAATCCATTCTGCCAATATATTGCAAATGAATTTTCTCTGCTGAAAACTTTTCATTTCGCAAATTTCAATATGTTTCTCTCTCAAAACTTTTGTTATATCCAGTAAATTTCTTTTAATTTGATTCCACCTATTCAGTACACTTCTATATAAAACTTTATTTTGTTCAAGAAATCTTTCGTATGAATTTATTTTTTCTTCCGTCTTTGAATGTTGATCATTGAATGGAAATGTAAGAACAATTTTGCATTCATGTTTGATCCGCTCAATTTCTTCTATGTTTCGTTTATGAAAACTTCTTAGATGATTCGAAATGAGAGTAAAACTATTTTTGCATAGGGGACAGATTAAAGCAAAAGTTTTGTTTTTCATTAAATTTTGTACTTGTTTTATTGATGTAATCATATTTTCTCTATCCTCCTTTTTTATTCTTACGTGTTTTTTCGATTTAAGATGTTCATTGAGAGATCGATGAACAACCTAAAAAATAATAATAAAACTTGAAAAAAAATTCATTCATTTACATTTTCTTAAAAAAAAGTAAGGACACAAAACAAATGGAAAAATTACCTTTCTACAAAAAAAACATACCTAACCTAACCTACAAACCTAACCTAACCTAACCTAACCTAACCTAACCTAACCTAACCTAACCTAACCTCACTTGTTTGTTTTTCTTTAAATTTTGTACAATTCCGTACAGATTCGTACAAACAGCCTAATTTTGCTTCCAAAACCTGATTAAATCGCTATCCTAAATGACAAAATTTGTTCGAAAAATTAGTAAAGTACGTGTTTGTACACCTATTTTAACAAATATCTTAAATTTTTGTACGTTTTTTGGTGCTTGTCCGGTTTTGTACGTTTTTTTTTAATTACATCTTCTCAAAAAATTAAATTTATGTGCAGTTTCCTTTGAAATTTCAGTAATTATGATAGCAATTTCCTAATTTATATTTTTTATCATTTTTCCATTCTTTTTCGTACTTTTTTACTACTTTTTCGAAAATTTCCGTATATTCCCGTACTTTTTCGAACTTTCTGGAACTTTTTCGTACTTTTTCGAAAAATTTTGTACAATTCCGTACAGATTCGTACAAACAGCCTAATTTTGCCTTCAAAACCTGATTAAATCGCTATCCTAAATGACAAAATTTGTTCGAAAAATTAGTAAAGTACGTGTTTGTACACCTATTTTAACAAATATCTTAAATTTTTGTACGTTTTTTTTTAATTACATCTTCTCAAAAAAAATTAAATTTATGTGCAGTTTCCTTTGAAATTTCAGTAATTATGATAGCAATTTCATAATTTATATTTTTTATCATTTTCCATTCTTTTTCGTACTTTATCGTACTTTTTTACTACTTTTTCGAAAATTTCCATATATTCCCGTACTTTTTCGTACTTTTTCGAACTTTTCCGTACTTTTTCGTACGTTTCCGTACTTTTTCATACTTTTTCGAACTTTTAGCACCCAAACCCTCAAGAAAACCTCACTCTAACAACAACAGCAAAAGAGGAACCTTTCTCAGCCAAAACTCGATTGATTGGTGCGATAAACATTGAACGCCGTCTAATCTGGATGATGAATTTTCGGAAAATTCCAGAAGAACCAAGAGAAAAATTGTTATGGGTAAAAAAAAACACAGTTTACTAATAATTAAATTTCAAATTCTTTTATTTTTTTCTTTCAAACTTTTAACTACTGAGTTAATTGTGCTTTTAATTCGATCAATTACAGTATACTTTTTATAATTCAATTGATCCTCGTAAAATTTAATAACCTGTTCATCTAAAACTTCGTGAATATCCAAACTCCTAACAATTGTCCTAGAATCTATATAGGACTGAAATAGAGAAATGAGAAAGGAACGTTCTTCCTTCGAAAAGCATCTTCTATTCCTAATATTTCCTTTTTCTCTCAAACTTTTGATTTTTGATAGTTGATTTTGGAATTGGTAGTCGTCTTCTCCGTCTCTTTCTGAAAACAAAGAATAAATAATAATGTTCAATCAGCTTAAGTTTTTTTTTAAAAAAAATTAAATAAGGTAAACAAACTTTCCTACCTTTTTCTTCCTCTCCTTCAAGTTTTTGTGTTATATTGTTATCCCTCATCTCCTAAAAATAAATAATGAAGAATCAAGTCATATATATAAAAAGATTTTGGAAGGACTTTTGAAGAGATAATGACAGTCTTAATACGCCGGTCCTAACATATATTTTGGGTAAAAATAATACTGTAACCTTACAAGAAAGTGGAAACCAAAAATATTTTGCATCTTATCTTTGCTCGCTTCATCTTCATCTATATTTTTCTGTGAAAAAAAAACCACGGTAATCAAATATGAGCTGAGAAGAGAAAACTTGATAATTCGTTGGTGGAAAGAAAAAAATGCAAACAAAAAAAGTTTACAGAACCCCAGCGGTGCGTCTCCGTCCTCGTTCCCCCCCCCCCCTCTAACTCCCAAGATTCTTCCTACCTCCCTCTCCTATCAACCAACCGTTTTTCGGTATCCAAATTCCGTCTGAAATAGAAAAAAATATCTTACATCTCTTATCGTTTCCTTCATCTCAAAATCTTGCTTCTCTGTTACAATTTCCAGTTCTTTATTAGCATCTTCGTCTTCTGAAATAATCTGTTTTGAAAATTCTACCTCTTTTTCCACTTCCGTTATTTCTGTTATAGGTTCAAATATATCAACAACATCATCATCATCATCATTTTCGTTATTCAAATCCTCTTCAGAACTCTATAAAAAAAGGGATACACATACATATATATATATATACAAGCCATAGTATATATATATATATTAAACATTTTATGAAAGAGTGTCTCATTTAAAGAAAAAGAAAAACTCACACTATCGGATGAAGGTTTGATCGAAATATTTTCCATATTGGTCGAAAATTTTAATAACTCTAACCCCTTTGTTGATTTTAGCATAGTGTTTGCTATTGTGATGGTATTTACGCTCGCTTTATAATATTTTTCAGCAGTTTTTATATCGTGGTACATCAACTCACATATGTTATGTTTTAATTTTGGTTGTCTCTGAGCAGTTTCTGTGGTTGTGCCTTTTCGGTTCGTAGTAGTAGTGAACTTTTTCTTTAACTGGCATTGTGATGTTAATTTTATCATCGCATTGTATAATGCCTGAGTTGAAAATCTTGTCCCGTACGAACTAATAAATAACAGCTGTTCAACGTTTTCTTTTTTGACACCAGTTAAAAATTTGGGTCTAATATCTTTTACGTATCTATCCAATGCGCGTTTACAAATATCGGTTATAATAATTTTAGCGTCTCCATACATAGATTTCGTTTTATGATTTTCACAACTAATGGCCTATAAAATTTCAGTTTGTTGTTCCTCTGCTGTAGATTCTTTCTCATTTTCTCCCCTTCTGCTGCTGCTAACAACCCGCTCAATATTATGATATTCACCTAATGTTAGGTTGCAAATGTTTCCGGATCTTCCCGAGGATGAAATTAAGAGCAAAAAAATCACTATATTTCGTAACTGCGCGTCCGTATATAAAGAACTTGTCTCAATTCCATCCGAAATCATATATTTGAAACCCTCAATGAAATATTTGTGGGTTAAGACCTTTTCAATATCTTCGCTAAATATCATATACTTTTCATTTTTTTTTTCCTTTCTTAACAAATGAGTTTTTTGCGAAGAAGTACATAATTTTTTTAAAACGGGAATTTCAATTGTAATAAAGTTTTTTATTTCATTCTTTGACTCGCACAAATCTAGATCAATCATCGCCCGTAAAAATTTAACAAAGTCTATTATTTTCAAATAATAGGTGTTGGGTGAAAGTGTTTCTTCGCAAATCCATTCTGCCAATATATTGCAAATGAATTTTCTCTGCTGAAAACTTTTCATTTCGCAAATTTCAATATGTTTCTCTCTCAAAACTTTTGTTATATCCAGTAAATTTCTTTTAATTTGATTCCACCTATTCAGTACACTTCTATATAAAACTTTATTTTGTTCAAGAAATCTTTCGTATGAATTTATTTTTTCTTCCGTCTTTGAATGTTGATCATTGAATGGAAATGTAAGAACAATTTTGCATTCATGTTTGATCCGCTCAATTTCTTCTATGTTTCGTTTATGAAAACTTCTTAGATGATTCGAAATGAGAGTAAAACTATTTTTGCATAGGGGACAGATTAAAGCAAAAGTTTTGTTTTTCATTAAATTTTGTACTTGTTTTATTGATGTAATCATATTTTCTCTATCCTCCTTTTTTATTCTTACGTGTTTTTTCGATTTAAGATGTTCATTGAGAGATCGATGAACAACCTAAAAAATAATAATAAAACTTGAAAAAAAATTCATTCATTTACATTTTCTTAAAAAAAAGTAAGGACACAAAACAAATGGAAAAATTACCTTTCTACAAAAAAAACATACCTAACCTAACCTACAAACCTAACCTAACCTAACCTAACCTAACCTAACCTAACCTAACCTAACCTAACCTCACTTGTTTGTTTTTCTTTAAATTTTGTACAATTCCGTACAGATTCGTACAAACAGCCTAATTTTGCTTCCAAAACCTGATTAAATCGCTATCCTAAATGACAAAATTTGTTCGAAAAATTAGTAAAGTACGTGTTTGTACACCTATTTTAACAAATATCTTAAATTTTTGTACGTTTTTTGGTGCTTGTCCGGTTTTGTACGTTTTTTTTTAATTACATCTTCTCAAAAAATTAAATTTATGTGCAGTTTCCTTTGAAATTTCAGTAATTATGATAGCAATTTCCTAATTTATATTTTTTATCATTTTTCCATTCTTTTTCGTACTTTTTTACTACTTTTTCGAAAATTTCCGTATATTCCCGTACTTTTTCGAACTTTCTGGAACTTTTTCGTACTTTTTCGAAAAATTTTGTACAATTCCGTACAGATTCGTACAAACAGCCTAATTTTGCCTTCAAAACCTGATTAAATCGCTATCCTAAATGACAAAATTTGTTCGAAAAATTAGTAAAGTACGTGTTTGTACACCTATTTTAACAAATATCTTAAATTTTTGTACGTTTTTTTTTAATTACATCTTCTCAAAAAAAATTAAATTTATGTGCAGTTTCCTTTGAAATTTCAGTAATTATGATAGCAATTTCATAATTTATATTTTTTATCATTTTCCATTCTTTTTCGTACTTTATCGTACTTTTTTACTACTTTTTCGAAAATTTCCATATATTCCCGTACTTTTTCGTACTTTTTCGAACTTTTCCGTACTTTTTCGTACGTTTCCGTACTTTTTCATACTTTTTCGAACTTTTAGCACCCAAACCCTCAAGAAAACCTCACTCTAACAACAACAGCAAAAGAGGAACCTTTCTCAGCCAAAACTCGATTGATTGGTGCGATAAACATTGAACGCCGTCTAATCTGGATGATGAATTTTCGGAAAATTCCAGAAGAACCAAGAGAAAAATTGTTATGGGCAAAAAAAAACACAGTTTACTAATAATTAAATTTCAAATTCTTTTATTTTTTTCTTTCAAACTTTTAACTACTGAGTTAATTGTGCTTTTAATTCGATCAATTACAGTATACTTTTTATAATTCAATTGATCCTCGTAAAATTTAATAACCTGTTCATCTAAAACTTCGTGAATATCCAAACTCCTAACAATTGTCCTAGAATCTATATAGGACTGAAATAGAGAAATGAGAAAGGAACGTTCTTCCTTCGAAAAGCATCTTCTATTCCTAATATTTCCTTTTTCTCTCAAACTTTTGATTTTTGATAGTTGATTTTGGAATTGGTAGTCGTCTTCTCCGTCTCTTTCTGAAAACAAAGAATAAATAATAATGTTCAATCAGCTTAAGTTTTTTTTTAAAAAAAATTAAATAAGGTAAACAAACTTTCCTACCTTTTTCTTCCTCTCCTTCAAGTTTTTGTGTTATATTGTTATCCCTCATCTCCTAAAAATAAATAATGAAGAATCAAGTCATATATATAAAAAGATTTTGGAAGGACTTTTGAAGAGATAATGACAGTCTTAATACGCCGGTCCTAACATATATTTTGGGTAAAAATAATACTGTAACCATACAAGAAAGTGGAAACCAAAAATATTTTGCATCTTATCTTTGCTCGCTTCATCTTCATCTATATTTTTCTGTGAAAAAAAAACCACGGTAATCAAATATGAGCTGAGAAGAGAAAACTTGATAATTCGTTGGTGGAAAGAAAAAAATGCAAACAAAAAAAGTTTACAGAACCCCAGCGGTGCGTCTCCGTCCTCGTTCCCCCCCCCCCCTCTAACTCCCAAGATTCTTCCTACCTCCCTCTCCTATCAACCAACCGTTTTTCGGTATCCAAATTCCGTCTGAAATAGAAAAAAATATCTTACATCTCTTATCGTTTCCTTCATCTCAAAATCTTGCTTCTCTGTTACAATTTCCAGTTCTTTATTAGCATCTTCGTCTTCTGAAATAATCTGTTTTGAAAATTCTACCTCTTTTTCCACTTCCGTTATTTCTGTTATAGGTTCAAATATATCAACAACATCATCATCATCATCATTTTCGTTATTCAAATCCTCTTCAGAACTCTATAAAAAAAGGGATACACATACATATATATATATATACAAGCCATAGTATATATATATATTAAACATTTTATGAAAGAGTGTCTCATTTAAAGAAAAAGAAAAACTCACACTATCGGATGAAGGTTTGATCGAAATATTTTCCATATTGGTCGAAAATTTTAATAACTCTAACCCCTTTGTTGATTTTAGCATAGTGTTTGCTATTGTGATGGTATTTACGCTCGCTTTATAATATTTTTCAGCAGTTTTTATATCGTGGTACATCAACTCACATATGTTATGTTTTAATTTTGGTTGTCTCTGAGCAGTTTCTGTGGTTGTGCCTTTTCGGTTCGTAGTAGTAGTGAACTTTTTCTTTAACTGGCATTGTGATGTTAATTTTATCATCGCATTGTATAATGCCTGAGTTGAAAATCTTGTCCCGTACGAACTAATAAATAACAGCTGTTCAACGTTTTCTTTTTTGACACCAGTTAAAAATTTGGGTCTAATATCTTTTACGTATCTATCCAATGCGCGTTTACAAATATCGGTTATAATAATTTTAGCGTCTCCATACATAGATTTCGTTTTATGATTTTCACAACTAATGGCCTATAAAATTTCAGTTTGTTGTTCCTCTGCTGTAGATTCTTTCTCATTTTCTCCCCTTCTGCTGCTGCTAACAACCCGCTCAATATTATGATATTCACCTAATGTTAGGTTGCAAATGTTTCCGGATCTTCCCGAGGATGAAATTAAGAGCAAAAAAATCACTATATTTCGTAACTGCGCGTCCGTATATAAAGAACTTGTCTCAATTCCATCCGAAATCATATATTTGAAACCCTCAATGAAATATTTGTGGGTTAAGACCTTTTCAATATCTTCGCTAAATATCATATACTTTTCATTTTTTTTTTCCTTTCTTAACAAATGAGTTTTTTGCGAAGAAGTACATAATTTTTTTAAAACGGGAATTTCAATTGTAATAAAGTTTTTTATTTCATTCTTTGACTCGCACAAATCTAGATCAATCATCGCCCGTAAAAATTTAACAAAGTCTATTATTTTCAAATAATAGGTGTTGGGTGAAAGTGTTTCTTCGCAAATCCATTCTGCCAATATATTGCAAATGAATTTTCTCTGCTGAAAACTTTTCATTTCGCAAATTTCAATATGTTTCTCTCTCAAAACTTTTGTTATATCCAGTAAATTTCTTTTAATTTGATTCCACCTATTCAGTACACTTCTATATAAAACTTTATTTTGTTCAAGAAATCTTTCGTATGAATTTATTTTTTCTTCCGTCTTTGAATGTTGATCATTGAATGGAAATGTAAGAACAATTTTGCATTCATGTTTGATCCGCTCAATTTCTTCTATGTTTCGTTTATGAAAACTTCTTAGATGATTCGAAATGAGAGTAAAACTATTTTTGCATAGGGGACAGATTAAAGCAAAAGTTTTGTTTTTCATTAAATTTTGTACTTGTTTTATTGATGTAATCATATTTTCTCTATCCTCCTTTTTTATTCTTACGTGTTTTTTCGATTTAAGATGTTCATTGAGAGATCGATGAACAACCTAAAAAATAATAATAAAACTTGAAAAAAAATTCATTCATTTACATTTTCTTAAAAAAAAGTAAGGACACAAAACAAATGGAAAAATTACCTTTCTACAAAAAAAACATACCTAACCTAACCTACAAACCTAACCTAACCTAACCTAACCTAACCTAACCTAACCTAACCTAACCTAACCTCACTTGTTTGTTTTTCTTTAAATTTTGTACAATTCCGTACAGATTCGTACAAACAGCCTAATTTTGCTTCCAAAACCTGATTAAATCGCTATCCTAAATGACAAAATTTGTTCGAAAAATTAGTAAAGTACGTGTTTGTACACCTATTTTAACAAATATCTTAAATTTTTGTACGTTTTTTGGTGCTTGTCCGGTTTTGTACGTTTTTTTTTAATTACATCTTCTCAAAAAATTAAATTTATGTGCAGTTTCCTTTGAAATTTCAGTAATTATGATAGCAATTTCCTAATTTATATTTTTTATCATTTTTCCATTCTTTTTCGTACTTTTATACTACTTTTTCGAAAATTTCCGTATATTCCCGTACTTTTTCGAACTTTCTGGAACTTTTTCGTACTTTTTCGAAAAATTTTGTACAATTCCGTACAGATTCGTACAAACAGCCTAATTTTGCCTTCAAAACCTGATTAAATCGCTATCCTAAATGACAAAATTTGTTCGAAAAATTAGTAAAGTACGTGTTTGTACACCTATTTTAACAAATATCTTAAATTTTTGTACGTTTTTTTTTAATTACATCTTCTCAAAAAAAATTAAATTTATGTGCAGTTTCCTTTGAAATTTCAGTAATTATGATAGCAATTTCATAATTTATATTTTTTATCATTTTCCATTCTTTTTCGTACTTTATCGTACTTTTTTACTACTTTTTCGAAAATTTCCATATATTCCCGTACTTTTTCGTACTTTTTCGAACTTTTCCGTACTTTTTCGTACGTTTCCGTACTTTTTCATACTTTTTCGAACTTTTAGCACCCAAACCCTCAAGAAAACCTCACTCTAACAACAACAGCAAAAGAGGAACCTTTCTCAGCCAAAACTCGATTGATTGGTGCGATAAACATTGAACGCCGTCTAATCTGGATGATGAATTTTCGGAAAATTCCAGAAGAACCAAGAGAAAAATTGTTATGGGTAAAAAAAAACACAGTTTACTAATAATTAAATTTCAAATTCTTTTATTTTTTTCTTTCAAACTTTTAACTACTGAGTTAATTGTGCTTTTAATTCGATCAATTACAGTATACTTTTTATAATTCAATTGATCCTCGTAAAATTTAATAACCTGTTCATCTAAAACTTCGTGAATATCCAAACTCCTAACAATTGTCCTAGAATCTATATAGGACTGAAATAGAGAAATGAGAAAGGAACGTTCTTCCTTCGAAAAGCATCTTCTATTCCTAATATTTCCTTTTTCTCTCAAACTTTTGATTTTTGATAGTTGATTTTGGAATTGGTAGTCGTCTTCTCCGTCTCTTTCTGAAAACAAAGAATAAATAATAATGTTCAATCAGCTTAAGTTTTTTTTTAAAAAAAATTAAATAAGGTAAACAAACTTTCCTACCTTTTTCTTCCTCTCCTTCAAGTTTTTGTGTTATATTGTTATCCCTCATCTCCTAAAAATAAATAATGAAGAATCAAGTCATATATATAAAAAGATTTTGGAAGGACTTTTGAAGAGATAATGACAGTCTTAATACGCCGGTCCTAACATATATTTTGGGTAAAAATAATACTGTAACCTTACAAGAAAGTGGAAACCAAAAATATTTTGCATCTTATCTTTGCTCGCTTCATCTTCATCTATATTTTTCTGTGAAAAAAAAACCACGGTAATCAAATATGAGCTGAGAAGAGAAAACTTGATAATTCGTTGGTGGAAAGAAAAAAATGCAAACAAAAAAAGTTTACAGAACCCCAGCGGTGCGTCTCCGTCCTCGTTCCCCCCCCCCCTCTAACTCCCAAGATTCTTCCTACCTCCCTCTCCTATCAACCAACCGTTTTTCGGTATCCAAATTCCGTCTGAAATAGAAAAAAATATCTTACATCTCTTATCGTTTCCTTCATCTCAAAATCTTGCTTCTCTGTTACAATTTCCAGTTCTTTATTAGCATCTTCGTCTTCTGAAATAATCTGTTTTGAAAATTCTACCTCTTTTTCCACTTCCGTTATTTCTGTTATAGGTTCAAATATATCAACAACATCATCATCATCATCATTTTCGTTATTCAAATCCTCTTCAGAACTCTATAAAAAAAGGGATACACATACATATATATATATATACAAGCCATAGTATATATATATATATTAAACATTTTATGAAAGAGTGTCTCATTTAAAGAAAAAGAAAAACTCACACTATCGGATGAAGGTTTGATCGAAATATTTTCCATATTGGTCGAAAATTTTAATAACTCTAACCCCTTTGTTGATTTTAGCATAGTGTTTGCTATTGTGATGGTATTTACGCTCGCTTTATAATATTTTTCAGCAGTTTTTATATCGTGGTACATCAACTCACATATGTTATGTTTTAATTTTGGTTGTCTCTGAGCAGTTTCTGTGGTTGTGCCTTTTCGGTTCGTAGTAGTAGTGAACTTTTTCTTTAACTGGCATTGTGATGTTAATTTTATCATCGCATTGTATAATGCCTGAGTTGAAAATCTTGTCCCGTACGAACTAATAAATAACAGCTGTTCAACGTTTTCTTTTTTGACACCAGTTAAAAATTTGGGTCTAATATCTTTTACGTATCTATCCAATGCGCGTTTACAAATATCGGTTATAATAATTTTAGCGTCTCCATACATAGATTTCGTTTTATGATTTTCACAACTAATGGCCTATAAAATTTCAGTTTGTTGTTCCTCTGCTGTAGATTCTTTCTCATTTTCTCCCCTTCTGCTGCTGCTAACAACCCGCTCAATATTATGATATTCACCTAATGTTAGGTTGCAAATGTTTCCGGATCTTCCCGAGGATGAAATTAAGAGCAAAAAAATCACTATATTTCGTAACTGCGCGTCCGTATATAAAGAACTTGTCTCAATTCCATCCGAAATCATATATTTGAAACCCTCAATGAAATATTTGTGGGTTAAGACCTTTTCAATATCTTCGCTAAATATCATATACTTTTCATTTTTTTTTTCCTTTCTTAACAAATGAGTTTTTTGCGAAGAAGTACATAATTTTTTTAAAACGGGAATTTCAATTGTAATAAAGTTTTTTATTTCATTCTTTGACTCGCACAAATCTAGATCAATCATCGCCCGTAAAAATTTAACAAAGTCTATTATTTTCAAATAATAGGTGTTGGGTGAAAGTGTTTCTTCGCAAATCCATTCTGCCAATATATTGCAAATGAATTTTCTCTGCTGAAAACTTTTCATTTCGCAAATTTCAATATGTTTCTCTCTCAAAACTTTTGTTATATCCAGTAAATTTCTTTTAATTTGATTCCACCTATTCAGTACACTTCTATATAAAACTTTATTTTGTTCAAGAAATCTTTCGTATGAATTTATTTTTTCTTCCGTCTTTGAATGTTGATCATTGAATGGAAATGTAAGAACAATTTTGCATTCATGTTTGATCCGCTCAATTTCTTCTATGTTTCGTTTATGAAAACTTCTTAGATGATTCGAAATGAGAGTAAAACTATTTTTGCATAGGGGACAGATTAAAGCAAAAGTTTTGTTTTTCATTAAATTTTGTACTTGTTTTATTGATGTAATCATATTTTCTCTATCCTCCTTTTTTATTCTTACGTGTTTTTTCGATTTAAGATGTTCATTGAGAGATCGATGAACAACCTAAAAAATAATAATAAAACTTGAAAAAAAATTCATTCATTTACATTTTCTTAAAAAAAAGTAAGGACACAAAACAAATGGAAAAATTACCTTTCTACAAAAAAAACATTCGATGCCATCGGAACGATTCAATACTCTCTCAACTTTCTTTTCCATTTCATCATTTTCATTTAATAAAATGGTTTCCTTTTGCTTCATCACAATATCCAAATAAAATTCAATCATTTGTCGTTCTTTAAAAAAAATAAAAAAATAATTAATAAAAACTACTTTGCAAATCTACCCATAGTTGAAATAATACTGTAACTTAAACTCACGGTTATGGTTGCCACAGTTAATGTTAAACCCGTTATATATATAATTAGTTGAAGAGCTAGGTTTGGTTATCATTAATTCCGAGTCTGACGACGATTCAAATTCACTCGAAGATTGACTAGAAGATGAAGCCGAAGATGAAGTCGATAAACATTTTGAATCATCGTTCATAATTTCGTATATACTTTTTAAAATAATTTGCATTTTTTTATATTTCATCTTATTTTTCTTTTTTGATTTTTTCTTAATCGAACCCATGCTATAAAAAAATTAAAAGATTTAATATAAACTTTTTGCTAAAAGTTGTCTTTTATCCCTTTTTGAAAATATTCCAAACCCTTTTTTTCAACATAGACACCCTGAAACCTTTTTTTAAGAGGATATTCGTCAAGTTAATCGATATACCTCAGAAAAAGAAGGAGATGATTGGCTAATCTGGCAAGTTTTACATAAAAGTTTGGTGGGAAACCAAGAAAAAAGTTGGTCCAGAGAACACATATTTTGGGTAGAAAACTTTGTGATAACTTAGCTGTTATATGAACCTAACTTAGGTAGATTTCACTTACTTTTTTCCACTTTTCAATTCACGTTGAGGAGACTATATATTGATTACTTTTCAATTACTTTTTTCCACTTCCCATCTACGCGGGTTTATCTTTCGGAAAATTTCAGAAGAACCGAGAGAAAAAATGTTTAAGAAAAAATGTTATGGATAAAAAATCACAGTTAAAAACTAACCTAAACGTATCACCGGTACCATTAATTTTCAAAGTATCAAATAGTTTCAGTGGTCACTTACACTTTATTTCGCTTTTTAATTTTTTTCACTTTCAAGAGACGAAAGAGGTATAAATTATAATGAAAAAATGGCAGCGAGGGGAAGAGGAACAATCCATACGACACGAGGTGAAAAATTATAATAAATTTTCGAAATAAGCTGCTAATGAAAACATGTTGGTTATGAACTGACTACTACTATTTAAATTTGAAAATCTCCCTTAAATTAGAGTTGTAAATTTAAAAAAAAACAACAATAATTAATAAAATCAAGGAAAGGTTAAAAAGAATTTAAAAGTATGTAATTGACGAGAATAGTGATAGCCGACAATGAGAAAAACTTTGTTAAAAAAAATGTAATATGTAATGTTTTTAAACATAATCTGTACCTAGCCTAGCATAGTATGAACTAGTCTAGCATAGTATAGACTAAATTCTGTGAAAGTTATCTCTCATTTTCGATTTCAATATTAAATTTTTAATTACCGAATTATAAAAATGACGGTATGTGAAAACTTTTCCAAAATTCGTTCGATAATTTGTAGAGTATATTTCTCTGGTAGGCGAATTCAATATTTCCAAGAGATGTCCCATTGATGAAAGCGCCGAACCCGCGTCCGCCCCTATGCAGAAAGCTACTTCTCATTTTCGATTTCAAAAATTAATTTTTTAATTAATGAAAAAATGGCGGTATATGAAAACTTTTCAAAAAAACTTTTCATTTTCATGATAACTTAAGGACAAAATAATCTATTTTATTTTGACTAATGGCGGCGCATTTTTTTCCACATTAGTTTTTAGCGACTTGAGGCTACTTTTTTTTTGCTCCATCTTCTCTTAACCATTGTTAAAGTTAAAAAATTTGTAAATAAACTAATGAATTAAAGGGATTTTTTCTTCTTCCTTAACCACACCCCGCAGGGGTGCCTGTGTACAAAGTATTTAATTATTATGATAATCCATAGATAAATTTATCGAAAATTTGGTCAAAGATAAGAAAGAATTTCATATCGCATAAGGTTGTAATTATTCTGTTCCGGATCAGTTTGTTTTCAATAAAACTTGTTGAAAAAAATTGGAATAAGAAATATTTTTCTGGTGGACGAATTCAATACTTCCCATTGATAACAAAGTACAAAGTTGCGGTTGACAAAATAGCGAGGTTAGTCGATGCCAATGGTAGGTTAGAAAAGAGGGAGATTCAAGGACGACTCGGAAAATGATCCCACACACATTCATGTCACTCTAAAAAAACAGCAAGAGAGGAACTTTTCTCAATCGAGACTCGATTGGCGCGATTAACATGGCACGCCGTCTAATCTAGGCAAGTTTTACATAAAAGTTTGGTGGAACTAAGAGAAAAGTTGGTTCAGAAAACACATATTTTGGTTAGAAAAACTTTTCAAATCTATCTATAGTTGATATAATACTGTAACCAAAACGTTAATCCAAATCAGTAATGAAATAATGCGAACCGTCTAAAATGACCTCATGTACTGATTTATTTTCAAAATCTAAAAATTCTTTTTGAAATATTTCTTTTTTTTTAGTTTGGGAAAGCCTTTTAAAAATAATTTTACAATGATTTTCTAAAAATACGTCAGTTATATCCGATTTCTTCATATAAGCTTCAAATATGATTTTTAAACGATTATCTACATTATTAAATGCATAAGAATAAAGACGAAAACATTCAGTATATATATAATAATACGGTATAATAATTGCGTTATCACAAAAAGAATTTATCACCTTTTCATTCTTTAACGCGGGTATCTTATATTTTTTAATTCTAGGATTTTTTATTTTTTTCATTAAATAGACATAAAAATGGGTTTTACTTTGGAAAAACGTTAATAATATATAATTTCCTTCAAAATCCTGTTTAAAATGTAATGATGAACAAAGACTAAAATTATTTGATTTAATGAATTGTGTGAGGTTATTAATTTTTATACTGCTATCAGGGTTTATCATTCTCTTTTTTTCTATGGATAAAAAATTTTGAGCCAAAATATTTCCACTTAAATACACTTGTTTTTCACAAGAACTTTTTTTATTAAATTGAATAACTAGACTTTTTGCTTCGAGATTAGAAGAGTGTTGTCGATTGAAATATGAATCTAAAAGAGAAATACCGATAGCTACTTCGAACAACTGATTCCTACAAAAAAAACATTCGTTCGCGTATGGCATTAAATTTAAACAGGCACATTTAGAAATAATTTTCTCATTACATTCGAAATTCAACTTTATTGGACAAAGCTTCTCCTTAGGAGCTTTTTCTTGCTCAAATATATTGTCTTTCATAAAAATTCTCGATAAATAGTCATAATCATTATTACTAGACTTTAGATTTATTTTTCCAAGTTTTTCTGAACAATCGGGAATTGGAAAACCTCGGTTAACGTTACTATGAGAGAAGAAGTCGTCGATGAAATATTTTTTGCTTATGTTTCTGCAAATTTCAAACTTTTTTATTAGTATTTGTGCTACTAAATAAATAATAGACATATTGCTGCGGTTTTGTATGTCACTAACTTTATAAAAACTAATTTCTAAAGGATCGTAAAAAATCATTTTATTCGTTTGATTCGAAATAAAAATTGTTAGAGGATTCATGATTATCACATATTCATTTTGAAATTTTTGAAGGGACAGTTGTACAATTTCCCATAAAATATTCAAAATTTTAACCTGTTCTTCGCGAAATAATTGAGAAAAGTGAATAATTTGCGAAAATTCAACAGGAAATTCAGGTAATCTAATTCCTTGCAAAGCTAATAAAGAAGAAAACATTTTTTTGTCTTTAATACTTTTCGATAAAATAATTCCAGGGAAATAATGCATAAACTGTCTCAATTTCGAATTTGGAAATAACGTTGAAAAAAAGGTACCAAAATAATTATCATCTGCTATAAATAAAGTTCCTTCTTTTTCAAACCATGCTTTCGATATAAATGAAAAGGGAGTAATTGGTAAAATATTTCCTGGTTCTAGTAATGAATAAAATATAGATTTAGAATCGTCACATGTATATTCGTTGTTTTCTAACATTAAAGTATGAAACGAATACATTTTGATGAGAAAATAACTACTTTTGGAAATAACAATAAATTTATTAACGACCTGACTGTTCCGGCTCTTTTTATACATATTGATAAGAGATTTTTCCAATTCAGATTATTTCCCAATTCAGATTAGAGTTAGCATCTGGACAGCGCCAAATGAGTCGAAAGTGTGCATCCAGAGAGCACAAAGATAGATGAGATAAGAAAATGAAGCAGTTCCCAGGCAGTGATACGTAAACTCATCCACATTTAATTCAACAATGAAAGGTTGCGAATACTAGCCCCAAAAAATTGTGAAAAAAATGTTGGATTAAACAGATTAAGCTGGATGATTAATTTTCCGTCAAAATAAGAAAAAATTATGTTAAGTTTATACATAGTTGTAACTAGGTTAATGTAAATCAAGGGGAAGGGAATGAGAGTTTGTCTGCCGGGTGCTGGTGTAAGTGATGTTTGTGAGAGTGAGAGGTATGATAGGCTGGTTTCTGGGTGTGAGAGGGATGCAGTTTTGATTACGCATGTGGGAGTGAATGATGTAAAGAAGGTGGATACATGTGAGTTACGTGAGCAGTATAAAAGGTTAGTTGAAAGGATGAGTAAAAGCAGGGTAAAAAGGTATTGTTTCTGGTGTGCTTTCGAGATTGGATGTGGGGGTAGAATGGTTGTCGCGTGCAATTGGTTTGAATGAATTTGTGAAAGGACTGTGCGAGGAGTTAGGATTGGTGTTTGTAGATGTCTGGGGTGGGTTTTACGGGAATAGGAGGTTGTATGCGATGGATGTACTCCATCTTAGTCGGGCAGGTGTTGAGGTTCTATGGGGGGGAGCTGGATAGTGTGATTAGGTCCTTACGGGTGGGAAACTAAAAGTTGTTAGAGATAAGGGAATAACAGGAATAGAGGGCAGGTGTAGGAAATGGAAGGAATGCAGAGATAGAGGAATAGCTAGGGGGGAGGGCATACTGATGCGTTATAGGGGGACTAATGCACAAGTGAATGAGCAGATAACTAGGAATAAAAAAGCACGGTGCAATGAAGATGGGAATAATAAAAAAACCTTAAAAATATACTACACAAATGGTCGGAGTATAAGGAATAAGATAGAACTCTTAAGAGCGTTAGCGAGTGAAGAGAATTTTGATATAATTGCGATAACAGAGTCATGGCTTGATTTGGCAGGTAATCACTTTAAAACTGAGGTTGAGATTGAGGGCTTTAACATGTTCCATACAGATAGGAATAGGAAGAGAGGAGGAGGGGTTATTATTTATATTAAAGATAATCTCCAGTGTTGTGTAAACAGTACAATTAAATTAGATGATAACACAGAGTCATTATAGCTAAATGTAAAGGAAGGTAAAAACAAGCTTGTCATAGGATTATTATACAGACCACCAAATCTTAGTAAGGAAGCTTCAAATCTTCTGTGGCAGGAGATAGAACGGGCATGTAGAAGTAAAAAATCCAGTAGATCCTGGTGAAAGCTCTTGCCATGTTTCCATGTTCTCCTAAATTTATCAAGATGAGTGTCAAGAATATGGACCTTTAGTAACATCTTGCAGTAATTTCTCATCAAGTTCTACATAGTCTTTGACATTGTGATTACCTAAGAAGGCAAGAACCACTGCAATAAATCTTTCCCATACTGCTTTTTCCATCCTTAACTCGGTCCGTTGTGGCCAATCCCGCTGATGGTAGTGTGCCATGGTATCCATGCTGTCCCAAAAGAAAAGATAACAAGGAAACTTGATAAAGCCACCTTGGAGACCCATTAAGAAGCATATTTCAATGCATCTAGCTAGATCTTGACACTGCTGTATTCCTCTTTGAGCTGTGATAAAATGTCTGTTATGAAGCAGCACTGTGTTAAGGCTCAAGGATTCACTGTGAATGAAGAGTTACAGATGATTCTGACTGCTTCAAATAGACTGGTCACATTGTGACAAAAGCAAAGCTCATTTTGATGTGTAATAAAGCTTGAAAAACACTGGTGACGCTTTCTCTGACTCAATATTTGGACACTGTCATCTAACAAATCCCACGAGTCTTGAAGTAAAAAGCTCTGCATTGGACTTTGGGAGAACAAGATCTTTAACAGGTCATTTAGATCTTTATGGCTGGAATACTATTGGTTTCTCTCCTCAGCTGCACCTCTGATCTGGATCAATGACTTCATCCTCTTCTGAACTGCTTTTGCTTTCTAAAAACTGCTGTTCTCTTTTTGGAGATGCCAGTAGAGTTTGTGGTACTGGCGCAATTTATTATCCAATATATCATCCAAAAACGAATGTTCATTAGTCATGTTTATATCTATATTTAATTCAAGATTTTGATGTGACTATCCTTTATAGTCTTAAAGGGTTTCTGGTGGTTAAATCTCTTTCCTATACCACAGTCCTTTGCCTTACAATATATGTATTATTTTGACAACTTCTTCATAAAACAATTTTTTTAATCATAACAAATAAACCTAAGGATCAAGAGGAAAATTTAAGTCAGATCCAACCATCAGTTGCCCTTTCCCAAAAACTTTCAAAATGATGAAACAATTTAATAGTGATTAGTAATTTTTACAAGAGCCTCCAAAATAATCTGAATCGGGAAATAATCTGAACCGGGAAATAATCTGAATCGGGAAATAATCTGAATCGGGAAATAATCTAAACCGGGAAATAATCTGAACCGGGAAATAATCTGAACCGGGAAATAATCTGAACCGGGAAATAATCTGAACCGGGAAATAATCTGAACCGGGAAATAATCTGAATCGGGAAATAATCTCAATCGGGAAATAATCTGAATCGGGAAATAATCTGAACCGGGAAATAATCTGAACCGGGAAATAATCTGAACCGGGAAATAATCTGAATCGGGAAATAATCTGAATCGGGAAATAATCTGAACCGGGAAATAATCTGAACCGGGAAATAATCTGAATCGGGAAATAATCTGAACCGGGAAATAATCTGAATCGGGAAATAATCTGAACCGGGAAATAATCTGAACCGGGAAATAATCTGAACCGGGAAATAATCTGAATCGGGAAATAATCTGAATCGGGAAATAATCTGAATCGGGAAATAATCTGAATCGGGAAATAATCTGAACCGGGAAATAATCTAAACCGGGAAATAATCTAAACCGGGTAATAATCTAAACCGGGAAATAATCTAAACGGGGAAATAATCTGAATCGGGAAATAATCTGATTCGGGAAATAATCTGAATCGGGAAATAATCTAAACCAGGAAATAATCTGAACCGGGAAATAATCTGAACCGGGAAATAATCTAAACCGGGAAATAGTCTGATTCAGGAAATAATCTGATTCGGGAAATAATCTGAACCGGGAAATAATCTGAACCGGGAAATAATCTGAATCGGGAAATAATCTGAACCGGGAAATAATCTGAATCGGGAAATAATCTGAATCGGGAAATAATCTAAACCGGGAAATAATCTGAATCGGGAAATAATCTGAATCGGGAAATAATCTGAACCGGGAAATAATCTGAACCGGGAAATAATCTGATTCGGGAAATAATCTGAACCGGGAAATAATCTGATTCGGGAAATAATCTGAACCGGGAAATAATCTGAATCGGGAAATAATCTGAACCGGGAAATAATCTAAACCGGGAAATAATCTGAACCGGGAAATAATCTGAATCGGTAAATAATCTGATTCGGGAAATAATCTGAACCGGGAAATAATCTGAACCGGGAAATAATCTGATTCGGGAAATAATCTGAACCGGGAAATAATCTGAATCGGGAAATAATCTGATTCGGGAAATAATCTGAACCGGGAAATAATCTGAACCGGGAAATAATCTGAATCGGGAAATAATCTGAACCGGGAAATAATCTGATTCGGGAAATAATCTGAATCGGGAAATAATCTGAACCGGGAAATAATCTGAACCGGGAAATAATCTGAATCGGGAAATAATCTAAATCGGGAAATAATCTGATTCGGGAAATAATCTGAACCGGGAAATAATCTAAACCGGGAAATAATCTGAATCGGGAAATAATCTGAACCGGGAAATAATCTAAACCGGGAAATAATCTGAACCGGGAAATAATCTGAATCGGGAAATAATCTGAACCGGGAAATAATCTGAATCGGGAAATAATCTGAACCGGGAAATAATTTGAACCGGGAAATAATCTGAATCGGGAAATAATCTGAATCGGGAAATAATCTGAATCGGGAAATAATCTGAATCGGAAAATAATCTAAACCGGGAAATAATCTGAATCGGGAAATAATCTGAATCGGGAAATAATCTAAACCGGGAAATAATCTGAACCGGGAAATAATCTGAATCGGGAAATAATCTGATTCGGGAAATAATCTGAATCGGGAAATAATCTAAACCGGGAAATAATCTGAACCGGGAAATAATCTGAACCGGGAAATAATCTGAACCGGGAAATAATCTGAACCGGGAAATAATCTGAACCGGGAAATAATCTGAATCGGGAAATAATCTGAACCGGGAAATAATCTGAATCGGGAAATAATCTGAATCGGGAAATAATCTGAACCGGGAAATAATCTGAACCGGGAAATAATCTAAACCGGGAAATAATTTGAATCGGGAAATAATCTGAACCGGGAAATAATCTAAACCGGGAAATAATCTGAATCGGGAAATAATCTGAACCGGGAAATAATCTGAATCGGGAAATAATCTGAATCGGGAAATAATCTGAACCGGGAAATAATCTGAACCGGGAAATAATCTGAACCGGGAAATAATCTGAATCGGGAAATAATCTGAATCGGGAAATAATCTGAATCGGGAAATAATCTGAACCGGGAAATAATCTGAATCGGGAAATAATCTAAACCGGGAAATAATCTAAACCGGGAAATAATCTAAACCGGGAAATAATCTGAATCGGGAAATAATCTGATTCGGGAAATAATCTGAATCGGGAAATAATCTAAACCGGGAAATAATCTGAACCGGGAAATAATCTGAACCGGGAAATAATCTAAACCGGGAAATAGTCTGATTCAGGAAATAATCTGATTCGGGAAATAATCTGAATCGGGAAATAATCTGAACCGGGAAATAATCTGAACCGGGAAATAATCTGAATCGGGAAATAATCTGAACCGGGAAATAATCTGAACCGGGAAATAATCTGATTCGGGAAATAATCTAAACCGGGAAATAATCTGAATCGGGAAATAATCTGAACCGGGAAATAATCTGAACCGGGAAATAATCTGAACCGGGAAATAATCTGTTTGCAGCTCATCACCTGATTCACTCATCACCTGCATACAGCAACATGCATATTTTGTCCTGACGTACTCTCACACCCACATTCATTCTCCTCACTCTTGCTGCTAATTCTTCAGTGTAGATACTAAAGAGGGTAGGTGACAGGATGCATCCTTGTCTAACACCACTTTCACTCTTCACCCAGTCCGTCTCTATGTTTCCCAATGTGTACCTTGCCTTTGTGTCCGTCCTCATACATACTTTCTACAATCCTCACTATCTTCCTACTAAGCCCAATCTTTTTCAAGTACAGGACATAGCATCCTTCTGTTCACCCTATCATACACTTTCTCAATATCCAAGAAGGCTAGGTACAGCTTGCCTCCACTCTTCTTCTTACTTTCAATTAGTTCACTCACAACAAAAATAATATCTTCTGCTCTTCTACCGATGCGAAAACCATTCTGTTCTTCACCTAAGACATTCACTCTTTCAATCCACCTACAGTCTTTCATTCAATACTGCGCTGAACACTTACCTATGAACCTTGAAAAGAAGCAATTTTTATTCCAATCTTACAGACTGGTAAAAATAGTCAATTTTCATCCTTTTAATCCCATAATCGCCTTATTTTCTGCATAGCAAAGCTCTTTGAAAAGCTAGCTCATGCTGCAAATACTTTTCGCGCTAGCCGTTCATCCTTCATTCTTTCCAGACGTATCTTGTACTTCAAAATCGCCTTCATATACCTCTCCTTGAAGGTGCTTCACATGTCACCTCAAAGCCTCTATCACAGAATACCTGGGCTCATTTAGAGCAACTCTCGCCACTCTACTTTGGCACACTTCCAGCTTGTTCATTTCAGTCTCGTTCCATGCCATCACCTCCATACCATACATGCCAGGCACTGCTACACCCTTCCATACCTCACGCAAGGCATCATACTTGCTGACTCTCATTCTTGCGATACTAGCTAGTATACCCACCCACTGGCTAGCTATGCTTTGCTTTTCATTCTTTGTTCTTCCACACCCCTCTGGACTCACCCACACTCCTAAGTACTTATATTCCAATGTCTGCCTCACTTCTCTCTATCCAAGCTTCCAAGTGGTATCCCTTTCCTTCTCTGATCCATTTAGGACTATTATCTGCGTTTTTTCAGTGCTGAAAGTCACATCGAAGTCCCTTCCATACTCATCTATAACATCCAGTATCCTTTGCAGCTCATCACTCTCACACCCACATTCATTCTCCTCACTCTTGCTGCTAATTCTTCAGTGTAGATACTAAAGAGGGTAGGTGACAGGATGCATCCTTGTCTAACACCACTTTCACTCTTCACCCAGTCCATCTCTATGTTTCCCAATGTGTACCTTGCCTTTGTGTCATCATACATACTCTCTACAATCCTCACTATCTTCCTACTAAGAAATATAAATAGTTCTTCAGCTCGTTTCTACTTTTGTGGCCTCCCTTGTGCAGCAATGATACCCTGCACTCATTCCACTTTTTTGGCACTCTCTCTTTATACCAAACACGGTTGAACAATTCAGTCAACCCTTCAATCACGACCTCACCTCCATGTTTGAGCAGTTCGTACGGTATGTCATCCGGGCCTGCGGCCTTTCCATTTTTCTGTTTTGTTATGCACTTAGCCACCTCTCCTTGTGTGATCTCTTCACTAAGTTCATTCGCATCCTTTCTCTCCAAAGTCACACACTCTGGTCTCACATCAAACACTTCCCCCACACCGCCAATTTTTTCCCAAAATTCCTTTATTGACATTTTCATCTCATCTTTGCCCGCCACACTTTCCCCATTCACTTTTAAACTCTCAACATTTTCCCTGTCTATCATTCGCTCACCTCTCATGAATCTATACCACTCACGGCCCCCTTCCAGACCTTTTTCTTTTAGCAGATGAATCACACCCCTCTCACACTTTACTTTTGCATCTCTAATCTTGTGTTTGGTTGTTCGCTGTTGTACATACATTTCCCAGGTCGCCTGATTCTCTGCCTCTGCCTGGTCGCTTTCATGCCTCCTTTTTTCAGCCTTCTGCACAACTTATTCAGCCTCTTCCTCTCTTTTCTTGCATCCCTGATATCATCACTCCACCACGGTTTGCCCATTTTTTTCCTCCTACTCTTTCTTACGTACCTTTCTGCGACACCTCTCAAGGTCTCAGTAAGTCTCTCATTTGTTTCCATACCAGACTCACTTCCAGCTCCCCAGTCCCTGTCCCTAAGGTCTATCTGAAAAATTGTCCCACTTGGCATCTCTCAGCCTCCATTTTCTCTTCCCATTTTTCTCCTTTATTTCTTTACTTCCATACAGCTTGCATTCTATCACCAGCATGTTGTGATCAGATACTACATCAATCACGCCTTCTTCATCAATCCACATACATGTCACTATGTCGCGCATCTTCCCATTCACTATCATATAGTCAATCGCAGATTCCTGATTCCGTGCACTCCATGTCACTCGTCCTTCTGCTATGGTTTAATTCAGATTTTCCAAGTTCATCTCATCTACCAAGTCCAACAGCATCTTACCATTTTTGTTTGGCTGTTCACTCAGCAGACCAGTGTGCGCATTCATGTCACCCATAACAATCACTCTCTCTTCTCTATGCTTTCTCACAACATTTTTCAACACATCATACTTCTTATAATTTTTCCTACCCGTTCTCACACCCTCTACTGTCATGTACACCAGGGCTACTATCATGCTCTCATCTTTGTCAGAGACATCCTTGCATCTTATTTTCACTATTAATACATCCTCACTCTCAGCACAGTTTCCAACGTCTAACACTTCCACTTTCAGATTCAACTCCTTCCTCAGGAGAAGGACAATGCCTCCTCCTAGTTTCTCCTGTTTCTGCTGTCACTACTTCCTTAGCGGTATCCACTTCACCCACTTCCTCCAGGCTATTACCCCCCCACCTTGAATAATGAACATACTATCCCCCATGCTATTTGCCTCCCTCTCCATAGTTTCTTTTATATCACTTATTTTTTGTCCCCCTTAGGCTGGTACACCCACTACCTTCCATCTTGAGCTTTACGTGTGCCCCCACTCTACCTACCATGCTGTCTCCAATTATTTTTATTGGTGCCTTTTTAGCAACCATTTTCTTTTGATATATGTTATTAATATTATTTTTCTCCTTCTGGTGTTCATTGATCCTTTCCGTGGTCCCACTATAAAGGTCTGCCTGGATGCCCTTATCAACCCCTTCCTCTTTCTCAGTTTATATATGTTTATTTACCTTATTGTCCACCTTCTTCCATTCCTTCCTTGTTTTCGCTAACTGGCGAACGAAGACACGCAAACAGGGAAGGAAAAAAAAAGAATTCAATATATCTATATATATATTTCCCCAAAACAAGAGCTTTCCAATTACGAAGTTAGGCTGATAGGATGGAATATGTAAAAAGAATTTTCATAACAAATTAAGAATAATAAAGCATCTGATTAAAGAAATGAATATTGAAATGGATATAATAAATATCGAAGGTGATACTCTACTCCATCTCAGAGAAGGACCTTGCTGAGGCTGGTCCATCTGGCCTGTGGGCTCCTGCCGGTGGAGGGGAGAAGCGGGTTCATTCCCTGCCCTCCTCTCCTAAAAGAAAAAAAACAACAGAAAATGCGCTAGTATGATTAAAAAAACTAGAATAGATTATTCGTCATATCCTAAAATGATTAAAAAAAATGATTACATAAGAACATAGAAAAGAAGGAGACTGCAAAAGACCATTCATGACCTACACTTGGCAGCTCCTGTTCCAGTCAACACACAAAAGATTTCTTACCAGAGAAAAATCATCAACATTGTCACCCTTTTACAGGAGTTCGTCAGATCTAATCTACAATATACATAAAATGCATCCAGAGGATTATGTCCATTCCCGCAAAATATAATCTCCCCACTCCTTAGAAAAATATATACATATATAAAAAGTCAGTCCCATCTAGCAGCTTCATCCATATATTTATCTAATCTATTCCTAAAACTACCCAGAGAGGAGGCTTCTATCACATGTCTAGTGAACCTATTCCATTCATCTACCACACGATTTGTAAACCAATTCCTCCCTATCTCCTTCCTAAACCTATACTTATCAAGCTTAAACCCATTGCTACGTGTCCTGTCATGTTCACTAAGTATAAGAACCTTACCCAGATCCCCTTTATTATATCTTTTTACCCATTTGAAGACTTCAATCAATTCTCCTCTGACTCTTCTCCTTTCCAATGTATGTAGATTTAGTTTTCTGAGCCTTTCAGCATAAGGTAAGTTCCTTAGCCCACCAATCATCTTTATCATCCTTCTCTGCACAGACTCAAGCAAATCAATATCGTTCCTATAATATGGTGACCAAAATTGTACTACATAGTCTGATGAGGCCTAACTAGCGCCAGATAGTTTTAGAATGACTTCAGCACTCTTATTGCTTACACTCCTCCTCATGAATCCCAATATCCTATTAGCTTTAATCTTAGCATTTAGACATTGCTTTCTAGGACGAAGGTCTGAACTTACCAAAACACCCAAGTCCCTCTCACAATCGGTCCTCCCTAAAATTCTCCCATTTAATTTATAACTATTCAGTGTATTATTTCTACCTATACTAAGTACACTACATTTGTCTATGTTAAACTTCATTTGCCATTTCTCGGCCCAATTGGACAGAATGGTCAATTCCTCCTGCATTACAACAGTATCAGAATCAACCCTAATGGCCCTACCTAGCTTAGTATCATCAGCAAATTTACTCAGGTCACTACTTATATCTATGTCAAGATCATTAATATAAATTAATAATAGCAAGGGACCCAAAACAGATCCTTGCGGAACTCCACTGTTAACACACCCCCACTCAGATTTAACTCCATCTATACTAACTCTTTGCTGTCTGTCACCAAACCATGACTGAATCCACCTAAATATACTGTCATCGATCCCGTGTGATTGTGTACTCTAACTTTGCTCAGAAGCCGTAAGTGTGGCACTCGATCAAAAGCCTTACTAAAGTCCAAGTATAAAATGTCATAGTTTTCATCATTATCTGCTGATTCATATACCTTTACTATAAAAAGACAGCAAATTAGTCAGACAGGATTTACCCTTACTAAAGCCATGCTGTGATTCTAGAATAAATGTATTTTCTAGATATATCTATTGGAGTCTCCAAATGTGAGTAATGGAGTGTGGTCATTCTTGTTTATTTGTTTGTTTTCAGGGTGACATTGGGCACTGTAACAAGGTCCTTATAATGTAGTTTGATATTTAATACCCTAGTCAGTAATTGGGTTCTATTGTATCCAGTATTCAAGTCTATAGCATTGTGTATTGTGTCCTGCATGGATATGCATGTTAGTGTGAGGATGGTAATGTCATTGACATAGCTGTAGAGTTGTGTTGGAATTTCAGGAAGGATATCAGAGATAATAGTGTTGAAAATAAGGGTGAAATCCATTATGTAATGCTTGTGTTTATCACCCTGTGAAATAGATACCAAGCTATTTTGAAAGTTTTACTTGATGGGGCAAAATTCAATTAATTGCTTCTTGAATACAAATTCTACAATGAATTTTGAAACTTGTGCATGGACCTCTATTGCTCAATAAATTAATCAGAGATATCAGGGGTCCCCTAAAGCCCTATTGCTATTACCAATAAGCTCTTTGAGTTGAAAAATATCAGGTATTGCTGAATTCTAAAATCGACATTATTGGAAGAAAAATGGTAGATTCTTGATTATTTTTATTTACCCTTTATTTCAGTCCTATAATATTAGCATATCTATAATTAATTACCTTAGATTTATAAGAATTTGTGATTTTTTTTCTTTTAAGAATACTTTTGGAGAGATGAGTGGGAATGGATGGGTCTGCTGCCACTTCGGTAAGCGACCAAGTCTCTCTCTTCCCCCGGGTGTGGAGCCCCCTGACTAAGACCAAAAATTGCGCAGGGTAGAACCTCGATAACATTGGTACCTCATTCAGAGGTTACCTGGCATTTTTTATCCCACTAGCTTCTCACAAAGAACTGATTTGGATAGTATAAAGGCATCAGAATTACAATATTAACGTACTTCATTATTCCCTTAATTTTATTCCTTAATTTTATTTTCATACTTCTCTATACTTTATTTAATTATAATATGCTTTTTGTCTTTGGCTAATAACTGTTATTTTTCTATTTGCTTGTGTCTAATGATATCAATTAATGGAGACAATAATCACCAGGAGGAAGAGATTACAATTGAAGAGGAGTATGAGAGAATAATTGAGCAATTAATTACAGGTCAGATGATTAACATTCCTAGATTAGGACTAAAAATAATGACCCAAAATGGATGACAGATAAAATTAAGCATTATATTGACATTAAAAAGGGCATTTATAGGAAAATAAAAAATGGAGAGGATCACTTAAGGCAGAGATATAATGAACTAGCAAGAGATGTTAAAAAGTTAGTTAGAATAGCAAGGAGAAATTATGAAATTAAAGTGGCAAATAGGGCAAAGGAAGATCCTAAAAGTTTTTATCAATTATACAAAACTAAGGTTAGATATAAAATAGGCCCACTTATAGATTCCAATGGAGAATTAGTGAGTGATAGGGACTCAATGGCTGGAATGCTAAATGACTTTTTTCTCTCAGTATTTACACAGGAGGATACTCTTAAAGGATATCTTGATCACAAAGGAGATAGTGATAAAGGAAATTGATAAAATCAAAAGTAGTAAAGCACCCGGTCCTGATGAGGTCTTTCCTAGAATTTTGAAAGAATGTAAGGATGTGTTAAGTGAGCCCCTAGCATGCATCTTTAGAAAATCATTGGAGAGTGGCATTGTGTCAGTGTCATGGAAGAAAGCCAATGTGATACCTATATTTAAGAAAGGGGATAATATATATATATATATATGTATATGTATATAATTAAAACCAACCATACCATTACAGGCAAAAAAAATTATCAGAGAAAGATTCACAAAATCTTATAAGCAAGCAAGAATTACCTCCAAAAAATTTCATACACATACACCTTAGTATGGGGCAATTAACTATGGAATGAGTCAGTCTGTTTTAAAAATAAATATCTAAATAGTCATAATTAACTCACCTTGGTGCAATAGATGACTGATGGTCTGGATACATGATAACAGGCACATTTGTCTGCTCGACGTTTGGAAAGGTTCACCATTCAGAAGAAACAATTGCTTGAGTGGTCAGTTGGTTCTTTCTAAATTTATGAAAAATAATAGTTATTATTACTGTTTTTATAACTTTTTAAATACAGTATATCATGTTTATACCATAACTGAAAAAAACACCACCCTTGAAACTTGATTTATTTTTACTATTTGCATGGTTAATTTAAAAATTCAATGTCCTAGTCACAAAGGCAAAGTTTTGAGATTAAAATTGACATTTTCTATTTAATAGAGCCACAAACAATTGGGAATTGGTCAGTTAAGAAGGTAATTATTTCAAATCTTTCCTTTGTAAGATAACAGCTTTCTTGGAATCAATCTAAATTAATAGCTCTCTTGGAATCTCCATGTGATTGTTCCATTCACTTGCTGGGTACTAATATTATTTTACTCTAATTCAAAATATCTGATATTCCTTTAGTTTTTAATGGGAGCAGTGCTTTCATTCAATGAGGCAAACTGCACTACTTGCTTGACTTGTATAGCCTGTTAGTGTGCAGTATATTTTCTAGTAGTTCTTTTGTTAGTAAATACCAAATAATATTCATCAGGTTCTTACATAGAAATATATTTAGGTTGGAAAGATTTTGACCCAACTGTCGTACTCATCATTCTCAACATCTCGCACAAGGTTCTTATCATATGTTCAGCCAATCCATTTGAAGTTGGTACATACAGAGTCATTCTCACATGCTCCACACCATTTTCTCTCAACATTTGATCAAACACTTTTCCTATGGATCTCCTACCAAATCATTGGATATCCAACCCATGAATGGGATGTCTGGTCTCTAAAGCCTATGTCTGAGTGCTAATGGGACTGAATTTGTATCCATTCCCAAAAGATCAATTTTCAAATGCTAACTTAACTGATTATTTTTTTTTTACCTTCATTGTCCATCTTTTGCATATTTTTTTACCTTCATTCTTTTTATTTTTAAAAACTAACTTTTGGGGGCAGAATAATTGACTATGGAAAATTATTAACGCCCCCAATTTGTGGAAGAGTCATGGAGTCGTTGGAATCTGCAGTGGAAGGACAAAGAGTGATTTAAGATTTCCTCAATGTGAGCAGAACGATGGTGGAAAAGGTCAATAAGTAGCTCTAAGATTCAGGATTCAACTACAAACCGTCAGCAGAGAGAAAAAAATCCATGGTTGATGATCTGATGCCATCAAAATAGCAGAATTCATTTCTGAAATCCAGATCATCAAGTGACAAAAATTGGGTATGCACATCTTATGGAACCTGGTACCTCCGAGCTCAATTTTTGTCAAGATCCAGTCACTTCTTTAGGCTATTAAAGCCTATACCTCCTGTCCAGGTGAAGTTGCACAGCCACTGCCTGAAAGAAAGTATCTAAAGTGAAAAGGAAGAACGGAGACCATTGGAATTTGCAGCGGAAGGACAAAGAGTGATTTTAGATTTCCTCAATGTGAGCAGAACGATGGTGGAAAAGGTCAATAAGTAGCTCGAAGATTCATCATTCAAATACAAACCGTCAGCAGAGAGGAAAAAAATCCATGGTTGATGATCTGATGCCATCAAAATGTCAGAATTCATTTTTGAAATCCAGATCATCAAGTGACAAAAATTGGGTATGCACATACGTCTTATGAAACCTGGCGCCTCCGAGCTCAATTTTTGTCAAGATCCAGTCACTTCTTTAGGCTATTAAAGCCTATACCTCCTGTCCAGGTGAAGTTGCACAGCCACTGTCTGAAAGGAGGTATCTAAAGTGAAAAAAGAAGAACGGAGACATCATGCCAGGTGTAAACCACGCATCCCCCTGCCCAGCACCCATCTCTTGGTGGTGGGGTTGCAAAACCCTTATACCCTGGGAGTGCTGGTAGGGGGTACACGCCTAGCATAGTCTCCTGCAAAAAGATAGCTAATGGGGAACGGGACGAGATGAGCCTCCTCCACTCCTCCCAGTTGGCCTGGAGTCCATGGCAATTCCATTGAAGGAATATGCCCTCCAGGCCTAGCTCGAAGAAGCAGGGGGAGCTCTCTTCAAACAGAAGACCCTTACGTGAATGAGGAGGTCATGCCCATTTGGAGCCCTTCTGCGGGTTCTACGCCTGGTAAAGCTGTTCACACCCAGCCCCGGCTAAAACCAGTGCTCCTCGCTGCAATTGCCAGAAGGCTCCCATCCGAGAAACGGGTCACCTTCGGCTCTCTACCAATTATTAAGCTAAAGCTCTCCTCTGATGGATCATGTTGCTCTTGGCCAACATGCTGCCATCAGTGGAGCAAATAACTAAGAAGTGTTTGAAGCTAGTGGGATAAAAAATGCCAGGTAACCTCTGAATGAGGTACCCAATGTTATTGAGGTTCTACCCTGCGCAATTTTTGTTCTTAGTCAGGGGCTCCACACCCGGGGGAGGAGATAGACTTGGTCGCTTACCGAAGTGGCAGCAGACCCATTCATTCCCACAGCCCCCGTGGATGGAGAGGAACCCTAAGTCTTTTTTCTGTTTTTGTTTTTTTCCTTTTAGGAGAGGAGGGCAGGGAATGAACCTGCTTCTCCCCTCCACCGGCAGGAGCCCACAGGCCAGATGGACCAGCCTCAGCAGAGATGGAGAAGGTCCTCACAGTTGTAGGGGCACCGGTCGGAGGAGATCCCTCCCCTCCTTGTACTGCCTTTGAAACCCTAGACGTTTGAGGAAGACTTTGCATAGGGAAACAGCCTGATTACATATATCAACATACTTACTCATTTCCAATAATCACTACATCTTCAACAGAAAAAATCTCAACGTCCTTTTGAATCGCAGTAACCATGGTGTCGCAAATAAGGGCATGTGAAGATTCCAATGCTTCAAGGGCATTTACATACATTAATCTACACCTACAATCTTTTACTCTTAATATCCAGAGAGACTTTGGTGGCTTGCTGCACTTCTGTCCTCTTACCACAACCTGGCTGAGTAGCAGGATACACAGGAGCAAGAGCATGTGGGGTATGCCTAGTTACCAATTCTCTTCACCGCTTCCATCACCCCTGTATTGGGGTGAGTAGATCTTATTATCACACACATAGCCAATTACAACACTGCTTTCTTTCCTCTCCCATCTTCGCAGCACAACACACACACCCTCTGTTCCAAGGAATCCTGCCAATGGGTATCTATATGCACATGTTTCTGATGCAGAACAGGCCTCTTTGCCCGGGGGCGAGGAGAGGTTCTAGTTGAACGCTGTTTGGTGTCAAGACAATAATTCCTGGCACCTCTCCCCAAATAGGACCGCTCCTTAGTGCCCTCAGGACACCAGTGATCATAAGGATTAAAAAAAAATAAACTATTGAGAACTCCACAAACTATAAATGGATCAACAATAGATACAAGAATAGTGAATATAAAATCATGAAATATATTCAATTTTGGCTTAAAGATTAGATTCTTCAAAAAAAATTAAAAAAATTCTATTCACACTAAAAGAGACATGAGTCTCAGACAAGATACCCGGCAGAACGTGTTGGGGGCCATCTGCCCAGTAATGAAAGGGAAGACCCTCCTCTCAAGACTTCTCAAAAGGGGACACTCAGCAAAGATGTGAAGGATGGACAGCTGCACCCTGCACAGGATGCACAAAGGTGGGGGCTGCCCATTCATCAAGTGCCCATGAATGAGGCAGCAATGGCCTATCCTCAGTCAGCACAAAATAACCTCCAGTCTACGTGGTCTCATGGTACGTGGCCATGGGAGGACTGAAGGTTTTATGGAATGGAGCTTGGTGGAAAAAAATTTTTTTAAGAGCTCATCTGGCGACTGCCTACTTGGGCATTAGTCGACATATTAAAACTGGCCTAGTTCTAGGCTACTTTAAAATAAAATTAAAGAGAAAAAAAACAACACCCCAAAAAGGGGCAAAGGAAGCAAGCTGGTGCGTCAGGGAGAGGTACCCCCCGGCGCAGGAGTGTACAACTAAGGAAAAAAAAACAAATGCAAAAAAAACAAAAAAAACAAACCTTGCTTAAATAATAGGGAGCCTTTTGACTCGCTTCCACACCTCTGCTAGAGGGGTCTTCCCGTTAAGTGAAGATACATATGTCCACCAAGAAGAGAGGCGCGCGTGCTTCGAAATATAGCGGAACCTAGCCCTAGCCTGACGAAATTCACCGAGAGTGAAATCGTTCGGGCGGTGCTTATAGCGCATGTAGGCATAACGCTTCTGTTTGAGGGCCGTCTCACACTCGGCCGACCAATCCCTCCAGGCCTAGCTCGGAGGAGACGCGGGGTCCCTCTTCGAACAGAAGACCTTCATGGGAATGGCCGTAGACTTCCCGGATGCAGAACTCCAGGCACTGTTGGCCGGACAATGCGCTGAAGACGCTATTACCTACGGTGGTACTGGGTTCGATCCAGTCAGAGCGGACACAAACATCAGCGCACAAAGAGATTCGGCTACTAATTGGTGGACGCACTGTGCTCACCCCTGTATTGGGGTGAGTAGATCTTATTATCACACACATAGCCAATTACAACACTGCTTTCTTTCCTCTCCCATCTTCGCAGCACAACACACACACCCTCTGTTCCAAGGAATCCTGCCAATGGGTATCTATATGCACATGTCTCTGACGCAGAAGCTAAACACCTGTACCACCATACCCGCCTTGGTTGACAATTCTACCTCCTTTTATGTCAGCCTACTACCACCCACCTCCAGCACACAAGTGATAGCGTGTGCCCCTTTTCGTTGGGTTGTTGATGTGTTTTTTTTATGTTTTGTGTAGATATAAGTAAATTTGTTGTATTTGTCTGTTATAAAAATTCTCTTTTGGTATCTTATTTGAATTGGGGAATTTGGCCTCATTTTAAAGTGTGCACACTTCCCTTGTAAATATAAATTGCTGTAAATATAACTGTATTCTTGTAAGTAAAGGTACTGTATATACAATCCGTTTCATTCTCCCTCGATTTCTCACATCCGGACAGTGTAGGAAGCGGGTTGGATCGATTGGGATTAGAGATATATTTTCGGCCTGCTACATTTGGCGCCTGAATAGGGACTCGAACTTCGAAACTGGGAGTGTGACGGGATTGGATTGCAGTCCATACCCAATTAGTGTGACAAGTAGTTTGATTGATTTTTCCCTCCTATCTTTTTACTAACTTGGGAACAATGGCTGTAGCGGAAACATTGAATGAAGAAGTAGAGTTGAGAAAGAAAGAAGAGGAGTGTGAAATGTTGTGGAATGATGGAGGGAATGGAGAATAAAATAAAAGGGATGAATGAAAAGACTGATAGGATGAAGAAGGAAATGGGAGACCGACAGAATCAGACGGACCGACGGATGCAGGACCTGTATAACATGATGACAGGGGCTGGATCAGCCCCAGGATCTACAACCCTGACCCCTGCTCCTACTGAAGGGACTCTGCTAAATGGAATGGATGGCAGTATGATTGAGTCTAAAGAAGATACTGTGAGTGGTAGGAAAGGGGGTGAATGGAAGAGAGTGGAAAGTAAGAGAGGAAGTAAGCATGGTTCTAAGGTTAAGGATAGGAAGGCGAGAGGGAAGAGTGTGGATTCGCTATAATCAGATGAGGGAGAGAGTGACGATATGATTGGAATGAGTGAGACCGAGAGTAGCTCTTCAGAGAGTGAAGTGAATGTGGGAAAAGGAATTTTGATTAGGGAAGTGCCAAGGATTGATAAGTTTAGATTGCATGGGAAAAAGAGTATGGATAGTTCTTCAGGAATTTTTGAGCGGTACTGCAAGCTCAAGTATCCACAGAACAAGGGTCACTGGGTGAGTGTTGTGGGAGATTGTTTGGATGGGAAAGTGTTAGAGTTCTTGCGAGTGATAACGAGTGTGGGAGAGCCAAAGTACGATGTAGTGAAGAAGAGATTGATTGGGCAGGTGAAACGAATGAAAGAGCGTGTGAAGTATAAAAGGATGAATGAATTTGAGAAGGCTCGAATGGGGAAAAGTGAAAGTGTGAACATGTATGTACATAGGCTTGAGAGTATGGCAAGAAAGAGGTATGGAGATGATGATGTAAATGAATGTAAACCACTCATGAGGAAGTTTTTGGACACGATCCCGCGAAAGGTGAGTGAATGGCTGAGTGGAAAGAGAAAGGATAGAGTGAGACTGACAGGTGAACGGTTGATGTGGGAGGATGTGTTGGAACTGTTAGAAGATGGACGATTTGATGATGAAAGCGATCTAGAAGAGGATGGATGGTACAGTGTGAATGTTGGGGGTAAGAAGCCTAGGAGCTTTCATCCACCCCAGCAGTTTGTCCGCTACAGGGATGTCCTGAAGGCTGCACCAGCTGGAGTGATGTCGAACTTCCTGGGCTGGCAGAATGGATGGGCAAATGGAGGGTGGTCGAATGGAAGGGGGCAGATGAATTTCAAGCGTGGGAATGGATATATTAGAGAGAAACCGAGGTATATCCCAGCCAATGAGAGATTGAATGGTGGGAGAAAGATTGTGGAATGTCATTGGTGTGGAAGGAAAGGTCATATGTTGGCAGAATGTAGGTGGATATCTGGTGCATGTTTTGGTTGTGGTAAGGGCATATGATAAAGGATTGCCAGGAAAGTGTGAAAGAGTGCTTCGAGTGTAAAGAAATAGACCATTTGAAGAAAGATTGTCCGAGATTGAGTGTTTGGCTCTAATAGATTCTGGATGCAAGGTGAGCTTGGTGTATAAAGATGCGTATGAAAAGGTTAGTGAGAAAGCCCTCCTGTCTGCAAGGGTAGTTTAGAAGGTATTGATAATAGGAGAGTGTCTGTGATTGGAATGATAAGGTTAGCTGTTTGAATACATGGTAATGATGATGATTGATTGTGAATTTTCTGTGATTGATAAGGTGAGTAGTGAGTATGGTGTGATTTTGGGGTATGATTTTATGAAAATGAATTGTATGGTTGTGCATCCTGCGAGTGATCAGATTGAGAGAAAGATTGGTAAAAATGGGGTATATAAGTTGTATATAGGAAAAGATGGTAGCATTTTGAGGAGTGTGTTTACTGGTATTGAGGTGACTGCTATGGAGAATGTAAGGCTTGTGAAGGGTGAAAGGGTGTCTGTTAGAGTGAGTTGGAGTAAAGATGTTTATAAGGTAAGGCGTGTTGCTTGTGTGTTTGATGGCTTGATGAGAATGAATGATCCTTTTGTATGTGTGCAGGCAGACCCCAGTGTGAAAGGGCAGGTGAGGGAAATCCAAGTCGGAGATGTACTGGGTCATCTCTCCACTGTCAATGAGGTAGGTATGGATGATAGTACGGATGTCAGGGTGAATGTTGCAGGTGAAGAGACGTGTGAATGGACGTATAAGTATGTGAAGAACATGATGGAATTGGATGGATGTTTAACTGAGTATGAAAGGGAGGATGTGTATCGAATGATATTTCAATGAAAGGGAGCCCTCAGTAAGGGTGATCTGGATTTCGGGGTTGCAAAGCTCCCGGAATTCAAGATTGTCCTGAAGGAGGACTCCCCAATCTATCAGCGGCCGAGGCATTTCCCACGTCTGGTTGCTGATGAGATTGAGGAGCAGTGCTTGGAATTGGAGCAATTGGGGGTGATTGAAGAGAGCGAGAGTGCATGGAATAGTCCAATTGTACCTGTACGTAAGCCGGATGGAAGATTGCGTCTGTTGTGTGGATTATAGAAAGGTGAATGAAAAGACTGTGAAAGAAAGGTTTCTGATGTGTGTGGTATCTGAGTGTGTGTATAGTATGCATGGGATGGAGTGGTTTACGAAGATGGATCTGGTACGGGAAGTATTACCAGATGCCCATTGCTGAGGAGAGCCAGCCAGTAACTGCCTTCTCTTCCTCAAAGAGGCATTACCAGTTCCGGAACCTCAGCTTTGGGTTGGCTAATGCTCCCAGAGCCTTCCAGCGGACAATGAATGTTGTGTTGAGTAAGTTTGCGAGTAAGAATGCGATTGCGTTTATAGATGATATTTTGATTATGACTGAGACTTTTGAGGAGCATATGAGATTGGTGAATGATGTGTTGAGAACGTTGGAGAGTGTTGGTGTGAAAGTGGCGAAGTGTGAATGGTTTGCAAAAGAAGTGGAATTCCTTGGGCATTTGGTGAGTGAGAATGGGTTGCGAAAATCACCGAAGTATGTTGAGAAGGTGTGAATGTTTCATAAACCGATGACTATGAAGCAACTGAAGTCGTTTTGGGGTTTGATTGAGTTCCAGCAAAAGTTTATATGTGATTGTTCTGGTGTGAGTAAACCTCTGACTGAGTGGATGTGCAAGAAAGGTAGTACGGTTGTCAAGTGGAATGATAAGATGAATGAGGTGTAGGAGAGACTGAAAGAGGCAGCGGCTGAAGATGTTGAATTGTCTTACCCAGAATATAGTGTAAATGCTAAAATGCTTGAATTGTATACAGATGCGAGTGGGTATTGTATGGGAGGTTTTCTGATGCAAGAGCAGCGTTTGAATGGAGAAAATGTCAGGCGAATAATTGGGTATGTATCCAAGGCTATGAATGTTGCAGAACGAAAGTATTCGACTGTGGAACGAGAGCTAGCTGCGATAAGATTTGAGTGACTTTGACTATGTGATTGAATATGTGCCTGGCGGGAGTGGTAGATTCAACTGGAGGAGCTGGGGAACCAGGAGAGCTTGGCATAATTTGGCTATTGGGTTCTCCTTGCATCAGGTACATGTTTGTTTGGACGAAGTTTATTCTATGTTGTGAACGGAATGGAGTGGCTGATTTGATGTCAAGGTATCCTGGTACGAATGATGAAAATGTGTGTGGAGAGAGTGATCCTGAGTATTTGTCGAAAGGGATTATGAATGAAAAAGAGAGTAAGGGTGGTGGTGATTCCTTGTTTGAGAGTGTATGGAATGGTTTGCAAGATTTGAAGAGTGATGGAGTAGACATGAGAATGCCCGATAGTGTGGATGATTTGAGGAAGGAGGTAATGAATGAAGTATATAGGAAGCCTGAAAGCATTGGTATGGCAAAGGTGCAGAACTTCATGAAAGAATTGAGAGCGATGTGTATGCAAGGGGTCCCGCCATTTCAGGAAGTGTTGATTGTAGTGAGTTGTTTGTATGGAGTGATTGTTTATGTACACTTTGGTGGTGAGAGGCCGATTGTGTACAAGGATGAGAAGATGAAGGGTTTGAATCCTAATGTGGTACATCTGCAAATGTTTGAGCGGTGTGCACTACAATTGGGTGATTGAAAAGTGCTCATATATAAGAGAGAAGAATGATTGTCGGGATGAAGATGAGTGTGTGGTGAGTGATATATGGGAGTTAATGACATTGTGGATATCAGTGCTGATGTTGGTGTGCTTGTTCCTTCGGTGTATTGCGAACATGGTGGACCTGATATGATGGAAGTGAGAGTGAAAGTTGGTGAAAGGTTGTTCTGTGGTTTGATTGATACTGGTGTGCAGGTGTCTTTAGTGAATGAGAAGATTCTGAGTAAGTATGATGAGTTTAAATGTTGCGAGCATAAACCTGTGAAGTACGGATAAGTGGATTAGGGAATGGCTTGATAGTGGCATGGGAACAGGTTAGTCTGAAAGTGAGTTTGGGTAATGGTGTGAATGTGAAGCATGACTCTGTGATTCTGAAGGATGAGCAAATGCCGTGTTATTTCTTGCAATGGATTGGCTGAACGTACTATAAGAACCTTGTGTGAGATGTTGAGAATGATGAGTACGACAGTGAATGACTGGGATGTATGTCTGGGGAGAGTTTTGTGGGTGTATAATTCAACTGTGCATAGTGCAACTGGAATGTCCCCATGTCAGTTTGTGATGAATTTTGAAAGAAGAGTGAAAGATAGGTTTCGTTTGAGTGAAAGTGACAAGAGTGTATGGCGTGAGGTGCATGAAAGGTTCCGTTCATTTGAATTAGGTGCAAAAGTATTGAAGGTGAAAGAAGTGAAGGGTAGGTTGAATGTGTCAAAGATGAGTGAGAAGTTTGATGGACCTTATAGAGTTGTGAGAGTTTGGGAAAATGGGGTGACGTATGTTTTGGAGAGTTTGAATGATGGTATGACTGAAAGAGTGCGGGCTCATCAGAGTCAGTTAAGGAGATGGAGAGAACCTCCTGACTACCTGGTGAGTCATCCGGTGTATGGACTGTGTAGAGAGAGAGGGGGGTAAAGTGCATGATGATGAGATTGAATGATAGTATGGATCTGTCTGGGAAAGAGCTAGTCTTAGTCTCGAGGAGTAGAAAGCGTACAAAGAAGAGTGAAAGGAAGAATGCAAGTATGAATGAAAGTAAGTCTGAGCAGAGTGTTTCTATGGGAAATCTTGAAAGGGAGATTGAGTTTTTGCGTAAACAGGTGAGTGATTTGGCTGGTATAAGTAGACGAGTGAGTGAGCTGCCTGTGCCTAATTTTTCTGGTTTTTGGAACAGTATGAATGATAGTGTGTTTGGGCAGAATGAATTGGGAACAGTATGAATGATAGTGTGTTTGGGCAGAATGATCCTAATGTGGCTGATTTTTCGGGTTTTACGAATGGTAATAGTAGGGGTGAGTTTGATGTAGTGAATGATGAAGTGGCTGATTTTTCAGGTTTCTGGTGGGAACCAGTCAAAGGGGTTTCTGGTATGCCTGTTGAGAATACAGGAGGATGTGAGTGACCTGTCTGTTTCGCAAGAATGTCCCTTGAGTTGGATGAGAGATGTGAGTGAGGAGCTGATGAATGGGGGTATGAAGAGTGAAGGTTCTGAACGGAAGAGTATGAAAGAATTCTGTCATGAGATGGGAGAACTGGTGAGGGCTAAGAGTATGGTTGATGAGATGATCAATAGTGACGATGAGACTGACAGGACGACTGACGAACAACCCCGACTAATTGCTACGCGTAGCCAGGGACCAGTAGAAGAGTGTGAATGGGTGCAGAAGGGTGCGATTGAGCACAAGTGGTACCGTGAAGAGTGATTGAAAGGGTTTTGTGAGTGGCTGGTCGAATGGCTTAAGGAAGGGCGAATGTGAGTGTGTGTAAAAGGGCCATTCTCCCATCCCTTTTCTCAGTACCCTCTCCCTCCCTCTGTAAGAATGTGTGTGAATGGGAATGGGTTTGTTTTGTTTTTGTTTATTTTATGTATAAAATGATTACCATGTTTTTCTTTCTTTCCAGGCGCCATATTCTGGAAAGTTAGTAGCTAGTTTTGATATATCACTATAATTAAAACAAAATAGTATTTTGTTTAAAATAATCTTTTATCAAAAGATTATATTTTGACGCTTGTTTGGATTTACATTTAGAGGTAAGCTAGTCGATAAATTTACTCAGGTAATACCCACTTATTAGTTTCCCTTCTATGTATAAGTAAATGGGTCATAAACGGAGGATATATCTCTTCTACAGAGAGTGGAAGCGTGGACTGACGACAAGAAGGGTTCTCTAGACGAGTACTCCGCCCAGCCCTGAGACGGAGGTTTTACATCCTTTGATGGTTTTAAATTCCTGTACTTACATTCTATTGATTTTAATTTCATAGCTATATTTTTTGTATATTCTCCAGATGTCTATATTTTTATTAAGAGTTTTCATGCAAATTACCTGTCCTTGAATTTGGCTGCTGGCTACTCCATTTGGGTTTTGCAACATTTATTTTCAGCACTATTTATTCATTCATATTTTTCAGGATTCATATTATTCATGTCTATCTCTATTCTTATGACTCATCAGCTTTCTTATATCATTCATATCCTGTCTTTCTTCTATACTTATTCATTCCTTGCTCAACTTAATAATATTGGTTAAGAAAATTCGCCATAACCTCAACAGGATTCTTAAATTGAGGATGATTTGGTTTCTTATTGCCTTTCCTCATTTCTACTTTGAAGCTTCCACTCATACTCACCATTTCTTCATCTATCATAATCTTCATACTGTCGATCCTCTACTATTTGGACATGTCTTTCATTTGTCCACTGCATTTTCTCCTTTCTCTTTACATTCACACATTTAGCCATGGGTAGATAGTCTCTCATTATTATTTCCCACAGGAGGGGTACCCTGTATAACCTGATACACTTGGCACCTGGATTAACTGCATGCCATCCCTTCCCGAGTGCAAATTAGGGAAGCCCTCTCACAGTTGACATGAATCCTGATGGGGTCTGGGAATGTTGTTGGTGCTCTTTCTCCTCACTCCCTCTCAGCATTTTCTTTTTCTCTTTTATAATCTAAACCCTTTGTGTAGACTTAAGGAACTGAACAGCTACCTCATGCCATGTAAGAATAGAGGCTTTGGAACCTATATAAACAAGGCCCTTTAGCACCTGCAGATAAAAGGAGACCTGGCTGTTGAGGCACAAATAATAGGAATATCGGTTTTGCTCAAATATACACTTCCCTGCATGTAATGAGCTGACCATCTCCCTGTTGCCATTCTCAGGTACATAAAGCTGTACTGCTTTTGGCAGGTGGGACAACTAAAAGTCGTGGGGTCTCCTCTCTGGTTCTGTCACAACAGATCTTCAGCTCCTGGCAGTCCTGTTGAGGATTAATACATCCTAGTAAGGATTTTATTACCCTGCCTCTCTGACTGCCCAGGAGGGAGGTGTAATCTATGGGGAATGACAGACCACTGGGTAACTTCTGAGCAGTCTCAGTAGCTGTCCTAAGTTGCAAATTCCATTCTTTAACACATGCAGGGTGGATACTTGAAAAGTCCAAAAACCAGAAACAGGATAGGTACGAGTGGGTCGATACATTATATAGCCCACCGACACTTTTTTCTTTAGTGATCACAAGTTGTTTGGTAGGTCTAAAACTTTCAGAAAAAAAATTTGGACTATGCCCCCTCCGTAAATCTGCCTGATTTTGGTATTGAGGCAGACAAGGACCCAAGATACACCACCACTCTGACAGGTAGAGTGGCTTCCACTCTAGCTTCCAGAAAAAAAATTTGGACTATGCCCCCTCCGTAAATCTGCCTGATTTTGGTATTGAGGCAGACAAGGACCCAAGATACACCACCACTCTGACAGGTAGAGTGGCTTCCACTCTAGCTTCTAAATGTAACCAAGAAGTTCCCCTTTGTCATCTTTGGAGTGCCCCCCCACCCCCTTGTGCTCTCTCAAGGACCCTTCCAAAATCTTCTTGCAGAGATGGCACTTCTCCCTCTTATTTGATGGGTTCGGGGGTTTCCCTTTTACTCCCTTGTGCAGAGTTGCCTCTGAGCGATTCTCTACTTGCAGTGGCTCCCCTTTTGCTTTCTGAGTGGCCCACTAAGAACACAAGGTAAGGGTGCACCGCCTCAGTGATTACCATCACTCTCTTCAGGGTCAGGTGACCTTTCACAAGCCCCTTAGAGGGGTAAGATATGACATCTCTCCTTGACCTTGCCCCCTTACTTGTCCATTGTGTTTGGGATTAGTTTGTGCTCTCCCGAATTGTGGAATTTATGAATTCTTGGAGGAGGTGGGTCTCCTTCATAGTATTTAGCTTTGGGTGTTGGGCTCCTGAGGGAGGTGGTTGCTTGACCATGCACTCTTTTTTTTAGTCTTATTTGGTTTATCATTTTGTGTTGGTTTAGGTTTGTATTTTATGTTTCCTTTTTATTTCTATTTTGCTTTTATGTAGGCTAAAATAAAGTAGTAATTTGTAATTTCAGTGGCTATGCCCTTTAGTCAGCTGCCAGTAGAGAACCTTTAAATATAATTCTAGACATTTTCATTTTCCGCCTTCACAGTGGCTGCCATACGCTGTAGATATTAGTGGCACTCCCTTCTCTAGAGGTGCTTTCGGGTACCTTATTGCGATGGCAGCTGTACCCTGGACTGTTTGGCCTTTTAATTATCCCTTTTCATCTTCCTTACATAGAATAAACTTCGTCCAAACACAAACATGTACCTGATACAATCAAAGCCGAGAAGACATAAAACACCATCTTGACTGTCCCAATTGAACAATGTACACTATTTCCTCACTCAGGGACCTATTGACCTGCCTGGGGAACGAGGTGAGATTCCAAAGGGTCACCATCTCACAGAAGAGAGGTATGGAGACCACCGAGTAAGTGAGTCATCTTTCTCATTTCAATCATACTCTTAGATTCATCATCCTTTTTTTACCCAACCCATTTTAATTTATGCACATCCTTATGCTGAAAGAACATGTTTACCACACATTAACACAAAAAACCTATCACCTTCTCTCCAGGAGCATATAAAGCTCCATCTCTCATTCTGCTACCTATTCATATCTCCTACAACCGCCAAACAGTACACATTCCCGATTCTATCCACTACATCCTAATTCATACCAGAATCTCTCTTTCACGGAATGACCGCTCAGAAGGAGATAAAAAATTTTCAACACAATGTCATCAGCAAAAATCACAGCCAGGATCGGTATGACGACTGCACAATAGCCATCAAAAAAGGTTTAAAATACAAAAGACTACCCGACTTTGAATCTTACCTTGCCATTGAGGTAGGCACTACCCGACATTCATTACAGGTTATGCAGCAACAGAGCTTGATATTGTTTTATCCAGTATCAGGTTTCCATACAACTGTTACATTGAATCAGACCCCATTATTCCAAGTGACCACCAGGCAATTAAAATCACAATTAGCGTAAACCCCATTCAAATTGCAATCCCAGAATGCAAAAGCTATAAGCAGGCAGACTGGGAAAGCTACAAAAAATTATCTTCTAAATTATACCCAGACCCTTTAATTGACGCTAATTTAGAAGAAATAGATGAAGAGCTGGATAAAATCACTGACCTCCTTATAAAAGCAGATAAAAAAATAGCATTCCCCGCATTAAATATAAAACCCTTCCAGCTCCTATTTGGAACCCCCCCCCCCCATGAAAGCCCTGGCCCAAGAGTATAGAGATCTGTCCAATGTAATAGAGTTGACAGGCCCCAACCACAATGCCCATAGACGAATACTTCTATTATTACAAGATCCATGGCACACTGTTTCATCCTAATAAATTTCAAATTCAAGAATGTAATGACAAAATAAAAAACAAACAAACCTTGACTAAATCCAAATCCAATTCATTTTGAGGCACAAGGCACTGAAGATTGACACCACCTTTTTTCCTTCCGTCTAAAAGTAATCTGAGGGGGTTCCTGTAAATAGCAAAGGTTCTTTTAAACGCTGATATTATAAGACTTTCACTCTTACTACCATTACCAAGCTGGGATCTGTAGCAGCAATTTGAAAGGAAATTAAAGTGTTTAACAATTTTTTTTATTTGCCCACCTGGTAACTGCCTTCAAGGGCATAAGTCACAGTAATTGAAATTATAGCCTAGTATTAGGCCATTCTAAAATTCAAAAAAAAAAACAAGCACATTCATTATCAGGACACAGGGAGGGGGGAGAGGATCCTCCCCTGAGTGCAGAAACATGTGACCTACCCACAGTCAAATAAAATGGAGACCAACGTCCTCAAAAAGTCAAATAGTACACAAGCTGTAGTGACCCCTAACGGGACAGGTAACAAGTGTGAAGATTATTCAGAATGGGGCCTCACAGATAGCATTTTCCAGTCAGAGCAGATCATCCAACATGGACTGTAACTTATGGAAGCCACACTGTGCGGAATACAGGTGACCTCCACTGTCCAGGAGAAAGGCTAGTCTAACATTTACCAATTTCTCTGTCAACTTGCACACACAGGAGGTTAGAGAGATTGGGTAAGAGTGATCTTTCCCCAGTTTAATAAAAGTGAGAACAGTAGCCATTGACCAGAAGACTAGTGGATACCATCTGTCAAATCTAACAGAAAGGTCATGCCTTGTTAACCTATGTGCCAAAGCATGGCATACAGGACATCGTCTGGAACAGGGACGATGTCTAAATACGAAGCGAGAGTAAAACAAAACTCAATGTAAACTTGCTGTTGAAGGTTTATCCGCATTTGGTGGTAAAGACCAGTAGACAGTCTTCAGCGACATCACAGAGTCGCAAAAGATCCCATAACTTTACTAGAGGGGTATTCCCATTCAGTGAAGAGATGTATGCTTGGCAGGAAGATCAGCATACATGTTTCAAAACATACCAGAACCTAGCACTAGCTTGATGAAATTCACTGACAGTGAAATCGTTCAGGCAGTGCTTATAGCCCAATATAGGCAGAATTCTTCTGTGTGAGGCCATCTCATACTCGGCTGGCCACCATAGAAGTGATCAGCATGTAAAATGACCATACGTATATGTTTTAGGAATAGTAGTTGGGCGGCCCACAGCGATGAGGTTGCTGGAGAACTCAATGTCTCATCCACAGACCTAATGACTGACATAGAGAAATCAGTCATTTCCTGAAATGCAGAGAAACCAACCCGCACCAAGCGCCTTGATTTTTTTTATATATATTTATATATATGTCATCTGGTGACAGCCTTCTAGGGCATAAGTCACCACACTCAAACCACCCTAAATCTAGGCTACATAATGTAGCCAGATTAAAAAAAAAAGGAAGAAAAAAATACATTGAAGAAATATAGAACGAGTTTCATCAATGGGGGAAGGCCCACCCTCTCCTGCCGAAAAGGTCGGTGTGCACGAATCCATCACCAGTACAAGGGACAGGTGGTAGCAACCCCGCTTATCCAGGTACCGGGCCAGGTATTGTGCGCGAAGATCACCCAGACTGGAAAATTCAACAAGAATGTGCCGAACAAACTGGGGAATGACGCAGTCATCACAATAGGGCGCTGGCGAGCACTCCAGCAAATAGCGATGCGTTACACGAGTGTGTCTGATTCGGAGACGACAGAAAACGACCTGAAGCCATCGAGGCGCAATGACACACAACTTTAAGTTCCCTTTGACCATCTCCCATCTTCTTTGCCAAGCAGTCCGAAGAGCACCTGTTGGAGGAGATCCCTCCCCTCCTTGTACTACCTCGGAGTCCTCAGCCGTTTGAGGGGGACCTTGCATAGGAGTGGATTCGGGTTCGGTGCTTGGCGCCAAGCCCAGATCCCCCCCCATGGAAGGTCCTACCGTCTGAGGCTGGGTCTCCTCAAGGACCATGTCTATCACAGGAGGGGCCTCCAGTTGGCCATCCCCTCCCAGGACATCGCAGGTCCCCTTGGCAGCGTCATGAGTCTTTAGTGGGGAGGCACAAACCTTAACCCCGGCAAGGTTTAATATCCTTGCCAGCAGGTCTTTTGAGGGAAGCGACCAAAGGGACCTAGCTTCCCTCTTCCTCCCTAAGGGGGTTTGCCCTATCGAGCCGCATCGATGAGGAGCGGCTGGCTAAGGGCTGCCTGCTGGCTTTCTTGGCAGTCCCCTTGAAAGAAAAGAGGGGACTGCCGCTGGTAAAAGGGAGGTGCTCCAGAGAAGAGGGTGAGTGGGAGTCCCCTGCACCCATAGGCAAAGGAGAGGAGTTAGCCTCCTCTCCGGTTAGAGAAATATGGAGGGTTACCTGCACAAGCACAGGGGGGGGGGGGGGGACCTCCATTTTTTTGCTGGAGCTGCCCAAGGGCGGTTCCATCGATATACAAGGGAAAATGGGGGGAGATTTTTTTTTATCATCATTGGGTATGGTGACTCTATATTTCACGGGATGCAATCGCTCATCACCTCTTGCAGATGTTCACACTGCAAGAGGTGCTTGCAGGCCTGGCGCCACCATTTGGGACCACCCCTCCCACCTGGTGGTCTGGCAGTCCATCGGCATGGCAGCTCCACCTTAGATACAGTGTAAAATTGATAGAATGTGAAGAGGAGAGGAAAAGGGATGTGAGGAAAGGTATGGGTGGGGATGAAGCAGGTTGTTAAAAAAAAACATCCCGAACCGGAGCTCAGGGGTTAGGGAACATTGTTCCTCCCCCCCTCAGCCCCGATCCGGGACAGTTGGCGAAATTAGACGCTGACCAGAGAAGTGCTTCATCCTGCACATTACCCACAGATTGCCTTGTCTCACACCATGTCTCAAGTGTATCGCTCTGCCTCCCCAACACTGCTATACTCACTGGAACTAATCCAGAACATGGCCCTCAAAATTGCCCTGGGAGTATTCCGATCCTCCCTCACCACATCACTGCAGGCAGAGGCAGGCCTTTCATCACTGGACCATAGGAGACACAAGCACAGTCATCACACCCCACAACCCAAAACAACACCCTCACCTTCACACCACACACCTCACCTACACGCACTCCTGTCACAACATCAACACAAACCTATCCATGTCTTACCCACTTATCATCCACACACTCGCTCCATTCTTCACCTGAGCCTTCTCCTTCCTGGCCCCTCTCTCTATCACACCACCATCCTTTTCAGCAGTAGAACACTTCTCACCCTTGGTTTCCTTTTCCTTCCCTCATCTTAATACACCTTTCAGAACCCTGGAGCAAAGCAGAAAAACCCAAACAGGATATGACCCTATTCCTCTCCTTCCTCAACACAATTTTTTTTCATATTTGCAGACAGCTCACATATCCCTTCCCCTGCCTCCACCACTGCATTCATCTATCTGCCTTCCCTCCATACCACCACCAACTGCAGCATGCATCCAGCAGTAACCATCCTGGTATAGAGTTCATAGCTAACCCACCATACTCCTCTTCAGTGACTTCCTCACTGCCCTACTTCTCTTGATCCACCACACCCTCTGCTTAAACATCCACTTACTGCTGCCCCATCTGTCCTCTGGGGCCAGATGTGTTCACCCGTAGTGGCTGCCCTCACACATTAGTATTGTCAGAAATACTGTAGTGGATTGAGCAGTCAACCTGGCACACACACCTCCTGACCCACCTTAAAAAGACTTGGAACAGTCAATTTCAGACAGACCAATCTAAGATGTTAAGCCACCCAAAACTGGCACACCTATTCCTCCAGCAGACACTGCCATCACCTGTTTTAGAATTATCCACACCCACTCAATGCATATCTCCACAAGCCAAACATTTGAGAAAGTTGGTGATACCTAGACCAACAAGCACGCAGCCATCTATCTCCCTGAAGAATTTAGGCCAGATAAACAGGATATAGCTCTAACCCCAAGATCCAACCTGTTACTGACAGATCACATCAAATAGCAAAGCAGGGGCTCTATAGGTTGTGGTTACATGACCTAACCAGCCCCCTAAAACCTTGAAGAAGAACCATACCTAGTCATTTTTAGGGCTAAAATATTTTAAGATCCACACATGACTTAATCCAACTCTCAACCAAATAGTGAAACACACTTGTGAGGTGTTAGTCCTAAGAGTATTTCAAAAATTATAAAAGAATTATTGTTTCAGTATTGGGTTGAAATATTGTCCATTTTAGATTTTATAATGCATGATATATTCTTTCTACATTGAAATATTATTTCATGAATACTATTACAATGATAGGAAACAATATTACAGGCTTTATTAGCCTAAAAACTCTAATTCAAAATTATACCTAGTAGTAATATTTGGATGGTGGAGAAGGTCTATCACAGATTATAAAGTTACAAATAAATAGACAATATATCAATTTCATACTGAAATACAATAATTCTTCTACACAGCCACCTTGAAATGCTAATGCTTACATGTTACTTTTACTATTTATGGAAGTCTTACTCATTTACGCATGAACATATTAACTGATGTGCTTTCTACTAGATGGTAGGGCCACATTTGTGTGATCTTAAAAGTGAAGTAATTTTGAGCTATAGTAGAGTTAAAGCACTTGTTCACTAATTTGAAACTGTTTTGGTGTGTGTTAAACATAACATAACATAATTTCCTGGATGACAAAAGCCACAAGGGCCTATCAAAGGTCATCCGAATCCATCAAATTCCACCCATATAATGCATCCGTAGGATTTTGTCAGATCTACAATATACAATTTAACAATCCATAGGAATGTCCAACCATGCATCTACAATATATAATTTTAAAGCCTCCATAGGAGTCTGTCAAAAACAAAATCAAAGTTCCCAAAATATACAATAAAAAGAAACTGCATCCACAGGAATGAGTCAAGAAACATATCCACGTACCAAAAAGTAAGAAATTAACCCTCCATCCCCATATAATCATCCAATCTGCACTTGAAAACATTCAAGTTTGGGCTGTCTACAGTCTCAGGTGGCAAACTATTCCAATAATCCACCACTCTGTTAGTGAAAAAATATTTTCTAACATCCAGTCTGCACCTCTGTTTTTTAATCTTTAAGTGGTGGCCTATAGTTCTATTACTATCTTCTTACTCAAATAACTTGCTGAAATCCAATTTATCCATCCCAGAAAAGATTTTAAAAAGCTCAACCATATCTCCCCCTCACACACCTTCTTTTAAATGAAAACATATTTAATACCCTCAGTCTATCTTCATATTCAAGGTGCTTCAGGGATGGTATTATTTTTGTTGTCCTCCTTTGTACTGACTCTAATAAGTTTATATCGTGTCTAAAATGTGGTGACCATGCCTGTATACAGTACTCTAAATGTGGTCTGACATAAGAGTTGAATAGTTTAAGGATGACCTCCTTACTCTTGTAGCTAACATTTCTTTTAATGTAACCTATCACCCTATTTGCTCTATTTTTTGCCTCCACGCTTTAGTTGCAAATTATTTGCCTTGATTTGGTAATTTGTTAAAAGAAGCCAACAGCACCTAGTGTTGCTAGGCAGTCTCCCATCCAAGTACTAACAAGGCCCAATGTTACTTAACTTCGCTGAGCGGACGGAATTCCTTCACCACCACAATAATTTCAAAGGAAACAGAGTAACAAAAGGACTATAATTACACATGGCACCACTCATTTCAATAATTCTTGGAACTTGCATTATGTAGTAAATCAAAAATAAGAAAATCTAATATTGACCTTATCTAATTGTATATTTATTCCACATGACGCCAGAGTGGCAAAAGAAACTGCATCCACAGGAATGAGTCAAGAAACATATCCAAAACATTCAAGTTTGGGCTGTCTACAGTCTCAGGTGACAAACTATTCCAATAATTCACCACTCTGTTAGTGAAAAAATATTTTTTTAACATCCAGTCTGCACCTCTGTTTTTTAATCTTTAAGTGGTGGCCTATAGTTCTATTACTACCTTCTAACTCAAATAACTTGCTGAAATCCAATTTATCCATCCCAGAAAAGATTTTAAAAAGCTCAATCATATCTCCCCTCACACACATTCTTTTAAATGAAAACATATTTAATACCCTCAGTCTATCTTCATATTCAAGGTGCTTCAGGGATGGTATTATTTTTGTTGCCCTCCTTTGTACTGACTCTAATAAGTTTATATCGTGTCTAAAATGTGGTGACCATGCCTGTATATAGTACTCTAAATGTGGTCTGACATAAGAGTTGAATAGTTTAAGGATGACCTCCTTACTCTTGTAGCTAACATTTCTTTTAATGTAACCTATCACCCTATTTGCTCTATTTTTTGCCTCAATACACTGCTTTGAAAATTTCAGTGACCTATCTACTACCACTCCTAAGTCCTTCTCATCTTCAGCTGAATTAAGCCAATATCCATCCATCTCATAGCTAAATTCCCTATTATTTCTTCCCATGTGAATAACTTTGCATTTATTAAGGTTAAAAGTCATCTGCCACTTCTGAACCCAAGCTAACAACTTATCTAAGTCACCCTGCACTTTAAAGCTACCCTCAACCTCTTTGACTACAGCTGCCAATTTAGTGTTAGCATTCAGTTTGCTTTTTCACAAGCTTCTGTGCATTGTTTTGATACTTTAAGGTCCTCTGAGATTAAAATCCCCATGTTTTTTTTCTAAGTTAGGATTTGGCCTTTAACTATTTTGAAGCCCATCTGCCATTTATTTGCCCATTCAACAATTTTTATTAATGTCTCTCTGCATTTGGTTTACTTCACTCTCAAAAGGGGCTCGGCTTCCCAGCTTTGTGTCATTTGCAAATTTAGAGATCCTAATAATCACTCCATTATCCAGGTCATTAATGTAAACAAATAATAATAATAATTGGTTCAGGAATGACCTCTGTGGAACCCTGCTAGTGACTGAGACCCACTCTGAAAACGCCCATTTACAACAATCCGCTGTGAATGATTTAAGACACACTTTTTAATCCATTTAAGTATGTTTCCCATTACTCTAATTTTTAATCAATAACTTTTTGTGTGTGCTGTATCATCAAAGTTTTTTTTTAACTCAAGGTAAATTATATCCGACGCTTTAGTTGCAAATTATTTGCCTTGATTTGGTAATTTGTTAAAAGAAGCCAACAGCACCTAGTGTTGCCAGGCAGTCTCCCATCCAAGTACTAACAAGGCCCAATGTTACTTAACTTCGCTGAGCGGACGGAATTCCTTCACCACCACAATAATTTCAAAGGGAACAGAGTAACAAAAGGACTATAATTACACATGGCACCACTCATTTCAATAATTCTTGGAACTTGCATTATGTAGTAAATCAAAAATAAGAAAATCTAATATTGACCTTATCTAATTGTATATTTATTCCACATGACGCCAGAGTGGCAAAAGAAACTGCATCCACAGGAATGAGTCAAGAAACATATCCACATACCAAAAAGTAAGAAATTAACCCTCCATCCCCATATAATCATCCAATCTGCGCTTGAAAACATTCAAGTTTGGGCTGTCTACAGTCTCAGGTGGCAAACTATTCCAATAATTCACCACTCTGTTAGTGAAAAAATATTTTTTAACATCCAGTCTGCACCTCTGTTTTTTAATCTTTAAGTGGTGGCCTATAGTTCTATTACTACCTTCTAACTCAAATAACTTGCTGAAATCCAATTTATCCATCCCAGAAAAGATTTTAAAAAGCTCAATCATATCTCCCCTCACACACATTCTTTCAAATGAAAACATATTTAATACCCTCAGTCTATCTTCATATTCAAGGTGCTTCAGGGATGGTATTATTTTTGTTGCCCTCCTTTGTACTGACTCTAATAAGTTTATATCGTGTCTAAAATGTGGTGACCATGCCTGTATACAGTACTCTAAATGTGGTCTGACATAAGAGTTGAATAGTTTAAGGATGACCTCCTTACTCTTGTAGCTAACATTTCTTTTAATGTAACCTATCACCCTATTTGCTCTATTTTTTGCCTCAATACACTGCTTTGAAAATTTCAGTGACCTATTTACTACCACTCCTAAGTCCTTCTCATCTTCAGCTGAATTAAGCCAATATCCATCCATCTCATAGCTAAATTCCCTATTATTTCTTCCCATGTGAATAACTTTGCATTTATTAAGGTTAAAAGTCATCTGCCACTTCTGAGCCCAAGCTAACAACTTATCTAAGTCACCCTGCACTTTAAAGCTACCCTCAACCTCTTTGACTACAGCTGCCAATTTAGTGTCATCAGCAAAAACTGACACTTTGCTATTTACACCTTGCCCAAGATCATTTACATAGATTATAAATAATAAAGGGCCTAAAACTGATCCCTGAGGTACACCAAGACTTCATCAGGATACACTGTTCCTGAACCATGTTTAATATAGTCTTAAAAATATCCCACATCTGATAAGTATTCTTTCCATGGAATTCTATATCCCACCTAATCTGATTTAGCATGCTGCGTAATTTATCGTAATCTCCCCTATAAAATTTTTGAATTTTTGTGGAGTTTGTCATTGTTCTACCCTTAACTATTTGCAAATTAAACCGAACCATCTGATGATCACTGTTTCCCAATGATTCCCCTACACTCAATCCTTGAACTAAGTGATCATCATTTGAAAGAATTAGATCTAATATATTGGCACCCCTTGTTGGCTTATTAACAAATTGGGTCAAAAAGTTATCCTCAAAACACTCCATAAACTCATAAACTTACAACTTGCTATATCTCTTCCTATCATATTTTCCCAGTCTACAGAAGTTAAATTAAAGTCACCAAGAATAACTGTATCTTCTTTGCATCCTTTACTTATTTCCCTAATCATTAACTCATCGATACAATAGGTCTGTCCTGGTGGTCTATAAAAAGCTCCCAAGTGTATTTTCCTATTTTTACCAACCTTAATATCTATCCATAATGATTCACCTTCTCCTTGCTTTATAGAGTTGACCCTTTCATCCATCTCAAACCATATTCTGAAATTAATATTAATAAATCCTTTTAAGATTTTGAATATCTCAATCAACTTTTCACATAAACCTCTATTTTTGAGGGATAGTAGGTTTAACGAGTGGAGTCTATCTTCATACAGTTTGTTTCAGGTTACAGGAACTAGTTTAATAGCCCTACATTGCATTCTTTCTAACTGCGCTATATCATTGTCTAGGTAGGGAGTCCAAAATTGAACTGTATATTTGAGGTGTGGGTGCAAGAACGATTTCTATAGTGGGGGAATTTTATCTTTTGATTTGAAAGTAAAAATTCCAGCCAATGTATCATAGCATTCAGTTTGCTTTTTCACAAGCTTCTGTGCATTGTTTTGATACTTTAAGGTCCTCTGAGATTAAAATCCCCATGTTTTTTTTCTAAGTTAGGATTTGGCCTTTAACTATTTTGAAGCCCATCTGCCATTTATTTGCCCATTCAACAATTTTTATTAATGTCTCTCTGCATTTGGTTTACTTCACTCTCAAAAGGGGCTCGGCTTCCCAGCTTTGTGTCATTTGCAAATTTAGAGATCCTAATAATCACTCCATTATCCAGGTCATTAATGTAAACAAATAATAATAATTGGTTCAGGAATGACCTTTTACAACAATCCGCTGTGAATGATTTAAGACACACTTTTTAATCCATTTAAGTATGTTTCCCATTACTCTAATTTTTAATCAATAACTTTTTGTGTGTGACTGTATCAAAGTTTTTTTAACTCAGTGTTGCCAGGCAGCCTCCCATCCAAGTACTAACAAGGCCCAATGTTACTTAACTTCGCTGAGCGGACGGAATTCCTTCACCACCACAATCATGTTATAAGTCGTCTCTATCCTCAAACCTAGAATTCGCAATATATTCGGGGAGAGCGTGATAATATATGGACTATGGTGAATGGAAGTGGAGAAGGGCCAGAGTGGGATGGGAGGAAATGGAGAAATGAGATAGAGAGCGTAGTCAAAAGGATGGGAATGAACAAATGGAAAAATGTCATGTTACAAAAGAAGACCTTAGAGATGTTTAGAGAGAAAGATTCCCAATGTATAGTGGTATGATGCAAATCTTGGTGGGGAAAAATGATGCAAGAGGTCGTGGTTAAAATGGTCACGTACACAGTTGAAAAAAGCAACAAAGAGAATAATTTAATATCGCAACTCGCAGATGAATTTCCGCATGGCGCCAGATTACCGAGACGGATATAATTTCAAAGGGAACAGTAAAAAATGATTATAATTACACATGGCGCCACTCATTTCAATAATTCTTGGAACTTGCATTATGTAGTAAATCAAAAATAAGAAAATCTAATATTGTCCTTATCTATTTGCATATTTATTCCACATGGCGCCAGAGTGGCGGGATGGATAATTACAGGTAACAGGGTGGCAAAACGATTATATTTACACATGGCGCCACTCATTTCAATAAATCTTGTTAAAACGAACATTCGATCTAAACAATAAAAAATCTAATTGCATGCAGCTGCAGCTCGATTTATTCCTTCCCCCGCCAGGACGGGGAGGGGAGGAAGACACCGCGGTATAAAAGAGCGAGGTTAGGTAAATAGTTTACAATAACTGCTTTACTTGCCTGAACTTGTCTGACTCCCGCTTTAACAGCATTTTTAACATAAAGTGAATTTTTAGTGAGAAAGTGTACAGAAGACCTCGACTTGTTGATAGTAGCTCGATAATTCGTAATAAGTGGACCACTTGCCTCGTGAGTATTTTAACGCTATGAAAGCGTGGTAATAAAGGTTGGAATTTTTTTCTCTCTCTCTTGATACGAAATTAAATGATAAGATGAATAATAGTGAAAAATATTTACCAAAATCTTTGAAACCAAAAGAACAGCCTTGGAACATACAATTAATAATTATAATTTTTCAGCATATCTAAATCATCTTGATAAAGAGCATAAGAATAGATTATTTTTTAATCTCTCTAAATCGGAAAAATATCCAATAATCCTTAACTCTATAATTTAACTTGGTTAATTTTTGAAATTTTTTAAAATGTTTTTTTTTTGCTTAGTGGACCGAACGTGACCATTCGTCCCGTCTTGAAACACGGACCAAGGAGTTTAACATATACGCGAGTCAAAGGATTTTGAAATCCCACGGCGATAGCGAAAATGATTCGTTGGACCGATCCGTTGATTATACACTTTTCGGCGCAGGTCCGGGGTACGTCGTATGATCGAGTTTATTATTGTTATAATTGCAACCTTATTTTAAATAGACGCTTCGCTTTAATTTTTTTAGCGCGTCGCGTTATTATGTAGAGAGTTGCAAACTTAACATCAAATTCGGTTGACGTGCACCCTTAGCGTATATGATAAGACCTGAAAGATGGTGATCTATGCCTGGAAAGGACAAAGCCGGACGAAAGTCGGGTGGAAGTCCTCCCAGCTTCTGACGTGCAAATCGATCTTCAGAGCTGGGTATAGGGGCGAAAGACCAATCGAACCGTCTAGTAGCTGGTTCTCTTCGAAGTTTCCCTCAGGATAGCTAGAGCTGATTTACACGAGATTCATCCTGTAAAGAGAATGATTAGGGGTCTTGGGGTACTTCTAGTCCTCAACCCATTTTCAAACTCTAAAGGGGTGATATGTCAGAATTTTCCATACGGAAATTTCGGCTACGATTCAAAGTTTTTAGTGGACCATTTTTGGTAAGCAAAACTGGTGCTGTGGGATGAACCAAACGCAGAGTTACGGGGCCCTATCAATGTGGCCTATAAGAGACCACAAAAGGTGTTTGTCGCTTGGGACATCAGGTCGGTGGTCATGGAAGTTGACATCCGCTAAGGAGTGTGTAACAACTCACCTGCAGAAGCGAGAAGCCCTGAAAATGGATGGCGCTCAGCCAATAAATCCCTATACTCTGCCGTCGGTAGCAGTAATGGCGAATGTGTCGTCTCTAGGCTCCGACGAGTAGAAGGGTGCGCCGGTGTGCCCAATTCGAAGAAGGGAGAAAACTACATGAAGACATCTCAGCATCGTGAGTTAGGTCCATGGGAACAGTTGTGGTGCAATGGTACGCAAATTTAAGCTCCCCTCGGTCTTACGTCTTGAAAAAGAGAGAAAAGTAAAGTGGATAGTCGGAGTATAGTGGATAGGGTAGTTAGGATATAGTGGGGAAGAGGAATGAGTAAGAGTTAGGGTAAGTTGCTGGGTGACCAGCCATCTCTTTGGTTATTGATCCTTATTCTTTTACTTTATCTTTCGGTTGAGTGTTTCGGGCTCTCGCGCCTCTGTTTTTCTTCTCTGCTATACATCTCTTGTTTCTTATCTTCGTGCGGATTTTACTTTTGATAATGTTGTTCCTGTGGTTCCGCATCCTTACCTTGCAGTAAATCTTGGGGGCGGTTCCTCTCTTGAGTCTGGCCTACCGCTCCTGAAATTGCCGCGGTTTGTCAATCTGTACTCTTGTGGAATTTGAACTGCTCTTTTTTCTTCGTCTGACATCATAAGGTTCAGCTTGTCCCACACCTTTACCGCTCTTCTGTGTAGGGAAACATTTTTGCTTGGAAGCTCGATCTCGTTGTGGAGGTCTCTTAGTCTTCTAAGTTCTCGTCTTCTTGTTTTTGTTATGATGTATACCGCTGAGTTCTGCACTTGTTGTAATTTGATTGCGCTCGTTTTTGAGAGGCGGTTCAGCGGTATAGCAGGGTACAATAGGGTTGCTTTACAGATGGTGTTATAAATCTTCTTAAGGTTTTTGCTGTTTAGGCTCCTTAATTGAAATAACTTGGCTACCTGCATTTTGGCCTGATTTATTCGGTTTGTTAAGTGCTTGCAATATCCACTACGGGTAATTTTTAGTCTTCCCTCATTTACGTATTGATACCTTTTCTCGTTGATTTCCACTCTCGAGGTCAAACGTCTCCCCACCGGGATGATGGAGAATTTTCCCGGGTTCGTTCTTATTTTCCACTTACGTTCGAACTCGTTGATGTTGGCAATTTCCGCTGCCGTTATTCTTGCCATAGTTGGGGGGTGCCTGTAGGTGCTGTTCGATATTATCGTAATATCGTCTGCAAATTGTAAGTAGGTCGTTGTCTCATGAACTGGCCTGGAAAGGTCCATGGTATATACGCTGTATAGAGTTGGACTTATACAGCCCCCTTGGGAACCCCTTGTGGTACCTCGAATTCCGGGCCCTCGCAGCCTGCCACTGAGATGAATGCCGTTCTGTTGGTGATGTAGTCGCAGAGGCATTTTGTTATGGTGGAGGGTAGTTCTAGTCGTTTTTTAATTTTAAATTTCAGACCAGCTCTCCATACCTTGTCGAACGCTTTCTGGACGTCCCTGAGCACTATGTCGGTGGTGTAATACTTCTCGTGCTTGGCTTTCGCCAGGGATTCCACCAGAATGGCTAGGGCAGTCTCAGTACTCCTGTTTTTCCTGAACCCGTGTTGATGGTTCGGGATCAGATCTCTCTCGTCCAGGTGCCTAGCGAGCCTGTCGTTTATTGATCTCTCCAGCAGCTTTGCCAATGTCTCTAGGAGTGTTATCGGCCGGAAATTCCCGGGGCTGTCTGGTGGTTTGCCGGGTTTTGGCAGGAAGATGATCTTTCCCTTTTTTAGCGCGTCCGGAAAATAACCCGCGCTTAGGGAGGCGTTGAATGCAGCGGCTATCCGCTTCACAAAGCTGGTCGGTGTTCGTATCAGGTTTTTCCTGGTAATACCTGATGCCCCAGGCACCTTCTGCTTAGAGTTCTTAATAGTCTTTTGGAACTCTTGTAGTGTAATTGGTTCTACATCTTGCTCCTCCAGTATCGTCGGTGAAGCAGCTATATTTGGCACTATTTCCAAGCGGTTACGCTCCAGATCTTCCACTACTCTCTCTCTTCGTGGTCTCTGTCAAAGTCCTCATTTTCGTTTGGTGAGATGTCAAAAATCTTCCTCCACTGTTCCCGGAATGCCTCTTCTACTTCATGGGGTTCCTTTTCTCCTCCGTCCTCATCTTGGAGTTTTAATTTGGGTCTTTGTTTACGCTTACCTCTGGCTATATTTATTTTTTCCCAGATCTTGGTGGGGTTTAACTCCTCGTCTATTGCTTCCACGAACTGGTCCCATCTTCTGCTTCTTTCCACTCTAATTTCTTCCAGCAGCTCGTCCTTAATTTGTCTTAACTTTGCGCGGTCGCCTCTTTGAGGGCCGTTTTGCTCAATTGAGTTCCTCGTTCTCAAGTATTCGTCCTCGAGATTTGTCATTAGGGCTGTTCTAACTGGGTGCGGTAGGGTTCTGTACTCCGTTGTTGGTACGTGTTTCTTGTCAGCACTGACAAGCGCCTCCATTATGTTATTTATCTCTTCATCGATTTCCTCCAGTGTAGTTTCGGTCATGTCTTTTGGTTCGTGGTCTTCGAGCTCCTCTTTATACTTGGCCCAGTCGGCTTTTCTGTACGATTTTCTCATTGGGCACCTTACTTGGATTGGGTCCATTGACAGCGTTAAAACCACCATCTCATGGTCGCTGACTGAAGGAGGACCTCTCTCGATTAAGTAGTTAAACTGGATGTTCGGGGTGGCCAAAACTATATCTGGTTTCGTAGCGGTGCCCCGACCCAGAAAAGTTGGGAATTCGGGTCCCAGGCGCTCCACTATACCTCTCTCCATTAGTTGGTCGAGGTTTCTCCCGGCCCTGTTGTGGTGACCCGTATAGCCTGATGTTCTGTTTCTGGCATTTAGGTTGCCCATGAAAATCGTCTGGTCTCTATGACCAAATAACTCGGTAAAATTATGCATGGGCAAATACCCTCTCCTTGGGGGTTGATAACCCGTCACCACTATAAGGTTGCCTGTTGTTGTTCTTATTTTTATCGCCAGATACGACTCATTCAGATCCCTCAGCTTCTTGTATTCTACGTCGTTGCGGATTGCAATAGCAACGCCGTCGAAGTTGATGTCGTTTGTTGTCTTACTTATTATAGTGTAATTGAAGATATTCATTTTACACCTCGTTGGGTCGATATTAATCTCGTTAAGTAAAATTATCTCTGGATCTTCCTTCATATATGTGTTGCTTAGAGAGAACCTTTTTTCGCTCCAACCTGCTACGTTGTGACAAATTATTTTAAATTTACGTCCGTTGGCCATTATTCGTGCTTTTTTTCCTCCCTGCTTCCTCTTCTCTCTGCCTTATGTGTTTCGCGTTCGATGGGCGATTTTGTTCTCCCGCATCTCTTCTTTTTAAATTCTCCTTTCTTTAGTGTAATGCACATTTCTTGTGGGATTTCTAATTTTCCTGTTGTTAGCATGGCAAACACTTCGCGTTCCGAGTATGGGCCTTCATACTCGTACTTATTGGACAGTCCCTCGTGTTATGTTTCTCTAGCGCGTAGCAGTTGAAACAGGTTTGAACACTGACAAACTCGTCGGTTTTAATTTGCTCAGGTGTAATTTTCAGGTTATACGCGAGGATACCCGTTTCTCTCGCCTTAGCAGCCATGCCGGTCTCTCTGAAAATAACTTTGAACACATGAGTATACTCCGTGCCGGTCGCCTGGTTAGTAAACTTAATAACCTGCTTGACTCTTGTCCATTGCTGAGCTCGCTCAATTTCATCCTTGATTTCTTCAGAGTTATGTTCCCCAATCCAGGGGTCGATCTGACGGCAGTAAACCGACTTCTGGGTCTCTATTGGGGGGGGGGGCGTACTTTCGCTTCCAGTCCGAGTCTTGCAAATTCCTCGCATGCCTTTTCTGAGAGGACCTTATCGACGTCTCTGTCATTCTGGCAGATCGCTACGTATGAGTTGGAGTAATCTAGCAATCTCACTAATACCACGCCGAGTTCTCCATAAATTATCCTGAAGACGCTGGTACGATCAGGTTTTTTGCGCGCCCTTCAAGACGCGCAAAGGGACCCGTTTAGTTGAGTCCATCTTCTAATTCACTGGTTTCTTCTCTTTTTCCATTGGCTAAGGAAAAAAAAAAGAAAGGAAGAATAGGTAGATAAATCTGCTGTTGTATCCGTTTATCTTACCGGCTTATTCAGCTAGCGAGTCGGTCAGCCCTACCTACCTACCTAGCCCTAGCCCTATCAGTGTTTGCTCCACCAACTTGCGTCCGCCGCTCACACGGGTTCTAACCCGTCCCGGGCTAAGCTTCGGCCTGCACCGAGTTAGCCGCCCGGTTCAGATAAGGCTCCCGCGCAAGAAGGTATCTAAGGAGACTTAAGAGCTTTCCTATCCGACTCGCCCTAAAGAGGGTGGATAGGTAAGAGAGAATTCGTCCTTCTGTATGTGCCAAGTAATTGTCCCGTCTGACAGTTGTAGTCTCTTCTTGTTCTTCGGAGTCTTCAATCTTGATTTTGCAGAGCAAAAAACGATCAAAATCGTATCCAATGCTGTAGATGTGGAATGCTGAACTTTTCTTCTTAAGCAAGAGAATTTTTTCCGCTATCCATCTCCCCTCGGTCGTTTCCCATTTTCTTTGCTAGGCAGACCGGGCGGCTGCTCTGATTCCTGTCATATAGTTGGTGTGACACGCTAGTCTAGTGCTCAGTCATCGCGGAATCATTGGCATCCTTATCCATCGCAAATTTCACATTTCAGGAATCAGCAGAAGATGATGTCGACACCCGCCCGGCTCACGGCAACCGTGGCATCACGAATACCGAGACCAAGCGGGTGTGGATTTTTTTTTTGTGGTAGACCATTTGGCGGCTGCCTACTTGGGCATAAGTCGCCTTGCACCACGCGACCTAATAAAGCGGATGTGGAGAATCCACGGCCCATAGAGCACTTAGGGTGCTCTGTGAGTCGCTAAAGATCAAAATTCGGTCTCCAAACCGGGCACAACTTATTATCTCCTATCCTGAGCACCGTATTGAAACCAGTTCGGACACGAAGAGTCATACCAGCTCATGGAATCGACTTTTTCCTTACTAGTTTAATGGTTTTATTGGGTAAATAAAGGGTACTTCTAAGAATCGATGAGATCCAACATGAGGGTTATATTCTACGTGAAGTCAACGTTACAGCGGAAATCGTCAGAGATAAGTAAGATAATCATTGTGCGGGGGAGAGGGGAATATTTTGGGTATAAATAAGGAACGCACAAGTTACTACTTCTATACGGTGGTCATCTCTCTAACTTTGGTAAGTGTTTGTCCTCCTTCAGAAGGCTCGCAGAGGCAAGGGAGTCAGTGTGATTTTAAATAGTCTTGTATTAGTTATTCCTACTATATCATGTGAAGGGTAAGGAAGTAAGAAGAATTGATAATTATTATCGGGGTGTGGGAGGATGAAACCTTAAAATGCAAGAAAGAAAAATATTTGTATTGGTAAAATATAATTATAACTGAGAGGACTAAGAAACTCATCTTCTCTTCCCTATACCCACTTTCGACTGGCGCCTCGTGTAATTTTATCCGTCTGGCTGCGTTTAGGTATGCGTGAATTATAATTCACATTAGACATTGGACAAAATAAGAGATGAAATATAGGTAAAATTAGAGAGAGAATAGTAAGAGAGTAAAGTGGTTAAAGGGTGAGTTTAAAGAATAGATGGTGTGTAGGAGAAAGAATAAAAAGATCCCTGGTGAAAGGGTAGCTCTGTCAATGTACGGTTAATTGTGTTCTTTGTGGTTGTTTCGTGTATTTATGAATTACAATCCATAGTTTATATAATTAAATTAAACATGTTTAATTTAATTATGATTACGATCCTACTGATCGGTTGATTGCTTAAGGCATTCAAGCCTTTATTTTTGGCGGTTTTTTTTTTATTCCCGCTATGACTTTAGTAAAAGTTTTTGAAGGGTATTTATTTATTAATTAATTAATTAATATGATTTTTTTTTGAAAAAAGTGAAAGTGAAAATTATTTTATTTTTGCGTTTTTCAAGTGATTTTTAATTTGAATTGGTTATTCTAAAGGAACCTGCGAATTACTTCGTATTTTGTCAGTTCTGTCAGGTGTATTTTTGGGATTACGTCATTGTCTGTCTGTAGTTTACTACTTCTAAAAGGTCTTTTTTTTGTCGGTCTGCTTCGATTTCTAAGTGTGTACGAGAGAATTCAGGGGTCAAGCGGGCGCCAATGGCCTGCCATATCCTCTTAGCTCTCTCGTGGAGCGCCACATTGATCGGAGTTAATCCAATCGAGTCGTGGAGCTCCCTTTGTCTTTTATGTTCTCTTCTTCGGGTATTTGTAATAAGTAGAACCGCTTTGTTCTGGATGACTTGTAGTTTCGCAATGTGGGTCATGGCGCTCGCGTTCAGCGGCACCGGGGGGTACAAGAGTCTCGAACGAATGCACGCATTGAATATCTTGAGTTTATTTGAGCGAGTAAGGTCCATGAACCTATAAAACTCCCTCAAATCTCTCTTGCTATTCGCGACTGTCCGCTCGATATGACACTTGTATCCCCCTGTGGTGATTTTGAGCCCCAGGACCGTCCCTTCTGAGCAGTAGGGGATTCTCTCCCCCTCTACCCGTATATCGTTGAAGGTCTTGCGAATCATGGGAATTATTTTGAATTTTTGGGCATTGGTCGAAATCTTCCATTTCCTCTCGAAAGAGTTGATGTTGGAAATCTCCCTAGCCGTATTTCTCGCCATAAATTCCCTGTGAACGTAGGCAGCTGTACAAATTTGCGATATATCGTCAGCGAACTGAACGTATATCGTACCTTCGGAAAGAGGTTGTGGTAAGTCACGTGTATATATGTTGTATAAAAGGGGGGAGAGACACCCCCCTTATGGAACCCCAGATTCGAGCTCGAACTCGGGGCCTTTGTGCTCTTTGATCTGTATATACGCTCTCCTCTCCATTATATAATCGCATAGAATCCTTTCAAGAATGGGGTCGAGGCCTACTTGCAGGATCTTAAATTGCAAGCCTCTCTTCCAAACCTTGTCAAATGCTTTTCTGACATCGCGGAGCACCAGGTCGGCATGCCTTTTACTTGCCTTGATCTTTGCAAGCTTTTCCATAATAACGGCTAGTGCCGTGTCGGTCCCTCTTTTCTTTCTGAAGCCGTGCTGTTGCTCGTTATGCAGGTTGGCTTCGTCAAGAAAAGAGTTGACCCTGTTTGCCAATATCTTCTCGAAGACTTTGCCAGCAAATTCTAAGAGAGATATCGGACGGAAGTTTGCGGGGCAGTCCGGGGGCTTTCCCGATTTGGGAAGGAAGATCATTTTGGCCACTTTCCACTGGTCGGGAAAATAGCCTGTGTTCAGAGCGGCATTCATGATGTTAAGTAGCCCACTCAGAACATTAGGCGGGGCCTTAATGAAATTCTCCCTGGTCAGCCCCGTGGTACCCGATGCTCTTTGACGAAAGGATTTTAGTGCGATGGAGAGTTCTTGGGCAGTTATTTTACTCCCATAGCCCTCCATCGCTCTTTCCTGCGACACACAGTGATGAGGGGAGGTTTTATGTATTTGTGTGTTTAGCTGTTGGATAATGTTATTTTCGAAATCGAGGTCATAGTTGTCGTTTTCTTCGGGGGTAATTTTAAAGATTGAGGACCAGAACGTCCTAAAAATTTACTCAATCTCTGTATTCTCGTCAATTTCTTTATCGTCATGTTTGAGTACAACTTTCTTTTGAGGGGGTTGTCCTTTTAAACGTCTGTATGTCTGCCAAAAGGTCCGTGAGTCTCTCTCTATGTCAAGTCCCTCAATTTGTCTGTTCCATACCTGTATTTGTTCGTCTGTAATGAGTGTCTGAAGTTCGTCTTTTATCTGTCTTATGCGTCTATGGGTATTATGGTTGGGGCTTGTCAGCGCTACTACATCGGACAGGTCCCTATATTCTTGGGCCAGGGCTTTCATGGGGGAGGGGGTCCAAATAGGAGCTGGAAGGGTTTTATATTTAATGCGGTCGCGTTCAGCGGCACCGGGGGGTACAAGAGTCTCGAACGAATGCACGCATTGAATATCTTGAGTTTATTTGAGCGAGTAAGGTCCATGAACCTATAAAACTCCCTCAAATCTCTCTTGCTATTCGCGACGAGCCGCGAACTGAACGTATATCGTACCTTCGGAAAGAGGTTGTGGTAAGTCACGTGTATATATGTTGTATAAAAGGGGGGAGAGACACCCCCCTTATGGGACCCCAGATTCGAGCTCGAACTCGGGGTCTTTGTGCTCTTTGATCTGTATATACGCTCTCCTCTCCATTATATAATCACATAGAATCCTTTCAAGAATGGGGTCGAGGCCTACTTGCAGGATCTTAAATTGCAAGCCTCTCTTCCAAACCTTGTCAAATGCTTTTCTGACATCGCGGAGCACCAGGTCGGCATGCCTTTTACTTGCCTTGATCTTTGCAAGCTTTTCCGTAATAACGGCTAGTGCCGTGTCGGTCCCTCTTTTCTTTCTGAAGCCGTGCTGTTGCTCGTTATGCAGGTTGGCTTCGTCAAGAAAAGAGTTGACCCTGTTTGCCAATATCTTCTCGAAGACTTTGCCAGCAAATTCTAAGAGAGATATCGGACGGAAGTTTGCGGGGCAGTCCGGGGGCTTTCCCGATTTGGGAAGGAAGATCATTTTGGCCACTTTCCACTGGTCGGGAAAATAGCCTGTGTTCAGAGCGGCATTCATGATGTTAAGTAGCCCACTCAGAACATTAGGCGGGGCCTTAATGAAATTCTCCCTGGTCAGCCCCGTGGTACCCGATGCTCTTTGACGAAAGGATTTTAGTGCGATGGAGAGTTCTTGGGCAGTTATTTTACTCCCATAGCCCTCCATCGCTCTTTCCTGCGACACACAGTGATGAGGGGAGGTTTTATGTATTTGTGTGTTTAGCTGTTGGATAATGTTATTTTCGAAATCGAGGTCATAGTTGTCGTTTTCTTCGGGGGTAATTTTAAAGATTGAGGACCAGAACGTCCTAAAAATTTACTCAATCTCTGTATTCTCGTCAATTTCTTTATCGTCATGTTTGAGTACAACTTTCTTTTGAGGGGGTTGTCCTTTTAAACGTCTGTATGTCTGCCAAAAGGTCCGTGAGTCTCTCTCTATGTCAAGTCCCTCAATTTGTCTGTTCCATACCTGTATTTGTTCGTCTGTAATGAGTGTCTGAAGTTCGTCTTTTATCTGTCTTATGCGTCTATGGGTATTATGGTTGGGGCTTGTCAGCGCTACTACATCGGACAGGTCCCTATATTCTTGGGCCAGGGCTTTCATGGGGGAGGGGGTCCAAATAGGAGCTGGAAGGGTTTTATATTTAATGCGGGGAATACTATTTTTATCTGCTTTTATAAGGAAAGCAGTGATCTTATCCAGCTCTTCATCTATTTCTTCTAAATTAGCGTCAATTAAAGGGTTTGGGTTATAATTTAGAAGATAATTTTTGTAGCTTTCCCAGTCCGCCTGCTTATAGCTTTTGCGTTCTGGGATTGCAATTTGAATGGGGTTTACGCTAATTGTGATTTTAATTGCCTGGTGGTCACTTGGAATAATGGGGCCTGGTTCAATGTAGTAGTTATATGGAAACCTGATACTGGATAAAACAATATCAGGTTTCGTTGCTGCATAGCCTGTAATATATGTCGGGAATTCTGGTCCGATTCTAGTCCCGTAATTTCTGTCAAATAGGACTTTAATGATTCTACCTGCATTGTTGTAAGAGGTATACCCTGACGCTGCACACCTTGCGTTCAGATCTCCAGCAAAGATTGCATTTTTCTTATGGCTGAAGACCTGTAGAAGGTTGTGCAGGGGTACATAGCCGCGTCTTGGGGGTTGGTACCCCGTGGCCACGACTAGACCCCCCAGGGAAGTGCCTACCTCAATGGCAAGGTAAGATTCATCTAAGTCGGGTAGTCTTTTGTATTTTAAACCTTTTTTGACGGCTATTACGCAGCCGTCATACCGTTCCTGACTATGATTTTTGCTAATGACGTCGTATTGAAAAATTTTAATTTCTTTATGTTCAGTCATTCCGCGTTTATTAATTAGTATAATGTCGGGGTCACTTTGTCGTAGAATGTTGCCATAGATGGAACCTTTTCCGTCCCATCCATTAACATTCATTTGTATTACTGTTAGTCTGTTGGTCATTTTGAGTAATGTAGATTCTTTTAGTGTATGGAGTTAAAGTAGACGCTTATTCGCGATCTACTTTAGCCCCGTGTGGGGTATTGGGCGGGGTGCGCTCCCTGCCGTTTCTTTTTTTCCTAAATTCAGTGTCGGTGATTGTGTAAAAACAGTCCGTGGCCAGCTTAACCTTATTTTGAGAGAGGGCTTCCTCAACCTGTCGCTCCGGTACCTCATCGGAGCATTCCCATTTGTATCTTCCGGTCCTAAGACCTTCCGACACTTCACGGGAGTCCAATTCAGTTGGGAATGGGGCAGATTCAGGGGGCGTACAATTTAAGGTTAAAGCCTCTTGAGTGGTACTTAAGCTGGTGCTCCCTTCCTCGGGATGAGGAGGTAGACCGTGGGCCGCGAGTTTTTGAGATCTTTCTTGACCTAGGTGACCTGGTCTCCTTGGGTTGGACTGCCTCTTTTGTTGGTGTGGGTGTGGGGGTGTGTGTATTTGTTTCTTGTGGTGTGGATTTTTTGGGGGTGAGTGGCGCCTGTTTTTGTGTTTGTGTTTCTTTTGGTTTGTTCAGTCGGGGGTCCCGTGAGATGGCTGTGTTTGGGGTCTGAATCTTCTGGCACTTCTCTTGGCACTGAGGAGCAACGGTTATTCTCATAACCTCCTCTGAAGGGGGGGTTATCGGGGAACCACATCTCGCTAAGCCCGTTTTTCACGAGCATGCGATTAACTTCTGTGGCAAAAGTACCGGGGCGTGTTATATTTTGTATGTGTGCATAATATATGCAGCACATAATTTTCGTGGAATGTTCATTTTCGATGTGTAGGTATTGTTTCTGATTTTGGCTGTTTGATTCGGCGATGGCGACTTTCGCTACTTTAGCGTAGGTGGAGTTAACTTTTTTTCTCTTCCGATTCACGTTTAAGCTTGCTTTGATTGCTCAATTTCCTGCTTTTTAATCGGACATGCCATAGACATGGTCCGGTGAGGGCCTGAGCAATTAAGACATTTGGTGGTATTGTTCTTACATTCGCACCAAAAATGGTCACGACCGGCGCAAATGGAGCACAACTTAAGGTCTTTGTTTTCAGGGCAGTTGGACGTGGTGTGTTTGTTGTATTTGTAGCACCTGAAGCACATTTGCAAATCAACAAACTCCTCACGTTCCATCTGCTCTGGGCAAACTCGCACGTTGAAGAGAAGCAGTCCATTATCCTTTGCCTTCTGAGCTATATATATATATATATATATATATATATATATTGACTCTATAGATGGTCATCTCCAAGCAAGTGGTATTCTGATACTAAAGGAATTTTTTTATACTTCAAGTAGAAAATTTTCATAACCGTTTTGGTTACAGTATTATTTCCACTATGGATAGATTTGCAAAGTTTTTCTACCCAAATTATGTGTTTTTTTTTCTGAACAAACTTTTATGTAAAACTTGCCAGTACGGGAAACGGTCACGCTGGGAAAGGTCCTGGTTTTAGCCGGGACTGGGTGTGCCAGATTAGACGGCGTACAATGTCGCCCTTAAGAAAGGTTCCTCTTTTTTTAGAGTGAGATTTGACGATTCCGTTGGTATGAATGTGGGAGCATTTTCTGAGTTCGAGTCGAATCTCCCTCTTTTCTAACCTAACGCTGCCATCTTCTGTTGTTGCATCGACTAACTTGGCTACTTTGTCAACCGCAACTTTGTTATCAATGGAAGTATTGAATTCGTCCACCAGAGAAATATTTCTTTTTTCCAATCTTTTTCCTATATTTTTAAGATGGGGATTTTTTTTTGATATGGATGAAAAATTACTAAAATTTATTAAGAATTTGCTTTTTATCAAAAACATAAACGAATGCTGCATTTAAAGATGACATTGTGAAGGAGGAAGAATTTATGGCTAAAGATTATACAAATGAAAGTGATGACGATACTTTAGAGGGATTACCGGATCTCAGAGTCGAGCCAAGTGGTATGTATATATATATATATATATTTTCACATTATGATACTAATGGATTTTTTATATATAAATTCATTTAATTAAATTAATTGTTTGTTTTCAAATACAGAAAATGATGCATCAGAAGCTGTCTCCATAGAGGGATTACCAAATCTCAAAGTTGAGCCAAGTGGTACGTTTATATATATATATATATATATATAATTTTGTTTGTTTCCAAATACAGTAAATGATGTATCACGTACTGACTCTATAGAGGGTCATCTCCAAGCAAGTGGTATTCTGATACTAAAGGAATTTTTTTTTATACTTCAATTTGTTTAATGAGTTTTTTTATTTGTTTTCAAATACAGAATCTTTAAATAAGACAAGTGAAAAAGAACATAATCACTCCCTGGAGAAGGAGAATTTGGAGAATTTTAAATTTCAAAATTTAAAAATAGCCTTGAAAGGAGAAGGAAATAAGACCCTAATTAGTAAGTATAAGTTACTTCTCTTGCGAGATAGTCTTGCATTTAGCTGTACTCACAGCAAGAACGAGAATTTATATATTCTACTCGTAAGTATGAAAGGGATGTGAAAAGGCCAATTTAAAGATTTGAAAAAGAGCTTGTGGGGTATGGTCTACGGCCTTACTCGCTAATCTGTCTACTTTTGAACTTTTAATTTTTCGAAGTTTTATTCTCTATTCTCTATTATAATTTTTTGTAATTTCAACATTTTATTGGCTTTCAAAACACCCTTTTCAACACCCTTTCCTAACCTTTTTAACTAATTCATTTGATTTTTAAATCGTAATACAATCCGAAAAAAATATTGAAGTTTTATATATTTTTCTTTCAGTAACCATTGATGAACAAGGAAGGATGCAAATTCGTCACGAAAAAGAGTGACGAATTATTCTAGATTTATTTAAAAAATCTTTCCTTTTCATTTGGTGCTGAGCGCTCCCATGCTGAAACTGAGTCACCTCCGGGGCCGTGGGCCGTGGCTCTAAGTTCCCATCACCCTCCATAGGTGAGATTTAGTTTAGTAAATTAAAAAAAATAAAACTTACAAATTTTCGAGTATTTTTTATGCATATGTTGTCCATTACGGCATGTGTACAAATTTTGATTATATAAAATTATGCAAAATAGAAAAAGAAATTGAAAGACAAAAGGATCATTTGAAGAAAATTAAAAATAACAATAATTTCAAAATTCAAAAATTTATAGGCTCATTTACGGATTTGGTAAATGAATTTGGAAAAATGGTTGGATTGGGAAAGAAAGGGGCGGAACGGGAAATGAGGGGAAGGAAAAGAGTGGTAAGGAAAAATTCAAAAATTTATAGGCTCATTTACGGATTTGGTAAATGAATTTGGAAAAATGGTTGGATTGGGAAAGAAAGGGGCGGGACAGGAAATGAGGGGAAGGAAAAGCCAAGTGGTAAATATCATTCATTATGATACTAATTGATAAGGTAATTGTGTAGACGATGGCCGGATCCTAGGCCTAGCTTTTTTGGAGCTATTTTGTACTACTTTTCGTTGTTACTTTTTTAGAGATGAAATCAAAGAATTTTATGGCGATTTTCGTTTTTATACTGGGGGGCTGTACACCCCAGACCCCCCCCCAAGGATTAAAACTCAGGGTCATCGCAGTGTTATCCCTGCGGCGAGCCGTATCCAACAACGAGCCGACGCTCAAAATAATCGCATCCAGTCATCGTCTACACAATTACCATTTTTGATATAAATTCATTTAATTTAATTTGTTTAATGAGTCTTTTTGTTAGTTTTCAAATACAGAAAATGATAATTTAATTTGTTTAATGAGTCTTTTTGTTAGTTTTCAAATACAGAAAATGATACTTTAATTTGTTTAATGAGTCTTTTGTTTGTTTTAAAATACAGAAAATGATGTTTCACATGATGTCTCTATAGAGGGATTACCGAATCTCCAAGTCAAGCCAATTGGTAATATAATTCATATGATACTAATTTTTTATATAAATTTATTTACTTTAATTTGTTTAATGAGTCTTTTTGTTTGTTTTTAAATACATTCTGTATTTTAATTTGTTTAATGAGTCTTTGTTTGTTTTAAAATACAGAAAATGATGTATCACATGATGTCTCTATAGAGGGATTACCGGATCTCCAAGTCAAGCCAAGTGGTATGTAAATGATTCATTATGATATTATAGGATTTTTTTTACTTTAATTTGTTTAATGAGTTTTTTTTGTTTTCAAATACAGAAAAAAAATCTTATTTCAAGATAATGAAACTAAGAAAAGTGAAAAAGAACCTAATGATAAGAAATATAATAAAGAAAGTGTCTCTCTGGTGAATATGGTTTACATATTTCAAAGATATACAAATAGTTTTAAAACGAGGTAACAAGAACCTAAGTATATATGGATACTTCGCGTAGCTCTACTCTCAACATTTTTCTTTTTAATTTTCTAGAAGTAAAAGAGATGTAAGGGAATGGTCACTTCTCCCCTCCCCCGTTCACTCGTGATGCAGTCCCAAGGCGGTTACCGCAACGACATCCGTCGAAGGTATCGGCGGGTCAGTGCTTAACCACAGTGTGGCACAACTCGGTGTCATGTAAGACCCTAAAGGTCAAAAAGGTAAGATCTCCCCCAGGAGAGTGAGATCCAGTTTCACGTCGAACAAGAAATTGGAGACGCGTTTCTCCCAATCTCGAAGGCTAACGAGGAGCCGATGTTTGAAATCGTGGGAAAGACCGTTTGGAAAAAGAGTTCTCCTGGGGCCGTCCTCAAGCCCCTCCCCCCCCTTCCCTTACCACTCCCCCAGTGCGATGCGAGGTATAAATGAGGAACTCTGAAGAAAATCGTGGTATGCCAGGTGACGAAGTTCTCGATTAAAACCGAGCTACCTGGTAGTATACGTCAGGCCAGGTGACGAAGTCCTCGGATCCAAAACCGAGCTACCTAGACTGGAATGGTAGTATACGTCAGTCTCTAGGTGACGGAGTCCTCGGATCCAAACCGAACTACCGAGACTGGAGAGGTAGTTTACTTGGGTCGCCAGACCAAGAAGTACCCTGCAAGAGAGGCAGGGCTACCTACCTTAAGGGGCTAAGAAAAAGCTCATCCTTGAGCTAAGTCCCTGGTTATCAAACCAAACAATAAGTGAACTTTGGTAAGTTCGACTTACTCTAGCCAGAGAGACTCCTCATATCCTGGTGCACCTTAAACACCAGGGGTATTCCTCGCCCTTGAGGAATTAAGAAAAGAAGAAGGAAAAGGATTCCCCTCGAGCCCGTTATTCGGTGGCCACACCGAACTCTTAAGTTAACTTGGTGAGGAACCAATTTCAACCTATTCTCGCCAGAGAAATCCCCCCCTACATTATCCTCGCCCTTGAATAAGACCCTCCCCGAGTTCAGTCCTCGTCCCTAAGGAAATTAGTAACGAAGGAGAAAAGCTCCTCCTCCTTGAATTAAGAACCAAGTTCGACTCACTCTCGCCAGAGGGACCACGACTGTCTAGGTGTTGCATAAAGCACCGAAATTGTTCTCGTCCTGAAGAACACCCCCCCCCCCGGAAGAACGTGTGGACCCCCCAGCTGCCACCCTCGCCAAAACAACCGTGTAATTTGGCCCATCTACACGCGTCAAGAGTAAATAACAATTCTGAGGCCTTTAAACTCCACATGAGTCCGTAAGCCTAATTTTTATATTATTGTTGTGTATAGAGAAAACGTTAACCAATTTTGGTGGGTAAACTAATTTAATTAATTTTTGTTTAGGGTAATATTCAGAGTATTGCTATAGTTAATGTCTAAATGATATGTATTCATTTGATAAAGGTAAAATATAAGTTTATTTTGGGATTAATGTTCATTTCTCTTATATATATCCTTTCGTGTTGCAGACGGCTCTGTTCTTTAAGATATTCTTATAATATCAATATATTAGATACTCTTAGCACTCTTAGAGACTAGAATGAATTCTACGACATAATTAAAGTGGTGTCAGGTTTTGTAGGTTGTTATTAGAAAGAACCCAGCAGTGTCTAATTAAGAAAGAGCCAATACGTAAAGGAATATCAGGAACAAGAGAATAATTGACGAGAGGAAAATTGGTAGAGTTAGGGGGTGGTAACAATATAAAGGTAATTGGCAGGTCAAGTGGTAAATTTGTTGTCGGGAGTGACATTTCAATCAGCATAGTAGTGGGATTAAAGATAAGTTATGCTGAACGCTACCTGGTGAGTGGCGGCATAATTATCTGAAAATACAGAAAGGAAAAATCGACGGACCAACACGAAATGGATCCAGTCAAAAGATTTTACCAACAAGCCCAAAGTCTGGGACTTGAAAGCACAGAAATGCATGACTACGTCATGGCAGAACTAAGAATAGATTGTGTAGAAGAAGAAAGAATTTGGGATATAGAAAAAGAACAAGAAATAATAAAGTTGAGAGAGAAACAGAGGATATAATAAGAGAGGTAAAAGAGAACGTGAATTAATGGAAATATGGATGAACCGGAAAAGTGAAGAATCCCGAATACAGCAGAAAATAGAAACAGGAAAGAAGAATGCTGAGAGGAGGTAAAAACAAGCGAAAGAATAATACTGTTAAAAAGAGAAGCACGAGAATTCAGAATGAGGATAGAAATGGAAGATGAAGAAAGAAGACTAAAGATAAAGCTGGAAGATGAAGAAAGAAGAACTCGACGGGAAAACGAAATAGCGAAAGCAGAACAAGAAGCCGAGGAAAGGAGAATGAAGATGGAAAAAGAGTCAAAAGAGAGGAGAATAAAGATTAAAAAAGAAATAGATAAAAGGAGAATGAAGAGGGAAAAAGAACGTGCTCAAGCTGAAAGAGAAGAGAGAGAAGAAAAGGAAAGATTGCTCGCACTCGAAAGAGCACCTATCGAGAATCTCATAGAGGCCGAGGAAGTTGTAGCCAGGCCTGGACCTAAGGAAGGACCATCGAGGGAAACCCAGCCAAATGGGGTAATGATGGAAGAAGTAGGAAGTAGGAATGAGGTACCAGCAGGAGTACCTAAGGAAAAACCTACGAGGAGAACCCAACCAAATGGGGTTATCAGGGAAGATGAAGAAGGTAGAGTAGAGGTACGAGCAGGTGTACCTGAGGAACTACCTACTAAGAGAAGTGAGTCAAATGAGTTGACAAGGAAGGATGAAAGAGGTGCTATTGCGATACACCCAGGTAAGACTAATCAAATGGTAGACGCGGATGAGTATCTCCTACCCCTAGTAGTCTCCTCCCCGAACGGAACGTCCACGGAGTTACCGCTAAATCGCCAAGTCGTAGTGAGCGCCAAGCCCATTAACGACCTCGCAGGGAAAAGTTTTCTCGATCCCCAAAGATCGAACCCAGATACGATCTTCCCGTGTACCTGGTTGAAGGAGAGCTATGTGACCTACGCTCCCATCAATTATGCCCCGCTACAACAGGCCGCTCTAGTCATAATGTTCAATTTAAAGGTAGTCAAGTACCATAAGAAGGGTAAGTCGAGTAGGTTGAAATACCGCTACCATTTAGTACCATACTTGGGTAGACTCAATAACCCGAACGGCCGACTCAGGCGCGGTAGAATAATGTCACATTTTAGGATCAGCTACATCAAAGGAGCTGATAATGTACAGCTGCTCTATAGGTGGAGACGAAAAACTATGGAGGGTTATTTCAGTACCTAATGAGCGTGAAACCATGTTTTCATTTATTGTTCGTGTTAATATTTATCGGTAGGATTTAAGTTCTAAAAACTTAGAAATGTAAGGAAGTAGTTTTTTTTGTGGGTAATCGATAAATTAAGGTTTTTTAATTTTCTATGTAAAATTGTATTGCGAGTAGGTCTAGCTCGACACATTGCCTGTGTAAACGCGCGCGTGGGCGATCATGTGTAAGGAAACTTAATGTAAGAGAGGGCTCAAAGAAATACAACTTTGCTAAGCTCGACTAGGTTTAGTAAGGTGTTTTGAGTTTCCGGGAGCATCCCCCGCTCCCCATTAAATTCTTCGGTGGGAGGTGTGTAAGGGAATGGTCACTTCTCCCCTCCCCCCCCGTTCACTCGTGATGCAGTCCCAAGGCGGTTACCGCAACGACATCCGTCGAAGGTATCGGCGGGTCAGTGCTTAACCACAGTGTGGCACAACTCGGTGTCATGTAAGACCCTAAAGGTCAAAAAGGTAAGATCTCCCCCAGGAGAGTGAGATCCAGTTTCACGTCGAACAAGAAATTGGAGACGCGTTTCTCCCAATCTCGAAGGCTAACGAGGAGCCGATGTTTGAAATCGTGGGAAAGACCGTTTGGAAAAAGAGCTCTCCTGGGGCCGTCCTCAAGCCCCTCCCCCCCCTTCCCTTACCACTCCCCCAGTGGGGTGCGAGGTATAAATGAGGAACTCTGAAGAAAATCGTGGTAGGCCAGGTGACGAAGTCCTCGATTAAAACCGAGCTACCTAGACTGGATTGGTAGTATACGTCAGGCCAGGTGACGAAGTCCTCGATTAAAACCGAGCTACCTAGACTGGATTGGTAGTATACGTCAGGCCAGGTGACGAAGTCCTCGATTAAAACCGAGCTACCTAGACTGGAATGGTAGTATACGTCAGTCTCTAGGTGACGAAGTCCTCGGATCCAAACCGAGCTACCTAGACTGGAATGGTAGTATACGTCAGTCTCTAGGTGACGAAGTCCTCGGATCCAAACCGAGCTACCTAGACTGGAATGGTAGTATACGTCAGTCTCTAGGTGACGAAGTCCTCGGATCCAAACCGAGCTACCTAGACTGGAATGGTAGTATACGTCAGTCTCTAGGTGACGAAGTCCTCGGATCCAAACCGAGCTACCTAGACTGGAATGGTAGTATACGTCAGTCTCTAGGTGACGAAGTCCTCGGATCCAAACCGAGCTACCGAGACTGGAGAGGTAGTTTACTTGGGTCGCCAGACCAAGAAGTACCCTGCAAGAGAGGCAGGGCTACCTACCTTAAGGGACTAAGAAAAAGCTCATCCTTGAGCTAAGTCCCTGGTTATCAAACCAAACGATAAGTGAACTTTGGTAAGTTTGACTTACTCTCGCCAGAGAGACTCCTCATATCCTGGTGCACCTTAAACACCAGGGGTATTCCTCGCCCTTGAGGAATTAAGAAAAGAAGAAGGAAAAAGGCTCCCCCTCGAGCCCGTTATTCGGTGACCACACCGAACTCTTAAGTTAACTTGGTGAGGAACCAATTTCAACCTATTCTCGCCAGAGAAATCCCCCCTACATTATCCTCGCCCGCCCTTGAATAAGACCCTCCCCGAGTTCAGTTCTCGTCCCTAAGGAAATTAGTAACGAAGGAGAAAGGCTCCCCCTCGAGCCCGTTATTCGGTGACCACACCGAACTCTTAAGTTAACTTGGTGAGGAACCAATTTCAACCTATTCTCGCCAGAGAAATCCCCCCTACATTATTCTCGCCCGCCCTTGAATAAGACCCTCCCCGAGTTCAGTTCTCGTCCCTAAGGAAATTAGTAACGAAGGAGAAAAGCTCCTCCTCGAGCTCGTTACTCGGTGATCACACCGCACTCCAAGTTAACTTGAATTAAGAACCAAGTTCGACTCACTCTCGCCAGAGGGACCACGACTGTCTAGGTGTTGCATAAAGCACCGAAATTGTTCTCGTCCTGAAGAACACCCCCCCCCCCCCCGGAAGAACGTGTGGACCCCCCAGCTGCCACCCTCGCCAAAACAACCGTGTAATTTTGCCCATCTACACGCGTCAAGAGTAAATAACATTTCTGAGGCCTTTAAACTCCACATGAGTCCGTAAGCCTAATTTTTATATTATTGTTGTGTATAGAGAAAACGTTAACCAATTTTGGTGGGTAAACTAATTTAATTAATTTTTGTTTAGGGTAATATTCAGAGTATTGCTATAGTTAATGTCTAAATGATATGTATTCATTTGATAAAGGTAAAATATAAGTTTATTTTGGGATTAATGTTCATTTCTCTTATATATATCCTTTCGTGTTGCAGACGGCTCTTAAAGCTCTTAGCACTCTTAGAGACTAGAACAAAAAGGAGGGGAATTCTACGACACTAAATAAAAGTGGTGTCAGGTAAGTAGGGTTTTCATCAGAAAGAATTCTACGACAAGGGATAAGATGAGAAAAAAGGTTTAAAAGCAAATAAGGCCGTAGATCACACCACAGAGGGGTGCCTGTGTAATGTTTAACTAATTCAATCATTTGATTTTCAAAAACATAAGAGGTGATGTTTTTCCTTTTATTTTTTTACTAGCCATTGATGACCAAGGACAAGGAAGATTGACTATTACTTCTTCTCCAGTGAAGTAATATTCAAAGTTTGGTAAAAAAAAAATTTTCATATTTGAAAAATATAAACTTATAATTTTTTTCTAGTAGTTTTTTTATTCCTGAGTCCGTTATCCGAACCAAACGGGAAAAAACAAAGTTGAGTTATAAAAAGGTAAAGTTGCATCAACTTCATTTGGTAGTAAGCATACCACTAGAAATAGAAGTGTTGCAATGATTGAGATGGAACGTCTGCTGTCTCTGTGGATCAAAAATATCGATTTCCACTAAGTACAATGACAATTAAAATAAAAACATTATTGCTGTTCTCCGCTGTGAAAGTAAACACAAAAGTAAATGGTAATATTCAAGCAGTAACTAATGAAACTTTTACTGCTACTAGTGGCTGGTTTGAGTAATATAAAAATACGTTCTATAATTCATAATGTTTGAATTACGGGTGAAGCTGCAATTGCAGATAAAGAAGCAGCATTAAAGTATCCAGATTTTTTTAAGCAAATAGTGGAAGAAGGGGGATATTGTGAACAACAAATATTTAATGTTGATGAAACAAGGATTATTCTTGCAAAAGGTTTTAAAGTTGCTAAAGATCGCTTGACAGTGATATTGGGAGGGAATGCTGAAGGGGATTTTAAATTAAAACCTATGGTGCAAAAACGTGCATATAACGATCCGTAAAGATGACTACATTTCAACAGCAGTGGCCAAGGAGCTGACTTTGAAAGAGTTAGATGCAATGTTTCTGTAGATTACCACGATGTTTTTTGATTTTTTAGATCGAATGTTCTTAATCAGAAATGAGTTGCACCATGTACAATTAGAGTAATCCCGCCACTATGGCGCCATGTGTAATTTACGTCTACGAGTGGCGGGATGGCACGAATGAAAATTTAATAAATGGTTTTTTGCAAGCTTTTCATTTGTGTACTCCGGGCGGTGAAGGCGTGTTAAACATTGGTTCTTCCCTTAGCTAATTCATTTGTGTACTCCGGGCGGTGAAGGCGTGTTAAACATTGGTTCTTCCCTTAGCTAATTCATTTGTGTACTCCGGGCGGTGAAGGCGTGTTAAACATTGGTTCTTCCCTTAGCTAATTCATTTGTGTCTGAAACTCCGGGCGGTGAAGGCGTGTTAATCATTGGTTCTTCCCTTAGCTAATTCATTTGTGTCTGAAACTCCGGGCGGTGAAGGCGTGTTAAACATTGGTTCTTCCCTTAGCTAATTCATTTGTGTCTGAAACTCCGGGCGGTGAAGGCGTGTTAAACATTGGTTCTTCCCTTAGCTAATTCATTTGTGTCTGAAACTCCGGGCGGTGAAGGCGTGTTAATCATTGGTTCTTCCCTTAGCTAATTCATTTGTGTCTGAAACTCCGGGCGGTGAAGGCGTGTTAATCATTGGTTCTTCCCTTAGCTAATTCATTTGTGTCTGAAACTCCGGGCGGTGAAGGCGTGTTAATCATTGGTTCTTCCCTTAGCTAATTCATTTGTGTCTGAAATTCCGGGCGGTGAAGGCGTGTTAATCATTGGTTCTTCCCTTAGCTAATTCATTTGTGTACTCCGGGCGGTGAAGGCGTGTTAATCATTGGTTCTTCCCTTAACTAATTCATTTGTGTCTGAGACTCCGGGCGGTGAAGGCGTGTTAAACATTCGAACCTCCGTAAGCTAATTCATTTGTGTCTGAGACTCCGGGCGGTGAAGGCGTGTTAAACATTCGATCCTCCGTAAGCTAATTCATTTGTGTCTGAGACTCCGGGCGGTGAAGGCGTGTTAAACATTCGATCCTCCGTAAGCTAATTCATTTGTGTCTGAGACTCCGGGCGGTGAAGGCGTGTTAAACATTCGATCCTCCGTAAGCTAATTCATTTGTGTCTGAGACTCCGGGCGGTGAAGGCGTGTTAAACATTCGATCCTCCGTAAGCTAATTCATTTGTGTCTGAGACTCCGGGCGGTGAAGGCGTGTTAAACATTCGATCCTCCGTAAGCTAATTCATTTGTGTCTGAGACTCCGGGCGGTGAAGGCGTGTTAAACATTCGATCCTCCGTGTGTTAAACTAATTTCATCTTAGTTTGATGTTAATTTTTTTTAAGTTTCATTGATAATAATTTTTTTTTTTTTTTTTTACAACTTTATCAAATCTCAAATTAAAAAAATGGTTATTTTCTAAAATATACCAAAGAAATTATGAGTAATTATTTTTGTATAAAAAAGGGAACGGATGCATAGTCTTTACTTTGCAAAATAATATTTTGCAAAATATTATTCAAATTTACTAGTTCTAAATTTAAAAATAACAAATAAAATACATTTATGAGGGCAAAAAAAGTCTGCATGATTTTTTCTAATCGGTTTTGCTTTTGCACATTGCTTTCGCACGCTTTTCGCTATTAATACTTATTTTTTAGTTGTGACGAAGGACTTTGTGATTACTTTGTAGTTATTTCGAGTTGTGAATTTTTTGTTATTTTGTGGGTTTTTTTTAGTTGTCGTGAATGAACTTTGTGGTTAGAGATTCGCTTCACGTTAAGTTAGGGAGGCAAAATATATAAAAATTGGTAGTTATTATATTTTCAGGATTCTCCAATGATGATTGACCAAGAGGGAAGATAAAAATCATTTCATTGAATAATGGGAATTTGTAATATAATTGATTCATTTTTTTACATACAGGTTGAGATGGATCTTATGTTAATATATATATATATATATATATATATATATATAATATATATATATATATATATATATATATATATATATATATATATATATATATATATATATATATATATGGATTTTAGTTATTTTTTACAGAATTGAGAATTTCCTGGGATCTGCAAAAAGAAAAGGTTAATTTTTTTCTTATATTTTTTAAAAAAAATTGACCAGTTATTCTCCGATCATTTGAATCTAAATAAATTATCGTAAGTTAAAAAAAACGTAAGAACAAGTAGCACGCAAAAAAAAGTGACACGTTCTTAGAATAGGAATTGCGATGAGTAATTGTTAGATTTTAGGGATATTAATAATGAAAAAAAAACAGGTTGAACGTTACAGCAATTTGCGGTAAGGTGGGGGCAACTGCCATCTTCAAAAAGGATGTCAAAAATCTTTGGTGGAGACATAAGTATTTTTTTAATATTTTTATTAATTATAATTTAAAAAAAAACGATTTAGTTTTTATTTCTACGTTTCTAGGTGCCGCGCTTATAAATAGGAAAAAAAAATGCGACGATAATTAGTTAGTTTATACGCGACGATGCGATGAAAAGTTGTTAGATTTCAGGGGATGTGACAAAAACGTAATACATTCTATATGCGATAAAAAGTTGTTAGATTTTAGGGATAAACGTAAAAGAAAAGTGACAAGTTCTTCTCCGTTCGTTCGAATCTAAGTAAATTATCGTTAGTAAAAAAAAATGTAAGAACAAGTAGCACGCAAAAAAGTGACACGTTCTTAGAATAGATAATGCGAGGAAAAATTGTTAGATTTTAGGGATAATAATAAAAAAAAACAGGTGAACGTCACAGCAGTTTGCGGTAAGGTGGGGTGCAACTGCCATCTTCAAAAAGGATGCCAAGAATCTTTGGTGGAGACGTTGTTTTATATACGTTTTTTTTATCCAAATACATTAACAAAAATAAACTTTTTTTAAATATATTTTCAATATAAATGTAAATGATCTTTCCACTTTTTTTTAATTTCGGGATTTAAATTTAGGAAAAGGGTGGGTTGAAACATTTTTATATTTTGATTTTTAGTTAGAACTGTCCGGACACTTAGGTAGTTAGGTTAAGGAAATAGGAAAAGGTAAGGAGGAAAGGGATTAGATTTTGGGATGGTAAAGTTGTAGAAAGAAAAAATGGAAAGATTTATTTAATTTAGTTTTTAATTGTGGAATAAAAAAGTTAATTTTTTAAATTTCAATATACACATACACATACTTACACATACATACACTTACATGCACAATCTTAAAATTTTTTTAAGGATAATAAACATAAGAACAAGTAACACGCAAAAAAAGTGACAAGTTCTTCTCCGGTCGTTAATAAATTATCTTTAGTTTTAAGTGTAAACGTAATATGAACAAGTAGCACACAAACGAAAGTGACACGTTCCTAGATTAGGAATTGCGATGGAAAAAACAGGTTGAACGTCACATCAGTTTGCGGTAAGGTGGGGACAACTGCCATCTTCAAAAAGGATGCCAAAAGTTTTTGGTGGAGACGAATTTTTTATTATGATTAAAAGTGACAAGTTCTTAGAATAGGAATTACAATGAGAAAATTGTTAGATTTTAGGGATGATAATAATAATAAAAAACAGGTTGAACGTCACAGCAGTTTGCGGTAAGGTGGGGGCAACTTTCATCTTCGAAAAAGATGCCAAAGTCTACGGTGGAGACGTAAGTATTTTTATTGAACTTTTTTTTTCTATTTCTACGTTTTTTGGAGGGAATGGCGAGTAAAGAAGTGACAAGTTCTTCTCCGGTCGTTAATAAAATATCGTTAGTTTTAAGTGTAAACGTAATAAGAACAAGTAGCACGCAAACGAAAGTGACACGTTCTTTGATTAGGAATTGCGATGAAAAAAAACAAAAAAAACAAAAACAGGTTGAACGTCACAGCAGTTTGCGGTAAGGGTATAGGGCAACTGCCATCTTCAAAAAAGATGCCAAAAGTTTTTTGGTGGAGACGTATTTTTTTATTAATATTATTATTTGCACCCGTGCGACGATAATTAGTTAGTTTATGTGTTGATTGCCTTACCAAAAAAAGAAAGAAGCGAAGTTAATAATGTTTTTCTAACTACTTTACTTTGTTTCCTTGCTTCTTTTCTTACCCCTTCGCGGTTGCCTGGTGCAATTGGGCGTTTCGTCGCCTCCAACTACGGAACTGGTATTGGAAAACTGTGTTTCACCTGTTACTATCTCTAAAATCTTTTCGTCTTTTATTATGGAGAATAAATCATTGGTTCCATGACAGCGATAGAGAGTAAGGACGGCTAGATCGGGTGAAACCGGGTGGTCGGAACAAATCAAATCGACATAAACCAATGGTATATTGTTCTCTATCGTTTAAGACAAACAATTCTCTCTACTAATTATTGTATCAAGTTCGCGGTAGCCCGTGTGCAGAGATGTATGATTATTTGGTACAATATTTCTTTTCGCAATCAAATTTGGTTATGCAAATCACTGGTTATTATTTTCGAAGTGCCGCGTACCTCTGGCTGGTTCTTGCGGGGAATTGGCGGCGCTCCAGTAACCATACACCCAAAGTCGTCAGGTGAAACCCCTTGTTACTATGTCCCGGCGAAAGCACCGAGGGATAGTAACTGGTGATGTGTTGTAGCTATAATTTGAGGGCACCTTCTCTCTCCGCTTTACTATTATATCTCAACCTGCGTGGTTTTGATCTTATCCTAACTTTTATTCAATCTACCCACCTCTATTTTTTTTCCTCTATTCTCTTCCCTTAGAGAAAATAATAATATTATTAATTTTCTTTTTTTGGATGGCGAGATACCTTTTTTTTAATAAGAACAAGTTGCACACAACAAAACGTGACACGTTCTATACGCGACGATGTGATGAAAAGTTATTAGATTTCAGGGGGATGACAAACAAGTAACACGCAAAAAAAAGTGACAAGTTCTTAGAATAGGAATTACAATGAGAAAATTGTTAGATTTTAGGGATGATAATAATAATAAAAAACAGGTTGAACGTCACAGCAGTTTGCGGTAAGGTGGGGGCAACTTTCATCTTCGAAAAAGATGCCAAAGTCTACGGTGGAGACGTAAGTATTTTTATTGAACTTTTTTTTTCTATTTCTACGTTTTTTGGAGGGAATGGCGAGTAAAGAAGTGACAAGTTCTTCTCCGGTCGTTAATAAAATATCGTTAGTTTTAAGTGTAAACGTAATAAGAACAAGTAGCACGCAAACGAAAGTGACACGTTCTTTGATTAGGAATTGCGATGAAAAAAAACAAAAAAAACAAAAACAGGTTGAACGTCACAGCAGTTTGCGGTAAGGGTATAGGGCAACTGCCATCTTCAAAAAAGATGCCAAAAGTTTTTTGGTGGAGACGTATTTTTTTATTAATATTATTATTTGCACCCGTGCGACGATAATTAGTTAGTTTATGTGTTGATTGCCTTACCAAAAAAAAAAAGAAGCGAAGTTAATAATGTTTTTCTAACTACTTTACTTTGTTTCCTTGCTTCTTTTCTTACCCCTTCGCGGTTGCCTGGTGCAATTGGGCGTTTCGTCGCCTCCAACTACGGAACTGGTATTGGAAAACTGTGTTTCACCTGTTACTATCTCTAAAATCTTTTCGTCTTTTATTATGGAGAATAAATCATTGGTTCCATGACAGCGATAGAGAGTAAGGACGGCTAGATCGGGTGAAACCGGGTGGTCGGAACAAATCAAATCGACATAAACCAATGGTATATTGTTCTCTATCGTTTAAGACAAACAATTCTCTCTACTAATTATTGTATCAAGTTCGCGGTAGCCCGTGTGCAGAGATGTATGATTATTTGGTACAATATTTCTTTTCGCAATCAAATTTGGTTATGCAAATCACTGGTTATTATTTTCGAAGTGCCGCGTACCTCTGGCTGGTTCTTGCGGGGAATTGGCGGCGCTCCAGTAACCATACACCCAAAGTCGTCAGGTGAAACCCCTTGTTACTATGTCCCGGCGAAAGCACCGAGGGATAGTAACTGGTGATGTGTTGTAGCTATAATTTGAGGGCACCTTCTCTCTCCGCTTTACTATTATATCTCAACCTGCGTGGTTTTGATCTTATCCTAACTTTTATTCAATCTACCCACCTCTATTTTTTTTTCCTCTATTCTCTTCCCTTAGAGAAAATAATAATATTATTAATTTTCTTTTTTTGGATGGCGAGATACCTTTTTTTTAATAAGAACAAGTTGCACACAACAAAACGTGACACGTTCTATACGCGACGATGTGATGAAAAGTTGTTAGATTTCGGGGGATAATAAACGTGACAAAAACGTGATACGTTCTATATGCGATAAAAAGTTGTTAAATTTTAGGGATAAACGTAAAAGAAAAGTGACAAGTTCTTCTCCGATCGTTCGAATCTAAGTAAATTAGCGTTAGTAAAAAAAAATGTAGGAACAAGTAGCACGCAAAAAAAGTGACACGTCATTAGAATAGATAATGCGAGGAAAAAATTGTTAGATTTTAGGGATAATAATAAAAAAACAGGTTGAACGTCACAGCAGTTTGCGGTAAGGTGGGGGCAACTGCCATCTTCAAAAAAGATGTCAAAAGTTTTTTGGTGGAGACGTATTTTTTTATTATGATTATTATTTTCCCCAAAAATGAAAATTAGTTTTTATTTATAGGTTTCTAGACATCCAAAACAAAAAAATGCGACGATAGTTAGTTAGTTTTTGAGTTGATTGCCTTGCAAAAAAAAGTTAAGTCACACCCCGTAGGGTGCCTGCGTAACTAAGCTTATTACAAACTAGGCGCTAGTTAGTTAATTTTTGAGTTGATTACCTTGCAAAAAAATACTGATATTCTCTAACTAATCTCTTTGTTTCCTTGCGGTTTTAAGTCGCCGACTAAGGAATGGTATTGGAAACCGTGTTTCACCTTTTTTTTATCAGAAGATTTTTATTTTATGGGACACTCGTAACCTCTCAATTTTTTTTTCACACATGTTCGAGCCTCGTTCTTATCACTCATCGTGAAAGCCGAAGTCGATGGGGGATGAATTAAGGATAACTGCTCTCACTACAGAAAATGAAAAAGAAATGTAAACAGATTTTTACAAAAAAATGCTTCATCAAAAAAGTATATTTTATGATTAAAAATATGAAATATAAAAATCTTTTAATTAAACTGTTAATTATTCATTTTTTCTTTTTTACAGAATGAAGAGTTTCGACAATAACAAGCAGCATAGGTTCTGAACAAGGAATTCTTTTTTTTTAAAAAAAAAAGGTGTTGGGAACTTGGTAAGTTCGTGAATAGAAAGGTAAGTTGCATAGAAAAATGATTCCGAAGTGTCTAAACTACCTAATTTTTCTCACTTTTTATAATCTTACCTCCCTCTTCCCCTTGCTGTCACTTTTTTTTCATATTTTTTCATGCCGGATGTCGAGGTGACAAAAACGTGATACGTTCTATATGCGATAAAAAGTTGTTAAATTTTAGGGATAAACGTAAAAGAAAAGTGACAAGTTCTTCTCCGATCGTTCGAATCTAAGTAAATTATCGTTAGTTAAAAAAAACGTAAGAACAAGTAGCACGCAAAAAAAGTGACACGTTCTTATAAAAGGTAATGCGAAAAAAATTGTTAGATTTTAGGGATAATAATAATAATAAAAAAAAATAGGTGAACGTCACAGCAGTTTGCGGTAAGGTGGGAGCAACTGCCATCTTCAAAAAGGATGCCAAGAATCTTTGGTGGAGACGTTGTTTTTATATACCTTTTTTTTTATCCAAATACATAAACAAAAATTAAACTTTTTTAAATATATTTTCTATATAAATGTAAAAGATCTTTCCATTTTTTTTTAATTTCGGGATTTAAATTTAGGAAAAGGGTGGGTTAAAACATTTTTATATTTTGATTTTTTAGTTAGAACTGTCCGGACACTTAGGTAGTTAGGTTGAGGAAATAGGAAAAGGGAAGGAGGAAAGGGATTAGATTTTGGGATGGTAAAGTTGTAGAAAGAAAAAATGGAAAGATTTATTTAATTTAGTTTTTAATTGTGGAATAAAAAAAGTTAATTTTTTAAAAATTCAATATACGCATACACATACTTACACATACATATACTTACATGCACGATCTTAAAAACGTTTTAGGTATAATAAACGTAAGAACAAGTAACACGCAAAAAAAAGTCACAAGTTCTTCTCGGGTCGTTAATAAATCATCGTTAGTTTTAGGTGTAAACGTAAGAACAAGTAGTACGCAAGCGAAAGTGACTCATTCTTAGAAAAGGAATTGCGATAAAAAAAACAAAAAAAAACAGGTTGAACGTCACAGCAGTTTGCGGTAAGGTGGGGGCAACTGCCATCTTCAAAAAGGATGCCAAAAGTTTTTTGGTGGAGACGTAATTTTATTATTATTATTTCCAAAATGATGAAAAATGATTTTTTATTTATAGGTTTCTAGGCATCCAAAACAAAAAATGCGACGATAGTTAGTTAGTTTTTGAGTTGATTGCCTTGTAAAAAAAGTTAAGTCACACCCCGTAGGGTGCCTGCGTAACTAAGCTTATTACAAACTAGGCGCTAGTTAGTTAATTTTTGAGTTGATTGCCTTGCAAAAAAAATACTGATATTCTCTAACTAATCTCTTTGTTTCCTTGCGGTTTTAAGTCGCCGACTAAGGAATGGTATTGGAAACCGTGTTTCACCTTTTTTTTTATCAGAAGATTTTTATTTTATAGGACACTCGTAACCTCTCAATTTTTTTTTCACACATGTTCGAGCCTCGTTCTTATCACTCATCGTGAAAGCCGAAGTCGATGGGAGATGAATTAAGGATAACTGCTCTCACTACAGAAAATGAAAAAGAAATGTAAACAGATTTTTACAAAAATGCTTCATCAAAAAAAAGTATATTTTATGATTAAAAATATGAAATATAAAAATCTTTTAATTAAACTGTTAATTATTCATCTTTTCTTTTTTACAGAGTGAAGAGTTTCGACAATAACAATCAGCATAGGTTCTGAACAAGGAATTTTTTTTTTAAAAAAAAAGGTGTTGGGAACTTGGTAAGTACTTGAATAGAAAGGTAAGTTACATAGAAAAATGATTCCGAAGTGTCTAAACTACCTAATTTTTCTCACTTTTTATAATCTTACCTACCTCTCCCCCTTGCTGTCACTTTTGTTTTCACATTTTTTTCATGCCGGATGTCGAGATTAGATTCTCAATTCCGAAGTGTCTAAACTACCTAATTTTACTCACATTTTATATTCTTACCTACCTCTCCCCCTTGCTGTCACTTTTTTTTCATATTTTTTTCATGCCGGATGTCGAGATTAGATTCTCAATTCCGAAGTGTCTAAACTACCTAATTTTACTCACATTTTATATTCTTACCTACCTCTCCCCCTTGCTGTCACTTTTTTTTTCATATTTTTTTTCATGCCGGATGTCGAGATTAAATTCTCAATTCCGAAGTGTCTAAACTACCTAATTTTTCTCACTTTTTATATTCTTACCTACCTCTCCCCCTTGCTGTCACTTTTTTTTTCATATTTTTTTCATGCCGGATGTCGAGATTAAATTCTCAATTCCGAAGTGTCTAACCTACCTAATTTTTGGCACTTTTTATAATCTTACCTACCTCTTCCCCTTGCTGTCACTTTTTTTTCACATTTTTTTCATGCCGGATGTCGAGATTAAATTCTCAATTCCGAAGTGTCTAACCTACCTAATTTTTGGCACTTTTTATAATCTTACCTACCTCTTCCCCTTGCTGTCACTTTTTTTTCACATTTTTTTCATGCCGGATGTCGAGATTAAATTCTCAATTCCGAAGTGTCTAACATACATAAGTGCCGCGTACCCCTGGCTGGTTCTTGCGGGGAATTGGCGGCCCTCCAGTAATAATACACCCAAAGTCGTCAGGTGAAACCCCTTGTTACTATGTCCCGGCGAAAGCACCGAGGGATAGTAACTGGTGATGTGTTGTAGCTATAATTTAAGGGTACCTTCTCTCTCCGCTTTACTATTATATCTCAACCTATGCTGTTGTTGATCTTATCCTAACTTTTATTCGATGTACCCACCTCTATTTTTTTTCCTATAACCTCTTCCCTTAGAGAAAATAATAACATGATTACTTTTTTGAGGGGATGGCAAGAGACCTTTTTAATAAGAACAAGTTGCACACAACAAAACGTGACACGTTCTATATGCGACGATGCGATGAAAAGTTGTTAGATTTTAGGGATAATAAACATGACAAAAACGTGATACGTTCTATATGCTATAAAAAGTTGTTAAATTTTAGGGATAAACGTAAAAGAAAAGTGACAAGTTCTTCTCCGATCGTTCGAATCTAAGTAAATTATCGTTAGTTAAAAAAAACGTAAGAACAAGTAGCACGCAAAAAAGTGACACGTTCTTAGAAAAGGTAATGCGAAAAAAAATTGTTAGATTTTAGGGATAATAATAATAATAAAAAAAAACAGGTGAACGTCACAGCAGTTTGCGGTAAGGTGGGAGCAACTGCCATCTTCAAAAAGGATGCCAAGAATCTTTGGTGGAGACGTTGTTTTTATATACCTTTTTTTTTTATCCAAATACATAAACAAAAATTAAACTTTTTTAAATATATTTTCAATATAAATGTAAAAGATCTTTCCATTTTTTTTTTAATTTCGGGATTTAAATTTAGGAAAAGGGTGGGTTAAAACATTTTTATATTTTGATTTTTTAGTTAGAACTGTCCGGACACTTAGGTAGTTAGGTTGAGGAAATAGGAAAAGGGAAGGAGGAAAGGGATTAGATTTTGGGATGGTAAAGTTGTAGAAAGAAAAAATGGAAAGATTTATTTAATTTAGTTTTTAATTGTGGAATAAAAAAAGTTAATTTTTAAAAATTCAATAAACGCATACACATACTTACACATACATATACTTACATGCACGACCTTAAAAACTTTTTAGGTATAATAAACGTAAGAACAAGTAACACGCAAAAAAAAGTTACAAGTTCTTCTCGGGTCGTTAATAAATCATCGTTAGTTTTAAGAACAAGTAGTACGCAAACGAAAGTGACTCATTCTTAGAAAAAGGAATTGCGATGAAAAAAAAACAAAAAAAAAAACAGGTTGAACGTCACAGCAGTTAGCGGTAAGGTGGGGGCAACTGCCATCTTCAAAAAGGATGCCAAAAGTTTTTGGTGGAGACGTAATTTTATTATTATTATTTCCAAAAAGATGAAAAATGATTTTTTATTTATAGGTTTCTAGGCATCCAAAACAAAAAATGTGACGATAGTTAGTTAGTTTTTGAGTTGATTGCCTTGTAAAAAAAAGTTAAGTCACACCCCGTAGGGTGCCTGCGTAACTAAGCTTATTACAAACTAGGCGCTAGTTAGTTAATTTTTGAGTTGATTGCCTTGTAAAAAAAGTTAAGTCACACCCCGTAGGGTGCCTGCGTAACTAAGCTTTATTACAAACTAGGCGCTAGTTAGTTAATTTTTGAGTTGATTGCCTTGCAAAAAAAAGTTAAGTTACACCCCGTAAGGTGCCTGCGTAACTAAGCTTATTACAAACTAGGCGCTAGTTAGTTCATTTTTGAGTTGATTGCCTTGCAAAATAAATACTGATATTCTCTAACTAATCTCTTTGTTTCCCTGCGGTTTTAAGTCGCCGACTAAGGAATGGTATTGGAAACCGTGTTTCACCTTTTTTTTATCAGAAGATTTTTATTTTATGGGACACTCGTAACCTCTCAATTTTTTTTTCACACATGTTCGAGCCTCGTTTTTATCACTCATTGTCACAGCCGAAGTCGATGGGAGATGAATTAAGGATAACTGCTCTCACTACAGAAAATGAAAAAGAAATGTAAACAGATTTTTACAAAAATGCTTCATCAAAAAAAGTATATTTTATGATTAAAAATATGAAATATAAAAATCTTTTAATTAAACTGTTAATTATTCATCTTTTCTTTTTTATAGAATGAAGAGTTTCGACAATAACAAGCAGCATAGGTTCATGAATAGAAAGGTAAGTTGCATAGAAAAATGATTCCGAAGTGTCTAAACTACCTAATTTTTCTCACATTTTATATTCTTAACTACCTCTTCCCCTTGCTGTCACTTTTTTTTTCATATTTTTTCATGCCGGATGTCGAGATTTGATTCTCAATTCCGAAGTATCTAAACTACCTAATTTTTTCTCACATTTTATATTCTTACCTACCTCTCCCCCTTGCTGTCACTTTTGTTTTCACATTTTTTTCATGCCGGATGTCGAGATTTGATTCTCAATTCCGAAGTGTCTAACCTACCTAATTTTTGTCACTTTTTATAATCTTACCTACCTCTTCCCCTTGCTGTCACTTTTTTTTCACATTTTTTTCATGCCGGATGTCGAGATTAGATTCTGAATTCCAAAATATCTAAACTACCTAATTTTTCTCACTTTTTATAATCTTACCTACCTCTCCCCCTTACTGTTACTTTTTTTTCACATTTTTTTCATGCCGGATGTCGAGATTAGATTCTGAATTCCGAAGTATCTAAACTACCTAATTTTTCTTACTTTTCATAATCTTACCTACCTCTCCCCCTTGCTGTCACTTTTTTTCACATTTTTTTCATGCCGGATGTCGAGATTAGATTCTCAATTCCGAAGTGTCTAACATACATAAGTGCCGCGTACCTCTGGCTGGTTCTTGCGGGAAATTGGCGGCGCTCTAGTAATAATACACCTAAAGTCGTCAGGTGAAACCCCTTGTTACTATGTCCCGGCGAAAGCACCGAGGGATAGTAACTGGTGATGTGTTGTAGCTATAATTTGAGGGTACCTTCTCTCTCCGCTTCACTATTATATCTCAACCTATGCTGTTGTTGATCTTATCCTAACTTTTATTCGATCTACCCACCTCTATTTTTTTTCCTATATCCTCTTCCCTTAGAGAAAATAATAACATTATTCCTTTTTTTTGGGATGGCGAGAGACCTTTTTAATAAGAACAAGTTGCACACAACAAAACGTGATACGTTCTATATGCGATAAAAAGTTGTTAGATTTTAGGGATAAACGTAAGAGAAAAGTGACAAGTTCTTCTCCGATCGTTCGAATCTAAGTAAATTTTTGTTAGTTAAAAAAAACGTAAGAACAAGTAGCACGCAAAAAAGTGACACGTTCTTAGAAAATGTAATGCGAAAAAAAATTGTAAGATTTTAGGGATAATAATAATAATAAAAAAAACAGGTTGAACGTCACAGCAGTTAGCGGTAAGGTGGGGGCAACTGCCATCTTCAAAAAGGATGCCAAGAATCTTTGGTGGAGACGTTGTTTTTATATACCTTTTTTTTTATCCAAATACATAAACAAAAATTAAACTTTTTTAAATATATTTTCTATATAAATGTAAAAGATCTTTCCATTTTTTTTAATTTCGGGATTTAAATTTAGGAAAAGGGTGGGTTAAAACATTTTTATATTTTGATTTTTTAGTTAGAACTGTCCGGACACTTAGGTAGTTAGGTTGAGGAAATAGGAAAAGGGAAGGAGGAAAGGGATTAGATTTTGGGATGGTAAAGTTGTAGAAAGAAAAAATGGAAAGATTTATTTAATTTAGTTTTTAATTGTGGAATAAAAAAAGTTAAATTACCAGATTCCTAGAATCCATTTTAACGATAATACCAAACACAACTAGTTGCAATATGCATAATACACGAGAAGATGGAGCAAAAGATATAGTGGCTCAATTCGCCACACCATGGTTCGTAAAAACTAATAAATTAGATTATTTAGAATTTTATAATAACGAAAAAAATTCTCCACCTTTAAGGTTCGTACAAAATGTGACTTTAACTATAAATTCTTATTATGGATTAGAATGCGGACAAACTATTGCAGAAGGTCAACATAACTTTGGTGGTTATATTTGTCCTTATAGACCGTGGCAAGAAAGCACAAAAATCAACAAAGAACGAGAAAAGATTAAGAATGGGGAACCAAATTTAAATGATGCTTTTACCATGAGATTGAAAGATAAATCAGAAGAATTGATAGATTATGAATTTTTAGAATATGAATCGATTAAAAACATTTCAAAAATGAATCTGTTTATTAATTTAGTTCGTCATTACGGATTAGGGAGTTTATTTCGTGTGAAAGACCACCGAAACAAGAATTCATACATTTTTCCAATTAGTGGTCGTTTTTCATATTTCGCGTATCCTTTAACGCGTCAAATGAATGAACAAAATATACAAATTTCAGCGATATTTAATACCAACTTGAAGAATATTGATGAAAAAATCAATATTGATTTTCCAATATATTTAGAGGATTAACGGAGGTAGATACAAGTTGGCGTGCTTTCGGTTTTGGTGTACTTCTTCCGCCTCGATTGTGATGAAGTTCGTTTCACAGGAGTAGCGGGAATGATGAATTCAATTGGAGGACCTAGAAACCAAATTCGAGCGAGAATAAAAAATCTGGATCTTCAAAAAAATTTACAAAAGTTATCAGATTTTAAGTTGGGAATTTTATTTGATAAATATATATTTTTTTTTAATCTTGGTACCTGGGTATTATTTAACCAATAATAGGAGTTGCTCGAAGAATTTCTAAAGAACAAACTAAATCACCTGGACTAGCGGGGGTGGTTGACTGATCTGGAGAAGCTGGAGAATCAGGAAAGCTCTGGTTAGTGGGTTCTCCATCCAAAAGTTGTGCCGGTGCTAATGGAACCGAAGAAGCTAGATCACCACCTGGACTAGCGGCAGTGATGGATTCAACTGGAGGAGTTTGAGAACCAGGATCACCTAGACTAGCGGCAGTGATGGATTCAACTGGAGGAGTTTGAGAACCAGGATCACCTGGACTAGCGGCAGTGATGGATTCAACTGGAGGAGTTTGAGAACCAGGATCACCTGGACTAGCGGCAGTGATGGATTCAACTGGAGGAGTTTGAGAACCAGTATCACCTGGACTAGCGGCAGTGATGGATTCAACTGGAGGAGTTTGAGAACCAGGATCACCTGGACTAGCGGCAGTGATGGATTCAACTGGAGGAGTTTGAGAACCAGTATCACCTGGACTAGCGGCAGTGATGGATTCAACTGGAGGAGTTTGAGAATCAGGAAAATTCTCGTTAGTGGCTGCTTCTCCATCCAAAGATTTGGTCAGTACTTTTGCAACTTCCTGTTCCAAAGAAGAAGCTGAATCATCTGGATTAGCGGGAGTGGTAGATTCAACTGGAGGAGCTGGGAAACCAGGAGAGCTTGGCATAATTTGGCTATTGGGTTCTCCTTGCACCGGTGGTGAAGGAACCGGCGACTCTTCCCAAGGTGAAGCTAAATCATCTGGATTAGCGGGACTGGTAGATTCAACTGGAGGAGCTGCGGAACCAGGAGAGCTTGGCATAATTTGGCTATTGGGTTCTCCTTGCACCGGTGGTGAAGGAACCGGCGACTCTTCCCAAGGTGAAGCTAAATCATCTGGATTAGCGGGAGTGGTAGATTCAACTGGAGGAGCTGTGGAACCAGGAGAGCTTGGCATAATTTGGCTATTGGGTTCTCCTTGCACCGGTGGTGAAGGAACCGGCGACTCTTCCCAAGATGAAGCTAAATCACCTACACCAGCGGGAGGAGTGTATAACTTATGATTTGTCATTGTTCTGAAAACACAAAAAACAAATTATTTGAGAAAAATGTTAAAAAGAATAAAAAATAAATAAATAAAAACTATTAAACAACTAACTTTTCTATTTCAAACGGAGAGTTATATGAACAGTGTTGAGAATTGAGATACTAACTGAATGAAAATCAGAGTGTCCCGGCTTTTTATACAGAGAGTGAGAGAGAGAATCTTGGGGGAGTTCGGGGACGGGGAACGCGCAGCTCATCGAGTTGCGAAATACATAGTCGCAACTGCCAACTGCACATGGCGCCAGAGTGGCGAGACGGTTAAAATTTCACATGGCGCCAGAGTGGCGAGACGGTTAGAATTTCACATGGCGCCAGAGTGGTGATACGGTATTTCCATTATAAAAAATTAGCTCCGCCCACATTGGTTGCCCATTGGTGATTATAAAAAAATTAGCTCCGCCCACATTGGTTGCCCATTGATGATTATAAAAAAATTAGCTCCGCCCACATTGGTTACCCATTGGTGCTTATAAAAAAATTAGCTCCGCCCACATTGGTTGCCCATTGGTGCTTATAAAAAAATTAGCTCCGCCCACATTGGTTCTCGCTGAGGCGGCAGTCAGGTGGAGCTGGTTGGAAATTAATCGAAAGATAAGGGTGAAAAAGGGAGGTATAAATATCTGAAAAAAACTACATTTACGAATTCAGTTCATCAGAGAAAATCACTTGAACTAGTCTCCCGCCGCCATGAATATCTTAACCAGGGTTAAAGTGAGTAGTGAGAACAAAAATCCATCTCCTTTGCCTGACTCCCCTTGACCACTCATATCAGGATGAAGAAACTTATTTGTTCTGTCTGTGAAGGCGATTATTTTTGTATTTGTGATATTGTTATAAGATTAAATTTAATTAAAGGAAGAGCATTTAAAGAAGTATCAAAGAGTTACTTTAGTTTTCAACATTCGAGTAAACTTTTCAATAGTGAAATATTTGATCTAGATAATATAGTGAAATTACAGAAACTTTTCAAGGATTATTATAAAATTGAAATTTGTCTTAGACGAGAAGGTAATAATATACGATACACACATTATCTTTATATAGATTTAAATTTGAAGTATAAAGACTTTATCGAAATGATAATGAGGAATGTGAACGATATATGCATTTTGAACATAAACTTTGTTTATTCAATATTAGAAAATAGTTTCCTAATCAGATTAAAGGGTAATAACATTTATTTTTTCTACATCATTTTTATGTATGAACTTTTGTTTGTGTTATCGAAACTGAAAATGCATCTCCCACAAACAACGATTTCCAGAAATAACCTGTGTGACAAATGTAAAATTCATTTTTGTGTATGTGGAACAGAATATGAACCAGAGGTCGATCAATGTTTTGCTATAAGAAATAAATATTCAAAATTCATTATCAATGTATTATCAAGTCTAATAAATATGCAAACTAGTTATTTAATGTCAAATGTTTACATTATTAAATATTTTGCATATTTAACAAAAGGTAAAGAAATTTTAGATAAGGTGGCTTTGCATGAATACTACATTTTTCATTTTCAATGTTCTTTGGAATGTTTTAATAATAGCTTTTTTCAAAGTGAATGTAAATTATATAAAAATAAATGTATTTTACAATACAATGTTCTGAACAATGCCATAAAACTATTATACTGTGACAAACGAATTTCTATAAAGACTCAGTCTCAAGTGAAATATAACCGAAGGATTATTTACTTTTTATTTTTATGTATGCGTATACATGAAATTGATATGAATCTGGAAAAAAAAATTCCTTTGAAGAAAAGAAATTTTACACCTCTCCCTACCATCTTCCCGCTGCCGCCTGCTCCGGTTTACAATTTCCTCAACTCTCTGCCACTTCCTACGATTTCCAAGCGGGTCGCGCCGCCGCTTGCTACGGGTTCCAATTCCCTCGGCTCTCTGCCGCTTGCTACGGATTCCAAGTGGCGCGCGCTTGCTACGCCAATTGCTACCCTCGGCTCTCTGCCGCTTGCTACGGATTCCAAGCGGCGCGGGCTTGCTACGCCAATTGCTACGGATTCAAAGGGGCGCGCGCTTGCTACGCCGCTTGCTACGGGTTCCAATACCCTCGGCTCTCTGCCGCTTGCTACGGATTCAAAGGGGCGCGCGCTTGCTACGCCGCTTGCTACGGGTTCCAATACCCTCGGCTCTCTGCCGCTTGCTACGGGTTCCAATACCCTCGGCTCTCTGCCGCTTGCTACGGATTCAAAGGGGCGCGCGCTTGCTACGCCGCTTGCTACGGGTTCCAATACCCTCGGCTCTCTGCCGCTTGCTACGGGTTCCAATACCCTCGGCTCTCTGCCGCTTGCTACGGATTCAAAGGGGCGCGCGCTTGCTACGCCGCTTGCTACGGGTTCCAATACCCTCGGCTCTCTGCCGCTTGCTACGGGTTCCAATACCCTCGGCTCTCTGCCGCTTGCTACGGATTCAAAGGGGCGCGCGCTTGCTACGCCGCTTGCTACGGGTTCCAATACCCTCGGCTCTCTGCCGTTTGCTACGGATTCAAAGGGGCGCGCGCTTGCTACGCCGCTTGCTACGGGTTCCAATTCCCTCGGCTCTCTGCCGTTTGCTACGGATTCCAAGCAGCGCGCGCTTGCTACGCCGTTTGCTACGGGTTCCAATTCCCTCGGCTCTCTGCCGCTTGCTACGGATTCCAATTCCCTCGGCTCGCTGCTGATTACTTTGGATTCCAATTCCTCCGTCCCGCTGCTGATTACTTTGGATTCTAATTCCTCCGTCCCGCTGCTGATTGCTACGGATTCCAATTCCTCCGCCCCGCTGCTGATTGCTACGGATTCCAATTCCTCCGTCCCGCTGCTGATTGCTACGGATTCCAATTCCTCCGATTCCAATTCCTCCGTCCCGCTGCTGATTGCTACGGATTCCAATTCCTCCGTCCCGCTGCTGATTGCTACGGATTCCAATTCCTCCGATTCCAATTCCTCCGATTCCAATTCCTCCGTCCCGCTGATTATTGATACGGATTTCAATTCGTCCAATTCCTCCGTCCCGCTGATGATTGCTACAGATTCCAAGCGGATCGAGCCGCTTGCTACGGGTTCCAAGCGGGTTCATACTCCGCCCTCCTCTCCTAAAATGAAAAACAAAAGGAAAAGGACCAAGAAGACTCGGGGTTCATAATAAATTAATTAAAATAAAGGTTGTATCTATCTATAGATTTTTTTTTCAAAGAGAAAATTAAACAAATATAAATATTAATAATAAAAAATAAATGTTTTATAATAACGATTACTTTCATTTACTATCCATCCGAACTTCTTCCAAAAAAAAATTCAACTAATATGAATAATATTAATAATAAAAGAAAAGTTCTTCAAGATAATAATTATGAAGATAGAAAAAGAACTAAAAGGTCAAAGATGAATTCACGTTCTTTATTTCATCTTCCTACATGTGAAAAATTTTATAACGAGCTTTATGAAATGTTACTTAATAACGATGAAGAGTATTTACAATTAAAATCAGATATTATTCAGTTAGTCGTTAGAAAACTTAAAGAGAAAGAGGAAATATTTCAGAATATTTTTCAGTTCTCGGAAAAAATAGATAGAATTCTTAATAATGCACATAAAAACACAGATGATGATGATGATGATGATGGAAGATTAGACGAAAGGGGCAGTGAGATTGAAGAAGTAGAACATTTTAGTGATAGTGAGGATGAAGATGATAAAATAAAAATAGAATGTGAGAAAATTTATAGATATTTAACAGGAATATTGTTTGAAAATAATATTTTTTTGGATAAATTTATTATTAATAACTTATTATTTTTAGGAATTAAATTTATTTTAAAATTTATTAAAATTAACTCTATAAAAAATCGACTATCGAAGAATTTTAATAAATTATTAAATGAAACCAGAGAACGACTAGATTTATAGATATTTCATAATGGTGAATTACGAAAATTCATTAGAACTTTGTAGTTTTTATTATGAAAAATTATCTCCGGAATTTTGGAAACATTTCTTCTCGTGTAGAAACGCTTATAGCGAAATAAGTAAAGATATTTGTTATATAGGAACAGAAAATGTTAAATGTTTTTTACTTATAACAGCTTTTTTGGAATATTGTGAAAAATTCAAAGAAAGTTTAACTGACTTTGAGATAGCAAAAAGAAATAAATTTTTGAAATATGAATATATTTTTAATTTTCATATCTCTCTTCCATCTCATAAAATAGAATTTCCTAAAAATGTCGGTAAGTTAATTAGCAATGATAAAGAAAATATGAAAATGGCTGAAAAAATGAAATATCAAAATGATTTTTTAAGAAAGGTATTTTTATATAAACAAAATGCTACCAATTTAAAAATTGGTAACCTTTTATATATGAACGAGGAGGAAGACTCCGAAAGAGTATTTGAAGAGGGAGTAGGAGAAGCTAATAATGATTCAATTGTAAAGCGAATTATGTTATTGGGCTAACATAATGTATATATTCTATTTCGCTTAATAAAATAATACTTATATTCGGATTATATTGTTCAAATTTTTCTTTATATTCCGTAATGTTGATAAAATCAAGTTCATAAAATTTCAAATATCCATGATATTCTTTAATATTTTGATAGTTTCGTTCCATAGTAACATTGATTGTTTCTTTAACCCGAAAAATAAATTTTTCCTTAAGCGAACTTTTCTCCAATATCAATAATTTATAATTTAAAGGATCGGATTTGTTTTGGCTATTTATATTTTTATCATTCGAAGCCATATTTGTTGCGCAAATACTTGGATTCTTTATTTTGGTATCTTGAGTCGAATAAAAAACTAAATTTTTTTCATAATGAATAGGCAATAGAGGCGAGAGGAATAATATTTTCGATTTTTGTCCTACAACATAACCATTTAAAAATTCTACATTGAGTTCTTGATTTTTACTAGTTATTCTTGACACAGGACTGGAAAATATCCACCACATATTGGTTAATGCTGACGCGTTATAAGTTGAATCTAAGTTAAAATTAGAGCTGATATCCTCAAATTTAACTTTCGTTGTGGGTTTTAAATATTTCAATGTTATTTCAGAAACCTTTTTTTGCCAACATATAATATATAAGTAATTATTTGTTCCTTTCAAGAAAAACTCATCCGTTATAAATACCAATGGTAATTCTGATGGCGAATATAAAGGAAAATTAGATTCTGGTATATTTAGTACAAAAGAACTTTTAATCTTTTCAATAAAACGTATATGGGGAATAAATGAGGATTTCATCGTTACTTCAACAAATTTTAATCTATTCATAGAAGAACATTCTCGAAAATAAGGTTTTTTTATTTCCTCTTATATTTAATAAGGGAGAACTTTTTAAGAAATTATTAGATTTTTCATTTTCATTATTAAATAAAAGTCCTTTCATTTGAATTTGTTCAAAAGTAGTAGATTTTATATTTTCAAAATCATATATTAAAGTTTTATTATTTTGATTAGGAATACGTATTAATAACATATTTTCCGACATATAGCCATTATAAAAACCCTTTTGACATGTATTTGGAGAAATACTTTGAGCGCAGAAAATTAACCCGAATTCATAAGAGATACCTAAATAAGGAGGGGATAAAAACCATTCCTGTGTCGGGGTTATCGATTCCTTAAAATCTTCAATCGCATATTTTTTATCTGATATACCAACTATTGAATTTAAAAAATATCCAATAACTTTTCCATCGATACTCGTATATTCTTTTGAAAATAATTGTTTGAAATTAATTTTCTCTATACGAATATTTTTTATAACATTGAGATTAAAAACTTGTTCATACATCGTGTAACCATCGTGTGAATTATAGAATAAAACCCAACCCGTAGGTAATTCAAAGCTGTTTTGCTCGTTCTCTTCATTATTCAAACGTAACATTGCATAATATTGAAGAGAATTGCAAGGATGTTGAATAATTTTAATTTTTCCGGTTTTAGTTTTAGTTATATTATAATTATAATAAATTCTTTTCAAATTTTCATCATAAACGTTTTCAATTTGATCATCAAAAATAAATCTACATTCTAACTGTAGATTCAATGGTTTAACTTTTGGTTGAGGACTAATTGGTTTTAGTTTTGGATACTGATTATAAAATTCATTCGCCTTAAAAATATTTTTGGGAAAATGAAAATATTCATTATTCTTTACAGATTTTGGTTCCAAATTTGCCATTAATATGATTACGTCTTTGAAAATCAATATTGGCTTGAAATGAAACACATCGATATTCATTTTAACCAATCCTTGATAAATAATGTTTTCGTTACTGTGGTTTATTATCTTTAATCTTATATCATAATTTATATTAGGCACTAAAATTTGATGATTTTTTAAAGGCAAACTCTCGCTAAAAGTAAACGTTTTCCAACGAATTTCGATAATTGAAATAAATTTATTATATTTTAAACTTCCTATTTGTATAAGTATATTCATTATTTCATTTGGTTTATTATTGATTCCTTCTATGAATAAATGTGGAAATTTATCATCTAAAAAATATTTTAACATAACTTTACTAATAGTAGGAAAATTGTCCGGATGAGTTTTTTTACTCTGATGTTTAGAAATAATTCCGGGCTCTAGAATTACATCAGCATGCCTAAGATGTTTATCATCATCATTATAACGATATATATCTTTCCATAAAACTTTGGGTAATTTTAAGTGCTTTTGATTTATGAATAATATAGTATAATATATACTTGGCAACAGAAATAACACAATAATGATTAAAATTAAAAACATTATTTTTAAATGTAATTTTTTGATACCATACTGTAGTTCGTAAAAACTAAAACTAATTTATTTAACAGTGAGATTTGCAAAAGTTCCTACCCAAAATATGTTTCTTTGAAACAATTTTTTTTCTTGGTTCAACCAAATTTTATGGAAAACTTGACAAATTAGATGGTGCACAAGCCAAAAGACGGTCTACCAAAAGAAACATTGCATCTAACTCTTTCAAAGTCAGCTCCTTTGCCACTGGTGTTGAAATGTACAATTTAAAATCCCCTTCAGCATTCCCTCCCAATAAAACTTTCAAGCGATCTTAAGCAACTTTGCCTTTTGCAATCTCAAACTTTTGTTCTAAACTAATTACATTTCGTTTCAGCAAACCTTTTCCATTTTTAAATCGAGACATAGTTGTTGATACTTGATCTTTGCTTTTTAAATACACATTGGTTCGGATAACGGACTCCCGGCTAAAAGAAATACTAGAAAATTTGTAAGTTTTTATTTTTCAAATATGAAAAAATAATTTTTTTTTCCAAACTATAAATAACAAAAATCATTGGTTTATTAATGGGATGGGTTAGAACTTCAACCACTGGAGAAGAAGTTGTTGTACTTTTTTTTGAGGCGTTGGGATCGACGAATTCGCATCCTTTGTTTTAATAGTCAATCTTCCTGTCCTTGGTCATCAATGGTTACTAAAAAAAAAGAAAAAGAAAAATATATAAATCTTCAATATTTTTTTCGAGTTAACATAATAGTATTACGTGATTTTTTTAAATTTTTGAAAAATTTTTTTTACTTAGTTGACATCATCACCTCCTATGTTTTTGAAAATCAAATGATTAAATAAGTTAAAGGTTACACAGGCACCCCTCTGTGGTGTGGCCTATAGCCTTATTTGCTTCTAAACCTTTTTCTTATCTTATATACCTTTTACTTCTAGAAAATTAAGTAGAGCTACGCTAAGTATTGATATATACTTAGTATCTTGTTATTTTAAAACTATTTGTATATCTTGAAATATGTAAACCTTATTCTCCAGGGAGACACTTTCTTTATCATTAGGTTCTTTTTTATTTTTCTTAGTTTCATTATCATGAAATAAGATTTTTTTTGTATTTGAAAATAAATAAAAAACCTCATTAAACAAATTAAAGTAATAAAAAATTCCTATATTATCATAATGAATTATTTACATACCACTTGGCTTGACTTGGAGATCCGGTAATCCCTCTATAGAGACATCATGGTGATACATCATTTTCTGTATTTGAAAACAAACAAATAAAAAACTCATTAAACAAATTAAAGTATTAAAATATTCCTATATTATCATAATGAATTATTTACATACCACTTGGCTTGATTTGGAGATCCGGTAATCCCTCTATAGAGACATCATGGTGATACATCCTTTTCTGTATTTGAAAAAAAACAAAAAAAAGATTCCTTAAACAAATTAAAGTAAATTCATCATTTTCTGTATTTGAAAACAAACAAAAGACTCATTAAACAAATTAAATAAATTTATATAATCAAAATTTTTAGCGAGAAAGTGTACAGAGTGCCCTGACATGTTGATATTAACGTTTCAATTAAGACGTCTTTAGTGCTAAAGGCTATATTCTCGGAATATCATAATAATTATGAGAAAAATACAAAAATAATACGGAAGGTTGACGGTATTTACCCTCTTTCACGAGCCGAACTTTCTCGGATCAGGCATTCAAAATTGGGTCCGATAAAGACTCGATTGGCACGATTAACATTGCACGCCGTCCGTCTAATCTGGCGAGTTTTACATAAAAGTTTGGTTGAACCAAGAGAAAAGTTGGTTCAGAAAACAAATATTTTGGGTAGAAAAAACTTTTGCAAATCTATCCATAGATTTGTAACCAAAACAATTATAAATCTAATTTCCAAAAATCGTCAAAATTTATTGTAGGAAATTCATCGAATAAAGCAGATAAATCATTCGAAGTTAGTTCAAGTTCAAATTCATTGCTATTATCGTTATTTATTTCATTTTCATCATCAATAGGAATTTGATTTGCTGAATTTGGTGTTATCATTTCTTCTTGATCATTATTTATATCGTGAGGAACATTATTTTTATCATTAAGGAGAGATAAATTAAAATTATTTTTTAAATATGTATCTATATCTTCTGAAGTTAGAGGCTCGTTAACCAATAACTGAAACAAATCCTCCTCATTATTTTTTCTTTTTTCTTTTTTCTGTTCCAACTCATTTATTTTTTTCATTTCTTGTTCAACTTGAGTAATGATTCCATCCTCCTCGGCATCATTTTTTCTATTTTCTCGTTCCGAATTATTTACTTTTTCCTTTTTCCAATCCTTCTCATCATTTTTTCTATTTTCTATTTCCTGTTCTGAATCATTTACTTTTTTCTTATCTTGTTCAGTTATTTTCTTCTTTTTGAAGAGTCTCGTATCACCACACGATAATCTTCTTTTGTATTTCTCATTTGTAATATAATTGTCACTATCTTCTTTTGTCCTAATTAATCTCAATCTTTTTTTCAAACGCTTTTCCGGAATTTCATCTTGTTCGGGAGTTAAAACTTCCCAAACATTCTCTCCTTTCCTTTCATAATAATTTTTCACTGTAACCAAATTATTCATAAAATATTCAAATTGTTGTTCATTAATTAAATCAAGTTCGCAAATATATGTATTTTTCTCTATTAAATTATGATTAATAAAAAATAAGTAAGAAGGCTTTTCCTTACTTTGATTTTTTATTATTAAAAGATCCGATACCTTATTTATAGGAATCAGTTCAAAATTATTGTAATATAATCTAAAATTTTCCAACGATGTTTTATTCTTTTCGAAATTTGACAAGTATGACGATGCGTGTTCTTCCTTCTTAAATAAAATATTATGTCGAAAATTAATGATAATATTTTCATTTGGAAATTCCTGATCTTTGTCTGTATTCTGTACTTGGTTGTTTCCAAATTCATTTACCAAATCCGTAAATGAGCCTATAAATTTTTGAATTTTGAAATTATTTTTTTTTTTAATTTTCTTCAAATGATCCTTTTGTCTTTCAATTTCTTTTTCTATTTTACATAAATTTATATAATCAAAATTTGTACACATACCGTAATTTTGAGATTGAAAAAAATTATGAGACAATGATTTGGAAAATGAGCAATTATAATTAAAAATATTTATCATTAGGACTATACCTTCTCTTCGTCGTGTACGAAATTCCCTTGAATATAGATCAACAGTTAATCCCTTCAAATTTTCTTCTCTTATTGTGGATATTTCGAAATATTCAAATTCTGATATTTCTACACTTTTTAAATTATCTTTATACCAATTTTCAATTGTTGCATAAAATTCATCTTTCTTTCTGATAATTTCATTTTCGGGTAAATATAAATAATATTCTTCTCTCAATTCACTATCAAGATTTTTCTCTTCAAGCTTTAAACCTATCAAATACTTTTTGGAATACATTTTTAACGAAACTATAATTATGGATTTCACAATTAAATAAACTTTTGGTTTATAATGTATTATTGGATATTTTTCCGATTTAGAGAGATTAAAAAAATATCTAATTCCCAAAGTTTTCTTAGACACTTTATCAGGAATAGATAAAAAATTCTCATTATTATTAATTGTATGTTCCAAGGCTGTTCTTTTGGTTTCAAAAATTTCGGTAAATATTTTTTCACTAATATTCATCTTATGTTAATTCGTATCAAGAGAGAGAGAAAAATTTTAAACCTTCATCAGAACGCCTTCATAGCGTTGGTAAACTTTTATCCTAACCTCGCTCTTTTATAGCGCGGCGTCTTCCTCCCCTCCCCTTCCCGGCGGGGGAGGGAAATAAATCGATCTGCGCGTTACTTGTGTGGCACCGTGTGTAATTTCATCCGATCCGTCTGCGAAACGAAAAATAAATTATTGCCGACCCAGTCTATCGCTCTGAGTATACGAAATTCCTTTTTTTCTAACCCTCTATTACCTTCTGGTGTATCAACTAACTTGGAAACCTTGCAATTTTGTTATCCTTACTGTCACTTTTTTTCATAATTTTCATGCCGGATGTCGAGATTCTCAATTCCGAAGTATCTAAACTACCTAATTTTTCTAACTTCTTATAATCAAATTGGTGCGATAAACATTGCACGCCGTCTAATCTGGCAAGTTTTACATAAAGGTTTGGTAGAACCAAGAGAAAAAGTTGGTTCAGAAAACACATATTTTGGGAAGAAAAACTTTTCAAATCTATCCATAGTTGAAATAATACTGTAACCAAAACGGATAAAAGCAGTAAAATATTTTTTATTACTTCATTATTGATCAGAAATCAGAGGATATAACAAGTAGACTCCGTCGGCTCTAGAAGGTTGATTTTATTTACCGGAAAAACGAACAAAACTTTTCATTTTCATTTTTAACTGCTGCAACGAGATTAATAAATCTTTATTAATTTATTTTTAAAATTACTATTAATTTGTTGGTTAACCTGGAAGGAAGTGGAAATATTGAGTTATCATTTTTTACCGATAAGACAAGTCGTAACTGCGTTCTAATATAAATTATATATATATATTTTTCTGATTTGTTTTAAAATCTTACTAAAAAAAAATGGATAATAAAGAACGTTTACAAAATCTAACGGTAAAAATTCTAGATATGAAAGGTGGAAAATATGGCTATGAAGAACAAGATATTTCTTTATTATTTAAAGAATATTTTGATAATTTTAAAGTTAGTCAGATTGAAAAAATAATTATAATGCAGCAAAGAAATTTAGATTTTAATCTAAAAGTATTAGATAAAAAAGGAAAAGAATTAGATCCTATAGTTACCGGTGACTTTCGTTTAGCGGTTGAAACATTAAAAACTTATTCAGAATTGAAAGACTTAGGAAATCATACTGTAAAGTCTGATCCTGAATCATTATTTTACAATGGAGAAGAATTTGCCTTTGAATTCGATATAAAAGATGAAAATGCTACGTTTCTCATATTATTTCCTTTAATCTGCGAACTATTATTAAATCTTCGTGAAAATCTTAATAAATACTTTGGAAGTAGCAATATAATACTTGCTGAAAAACTTACAGTTAGCGGAGAAGAAATAAAATCAAAGATTGATGAACTCGATAATCCTTACTTTGGATGTTTTTTTAAAACAAAATGTGATCTTCGTGGATTTAAGATATTCTTTTTCCTCAAAGGAAATTCAATATATGATTTTAACAGATCTTATAAAGAATATTCGATAAAACGAGATGGCATTAAGAAATTATTAAGGAAATATAGTGAAATTAGATGCAGAGAAAATAAGGCAACTGATTCAAGCGAAATGGTTAGTTTTATGTTGGACGAAAATGGTACCCAGAATTATTGCCTGCCGTTCAATTGTAAACCAAACGAAGCTGAAAAAAATATTTTCCTTATTTTCCCGTAACCGTTGAATATTCAAAGGTTTCTAGATTAAGTACTCTGATATTCACTCCGATGGTGATCTATTGTAATATTGGCGGAGTTTTTTCGACGAAAGAAGAATTTGAGATAAAAGTTGAAGTTTTACAACGAACTTATAGAATGGATAATGAGCTTACTTTAGAGCGTTGGGATGAAGAAAAATTTTTTGAGCTTCATGATATTTTAGGAAAAGAAGCTTTATTTCTGAAACCTCTCGTAAATAATGAAGTAGATTTACTATTATTTTCGTTTTTGTTTATTAATGATCCAGATAATGAGCTAAAATATTATGACGATAGTAAAAAGGAAGAGAAAAATAACGGATCGAAACGATTTAAAAAAAATCAGAATGAAGATGAGCAATCACTGCTGGATATAGAAGAAGAAAATGATGAAACAAATAAATCGAAACTATTTATGGATGGTGTTTATGAATCAACAGCAAATTTTTGTTTAACGAATATTTTCTTTGCCCAGAGATTTTGCGTTTTATATAATATAATTAGCAATCCTCATGTTTTCCTAAAAATGGCTAAAACTTGGCAGTTTTCTTGTAAAGACGAAGATGCCTTCATAGAAAATAGTTACACAACAAAGAAATACCTCGATAATATAATAAAAAATTATGATACTGAACTAAATGAAATATGTTATGAATGTTGGATTGAATATCGAGATCATAATTTAAAGATAGATTTAAACCGTGAAAAAGATATAGAAAAAAGAATATTATTTAATTGCCATATCGGCTATAATAAGAATTTAAATATTTTGGATCAGATAGAGAAAAAATTTAAAAACACTTTAGATCTAGTTACTTACGAGAAAAGTAGGAGAATTATTGAAGAATTTCATATTCCTTTGAATTTAGCAATGCATTATAAATCGAGAAATAACTGCTGTCAACATCATTCGATCAAATTAATTGCGCTTCATCCAAATTTCTTTCTGAAAACCTTTCTTAAAAAATGTAATTATAATATTTTTCATAGAGAGACTATTGAAATTTGTGATGTTGTTCATAGTTTAAATTTTTTACCGGAATATACTGACGATTATCAATCAAAAACTAACGATAAATCTAATGAGGAAAATATGAGAATCGTTAGAGTAGTAGAATGGAATAGAAAAAATTACAATTTAACTGACCATTTTTCAAAAGAAGATGAAGGTGAATGGAATTCAAATGATTGTGAAGATTATGATTATGAAAAATTATTGAAAAAATTAAGAAAATTTGAGAAATATAATAATTATGATGATTCAGTTAAAAATGATTCTTTAGATAAAATATTTTATAACGTATTATTTTATATATTATTGAAAACAAATAAAATTAATATAACAATGTTTTCGCAAAATATTCTCTGTAGTGATTTTGAGAAAATATTTAATAATAAACTTGAATATAAACGTAGATGTAGTAGAGAAAATGAAATAATTACAATATTACCAGAAAATCTAAAACTAAAACCAATGGATAAAACAAAAATATCGGAACTTTTTCTAGTAATGTTAAAGGAAGGAGAAAAAATTCGAAAAATAATCAGCGATTGTTTTTTTCCGATAATTTTCTCAAAGATTGATTTTGAAAATAGAATTTTTTTTTTATCTCTGTTGGGTGAAAAAATTGATCCTTTCGGATTCTTAACATTATCTGGATACATTATAAAAAGTTTTATGGATCTAAAACTCAATTTGGTAAATTCTAATGAATACAATAACGCGGGTAACCCTTATATAAGATTGATTAAAACCTTAAATATGAAAAATTCACAGTCAGATAATAACTATAAAAATTTTATCGAAAATGATACCTTACTCAAGCAGTTGAAAACAAACAAACGAAAATATTCTGAAATCGAAGATGAAGACCAAAAAACAAAAGATAAAGAAATATTTGACTATTGCGTATTTAATTTTTTATGGAATTATGTTTTTGGTTTGTTTAAATGGGATACAGATAGGTCAGTAATCGAATCAACAATCGAAAAAACATTTTTTCCTCTTTATGACACATATAAATTCATTTTGAAATATTCAGAAAAGAAGACGGAGGAAAATTTGTATCATATAATTAATGTTTTTAAAGCAAAGGTTTTTGGTTTCTTATATTGCACAATTGGTCAAAAGACTCATTTTAAAGATAATATTCAATTTTTGACTATGGTATATCCAAAACTATTTGCGAAATGGGTCAAATTTCTCGAAGAATATTTTGTTTATTTAATGCGAGGAACATATTTGAAATATAGATTCATTAAATTATTGATTACGCATATACTGAATAATATTACAGAAAGTAAAAGTTTGTCAGAATATATCAATTATATTTTATACGAAGAGTATAAATTAGATTCAAACTTCCAAAATTCTGAAGTATCGTTCAGCAACGATAAGAATATTTCCCAATATACGATATTGAATGATATAAAAAGACTGATTAAAAAATTATCGTTAATATCTGGTTATTCATTATTGCATAAAAATCTGCTCAAAGATTTGTCAAATTATCTAATGTTAGAACTGGGAATTCCTTTGGAAGTTGACGATGAAATTAAGTTAGAATCGTTGGATTTTATTTTAATGAAAGATTATGATGAAACATCATCAAAAATTATTAAAAAAGAATCTCTCGACGAGGAAATTTTGAAAATATTTACCGGAAATTTAATAAATGAGAAAACCGGTAGCCGAAAATTTAAAAAAAACGGATGTTGAAAGGATGACATTGCAAGAAGTCTTAAATCAATTTTTAGATAATTCTTCAATTAAATTTCCGGAATCAGTAAAAATTCAAAAAAGTAAAAATAATAATAATAATAATAATAATAATAATAATATTAATAATAATAACCTTATACGGACAAAAGATTTTTTGGGACAGGGTCTCTATCAAAACAAATTTGATAATCTTTTTAATTACCGACGAGAATTTACTGGTGAAATAACTTCGGCTGAATTATCTATATTTACAGACGAACAAAAAATGATATATGTGATACCAAAATGTTATGCAGAATTCTTTAGTGAAAATGAACTAGTAGAAACATTTAAGCGATTGGTATTTGTGGATGTACCCAAAATAGTGGATTGTTTAATATATGAATTTAAAAAACGCACCATTTCAAAAATTGAATTGCAAATTAAAACCGCGTGTTGTGTAATAAAAACATTAAATAAAAAGAACAGTAATATCAAAATAGAATTAAAAAACACAAATGATTTGGCGAAATATAGAGGAAATCTGACTGATAATGAACTAAGTCCTAATGAAAAAGTTATAATTAATCCTAATATTCCTGAAGAATCAAGCCAAATATATAAAGATTTCGGAAGGACTTTTGAAGAGATGATGACAGTCTTAATACGCCATGGGGAATTACTGTTGGAAAGAGTAGATATGAAAGAAGATGATAATCTTCTATCCATTAGATATCATATTAAGAAAATTGAATCATCTATTAACTACAAGACAAATAAATATAAGGGTACAACATTAACTCCCAAAAAAGATGAAAAAATAAAATTTTCTAAAAGAAGGCTTTTGGAAGATACGGAAATGAAATCATCGATTATTCGTATAAAAAGGGATACTATAACCGAATATTTTTGTGTAGAATCTTCGTTCGATCGCCTGGAATTTTTTACTAAAAAAATGGCGAATTTTAAATATCATAAGGCAAACATTAAAATTTCGAATCAAGATTTGATATTCAAACTAAATAGAATTTTAAGTCTTTTTCAAGAAAATATCGTATCTGACAGAGAAACATTTTCCGACATGATTGAAAACCCCGAGGTAATTTCTAAATATTCGAAAAAAAGGAACATTGTGGATATATTCCATAATCATCATAGAAATGTTCCTCATTCTAACGAGTGTATATTTCTTTCGAATATAAATGCAGGAAAATTTCTTTTATCGCATAAACCTGATGTGATTATTGATAGTGATACCAATATGATTTGTGGATTGGAAGAAAATTTGGTAATAAGTTTAGATTGCATAATGCAAAATAATATTTCCGAAGAAAAAATTCTTTTAACTAAGAGATATATTGCGAATAGTGATATGTTTTCGCTTTTCCATATGTTTTTGAATGGAGATGAAATATTTCAAGGAATATGTATACTTGCTTTTTATTGTGGAATGAATACAAATGCGTCGAGAAATGAAATGCAAGAAATTGTTAAGAAATTATTCGAAAAATATAAAAATAAATTTGCTAATTTAAATAAATTAATAAAAGAAAAGGACGAAAATATCATATTTATATACCATATTATGATAGCTGTTGGTTATTTTTTGGTAATTTCTACATGCGATAATGAATTTTTCCACCATTTAATTTATACAACAAGCCACATGTCTCTGAATATAATAGAAAAAACTATCGTCATGTTAATAGGTGTATACGGAAACGAAGGAAAGTCACTTTATAGCAATTTAATATTGAAAAATTTGTTCGGTTCAAGTTTTACAACAACGCATATAAACGTATTTAATACGACGGGTTCAAATTTATCATCATCAACTGTTAACCTCGGATTTCTTGGACATTATCTCGGTGCGATTGTCGACGAAGCTACCGTGAAAAAAAATAATTTGAATAATCATTTCATGTCATCCTGCGGAGAATCAATACAAACGCGAATAAATCGACCCTTAGTACAAAATAGAAGCGAAGTAAATCAAAATCAAGAAAAAATTGATTTTCCATTCAATAAAATCTTTTTTGCAACAACTTTAATTCATTTTAATGAAGGTATTCAAAATAAAAATATCAATCCGGATTCTTGCTTCAAGTATATAAGAAATTTGATCTTCAAAAAATATTCTGATTTTGCTTCAGATAATAATTTTCTTGACTTAACATCTAAAACGCATTCACCGTTTTATGAAAAAGTTAATGACGATCGAGAAAAAGAAAACATTGAAGAATATGAAGTCAGTGATGATGATAATGATGATGATGATTATTATAATGATTATATTACTACTTTTCAAAAGTCAATAGCATCAGAAAATATTGAAATTCGACCTCGAGAGAGAAATGTAGAAAAAAAAATAACCGCTGCAAATATGATAAATTTTAGTAAAAATGTAATATTTATGATGGGTAATGAATTTATAAATTATATCAAACAACCTGATAACGTTGATGATGACAAAAATAAGGAATTGATAGAAAATAATTTTAAAAAATATGAAAGACAAGAAAAATTCCGTGGTTATAACAAAAATGAAGCAGATTGGTGGTATGATATTCATAAATTAACTATAGAAAAAAAGAAATACCTTGAATTTAAATTAAAAGGTAATGATAAGTACTCAGCAATAATAACTGAAATTAAATGTATCAATGAAAAAAGTGACCACAAGAAAATTCAAAATTCATCTTCGGAACATAGTATAAATGATATTGATGTAAAAATTGAAATAATTAATTTGGAAAATGATGATAATAATAACAAAAAGCCTTATATTGTTGTGTCGAAAACTAATAAAAATGTAAATAATAAAGAAAAATCAAGTAAAAAAACAATGCCAAATAATCTATTAAAAACGGTGGCTTCACCGAACATGTTTAAAGAAATGCGGGGGATATATAGCGAACCGGTTTCGAAGTGTATTAGTTGCATGTTGATGATGATTGGTAATTCTTTTGAATTTGAATTTGATGTTGACGTTGCTTTACAAGATAGACTATTGATATTTAATTTCTTGACAAGATGTCAAATCAAAAAGAATAAAAAAATCGAAAAAGTTTTAGATGAAATTAAAGCCAAATTAAAAGAGAGTTTGTCGAAAAATAAGAAGGATGAAGATGAAATAATTCGAGATTTTAAGGATGAAATAATAGTGCGTGAGGATGAAAATATTATATCTGTAATAGATATGTTATCGATAATACCTAAACGTATAAAAAGTGACAAAGAATTTATGAAAATTAATATCAATGAGAAAATTCTTGGATCATCTGTAAATACGTTTTTTACGTATTACATTCAGTTAATGATACAAGGCGACGAAAAAGAAAAGTCACTAATGCTCGAACCTGCTAAAGGATTGAATTCTTTAAGGACAAAATTAACCGAAATTATACCGAATATAGATATGTTGATTGATAATTTTTTCAAAAGGTTAATGCTAATACCGATTCAAAAGCATAAATATGAATGCATAAATACTACTGGTAATAGTGAATATTTAAAATTAGAATTAAAATCTCAAGAATCAACATTTTATGAATATGTTTTTACGCCGTTTCGCATAAACTATAAAAGTGACGAGTATGGACATAGAGATGATTGTTCAGTTTATAAAATTGTTGATAAATTACTTAATAAGGCATCTACTAGAAATATTTTTTTGTTGCAAAATGTTTGTTATCATATTCATATGATGGTAGACATAATGTCTGAAAACAAAGATCAAGAAGCGTTTTTTGATGATAAAATTTTAGAAGAAAATAATTACGAAGCATTTATTTATGTGTATTTATATGAACAATTACTTCGATCTTCTTACGGAAAATCGTTTTCCATTTTTGAAGATGAAAACAAAAGGTATGATCGACTGAAAACATTTCCTTTATTTGTTGTAAACATCGATTCAAAATCAACTTTAAATGATTCTAAAAAACACAAAAAAATATCACAATATTTTCAAATAAAATTGGGAAAAATTAAGGGTGAACTTTTATGTTCTGTATGTAACGACGGTTAGTAACGAATAAAAGATATGAATACAATAAAAAAATTGTCTTTTTGTATCCCTTAACCGCGTTATTCAACTGTGGGGTAGATTTGCAAAAATTTCTCCGAAGGAGATTTGACGACTCCCTTGTCATCGACAATTGAAAAGATGGGAACATTTTCTGATACATGGCACCAGAGTGGCAAAACGGCTATAATTGGACATGGCGCCAGAGTGGTGAGACGGTTATAATTGGACATAACGCCAGAGTGGCGAGACGGCTATAATTGGACATGGCGCCAGAGTGGCAAAACGGCTATAATTGGACATGGTGCCAGAGTGGCGAGACGGCTATGATAATTTATAATTTTTTCATTTTCCATTATTTTTCGTACTTTTTCACTACTTTTTCGAAATTTTCCGTATATTCGCGTACTTTTTCACTACTTTTTCGAAAATTTCCGTATTTTTCCATACTTTTTCACTACTTTTTCGAAATTTTCCGTATATTCGCGTACTTTTTCACTACTTTTTCGAAATTTTCCGTATTTTTCCATACTTTTTCACTACTTTTTCGAAATTTTCCGTATATTCGCGTACTTTTTCACTACTTTTTCGAAATTTTCCGTATTTTTTCCATATTTTTTCACTACTTTTTCGAAATTTTCCGTATATTCGCGTACTTTTTCACTACTTTTTCGAAATTTTCTGTATTTTTCCATACTTTTTCACTACTTTTTCGAAATTTTCCGTATATTCGCGTATTTTTTCACTACTTTTTCGAAATTTTCCGTATTTTCGTACTTTTAGTCCCAAGAAAACTATAGCCAGAGGATTGCGTCCAGAAACAAGAGTATCACAGAGGATTTGAAAGAAAAAAAAACGCTTTGAAGAAAGAAATTCTGATTTCTTTTGTAATAAAAAATCGTCTTTTTTGTATTCATGTATCCCAATGATAACACATGTGACCCACATTTAAAAAACTGTAATCTATTGAGATATAAGGTAGAAGGGAAATATTGTGTTAGATATCATACGAATAATCCTATTATCGATTATATAAAATTTAAATTATCGAAGATTTGTTTGATCTGGCGACAAGATCTTACGTACAACACGAAAGATTAACAAGATTTTTCTTATTTTTTAGATAGAATGCACGTTTTATGTTAGTGTTTAGTTCGAATGTACTTTTTATACGTAAAACACGACAAGTAACATCACAATGTCAATTAAAGAAAAAGTTTACTACTACTACGAACCGAAAAAACACAACCACAGAAACCGCTTAAAAACAAACAAAATTAAAACATATCATATGTGAGTTGATGTACCACGATATAAAAACTGCTGAAAAATATTAGAAAGCGAGCGTAAACACAAAAGCGAACACTATGCTAAAACAACAAAGGGTTTAGATTTATTAAAGTTTCCAGTTCAAATGTACGTTTTATACGTAAAACACGACAAGATTAACAGGAGTTTTCTTATTTTTTTAGATAGAATGTACGTTTTATGTTAGTTTTCAGTTCGAATGTACGTTTTATACGTAAAACACGACAAGATTAACAGGAGTTTTCTTATTTTTTTAGATAGAATGTACGTTTTATGTTAGTTTTCAGTTCGAATGTACGTTTTATACGTAAAACACGACAAGATTAACAGGAGTTTTCTTATTTTTTTAGATAGAATGTACGTTTTATGTTAGTTTTCAGTTCGAATGTACGTTTTATACGTAAAACACGACAAGATTAACAGGAGTTTTCTTATTTTTTTAGATAGAATGTACGTTTTATGTTAGTTTTCAGTTCGAATGTACGTTTTATACGTAAAACACGACAAGATTAACAGGAGTTTTCTTATTTTTTTAGATAGAATGTACGTTTTATGTTAGTTTTCAGTTCGAATGTACGTTTTATACGTAAAACACGACAAGATTAACAGGAGTTTTCTTATTTTTTTAGATAGAATGTACGTTTTATGTTAGTTTTCAGTTCGAATGTACGTTTTATACGTAAAACACGACAAGATTAACAGGAGTTTTCTTATTTTTTTAGATAGAATGTACGTTTTATGTTAGTTTTCAGTTCGAATGTACGTTTTATACGTAAAACACGACAAGATTAACAGGAGTTTTCTTATTTTTTTAGATAGAATGTACGTTTTATGTTAGTTTTCAGTTCGAATGTACGTTTTATACGTAAAACACGACAAGATTAACAGGAATTTTCTTATTTTTTTAGATAGAATGTACGTTTTATGTTAGTTTTCAGTTCGAATGTACGTTTTATACGTAAAACACGACAAGATTAACAGGAGTTTTCTTATTTTTTTAGATAGAATGTACGTTTTATGTTAGTTTTCAGTTCGAATGTACGTTTTATACGTAAAACACGACAAGATTAACAGGAATTTTCTTATTTTTTTAGATAGAATGTACGTTTTATGTTAGTTTTCAGTTCGAATGTACGTTTTATACGTAAAACACGACAAGATTAACAGGAGTTTTCTTATTTTTTTAGATAGAATGTACGTTTTATGTTAGTTTTCAGTTCGAATGTACGTTTTATACGTAAAACACGACAAGATTAACAGGAGTTTTCTTATTTTTTTAGATAGAATGTACGTTTTATGTTAGTTTTCAGTTCGAATGTACGTTTTATACGTAAAACACGACAAGATTAACAGGAATTTTCTTATTTTTTTAGATAGAATGTACGTTTTATGTTAGTTGGCAGTTCGAATGTACTTTTTATACGTAAAACACGACAAGATTAACAGGAGTTTTGTTATTTGTTAGATAGAATGTACGTTTTATGTTAGTTTTCAGTTACACGACAAGATTAACAGGAGTTTTCTTATTTTTTAGATAGAATGTACGTTTTATGTTAGTTTTCAGTTCGAATGTACGTTTTATACGTAGAACACGACAAGATTAACAGGAGTTTTCTTATTTTTTAGATAGAATGTACGTTTTATGTTAGTTTTCAGTTCGAATGTACGTTTTATACGTAGAACACGACAAGATTAACAGGAGTTTTCTTATTTTTTACATAGAATGTACGTTTTATGTTAGTTGGCAGTTCGAATGTACGTTTTATAAGTAAAACACGACAAGATTAACAGGAGTTTTGTTATTTGTTAGATAGAATGTACGTTTTATGTTAGTTTTCAGTTACACGACAAGATTAACAGGAGTTTTCTTATTTTTTACATAGAATGTACGTTTTATGTTAGTTTTCAGTTCGAATGTACGTTTTATACGTAGAACACGACAAGATTAACATGAGTTTTCTTATTTTTTAGATAGAATGTACGTTTTATGTTAGTTTTCAGTTCGAATGTACGTTTTATACGTAGAACACGACAAGATTAACAGGAGTTTTCTTATTTTTTAGATAGAATGTACGTTTTATGTTAGTTTTCAGTTCGAATGTACGTTTTATACGTAGAACACGACAAGATTAACAGGAGTTTTCTTATTTTTTACATAGAATGTACGTTTTATATTAGTTTTTAGTTCGAATGTACGTTTTATACGTACAACACGACAAAAGTAACAAGATTTTTCTTTTTTTTTCAGAGAGAATGTACGTTTTATATTAGTTTTTAGTTCGAATGTACGTTTTATACGTACAACACGACAAAAGTAACAAGATTTTTCTTTTTTTTTTCAGATAGAATGTACGTTTTATATGTACAACACGACGAGAGTAACAAGATTTTTCTTATTTTTTAGATAGAGTGTACGTTTTATGTTAGTTTTCTGTTCGAATGGACGTTTTAGTTTGGGTTTTTTTTAGTTCCACTGAACGTTTTATAGGTACAACACAACGAGATTAACAAGATTTTTCTTACGTTTTGTTCAAATGTACGTTTTTTATATTTTATTTAGTTCGGATTGTACGTTTTATACGTACAACAAGATTACCAAGATTTATTTTAGTTTTTTAGGTTGAAAAAACTTAGCTAATTTAATTTTTTAAAGTCTGGCTTCATAGAATTGTTATATATGGTGAAATAAAAACAATAATTTAAATTATATTAAAAATTGTACGAAATAAAAAAAACGTACAGGTGTAACTACCTAACCTAACCTAACCTAACCTAACCTAACCTAACCTAACCTAACCTAGTTCCTTACGCTTAATAAACGAGGACATTTGTCTAATTAGGTTAGTTTTGGGGTTTATTACTCCTTAAGATTAACAAACGAGGGCATTTGTTTAATTAGGTCATATCTAATTTATTGCTCCTCACGCTTAACCACCGTGGGTATTTGTTTGATTAGGTCAGTTTTGGGGTTTATAGATCCTTACGGTTAACAAACGAGGTTATTTGTTTTTTACGTCAGTTTTACTGTTCATAGCTCCTTACGATTAACAAACGAGGGCATTAGTTTCATTAGGTCAGTTTTGGAGTTTCTATCTCCCAACGATTAAAAAACGATGGAATTTGTTTCTTAGTTCAGTTTTGGGGTTTATAGATCCTTACGCATAAAAAACAAGGATATTTGTTTCATTAGGACTCATTACGTCAGTTTTAGGGTTTATAGCTCCTTACACTTAATAAAGGAGGGCATTTGTTTCATTAGGTCAGTTGAGGGTTTATAACTCATTACTATTAACAACCAAGGGCATTTGTTTCATAAGGTCATATTTAATTTATTGCTCCTTACGCTTAACAAACGAAGGCATTTGTTTCATTAGGTGAGTTTTAGGGTTTATAGATCCTTACGGATAAGAAACCAGGGTATTCGTTTCTATACGTCAGTTTTAGGGTTCATAGCTCCTTACGATTAACAAACAAGGGCATTACTTTCATTAGGTTAGTTTTGGAGTTTATATCTCCCCATCGATTAAAAAATGAGGGGATTTGTTTCATTAGGTTAGTTTTGGTGTTTTTTAGCTCCTTACGATTAGTGAACGAGGGCATTTGTTGCATTAGGAGAGATTTGGAGTTTATAGCTCCTCATGCTTAACAAACGACAGCATTTTTTTAGTTAGGTCAGTTCTGTGGTTTATAGTTATTTATGGTTAACAAACGACGGCATTAGTTTCATTAGGTCAGTTTTGTGGTTTATAGCTCCTTACGCTTAACAAACGAGGGCATATGTTTCATTAGGTCAGTTTGCGGTTTATAGATCTTTACTCTTAACAAAAAAGGGCATTTTTTCATTATGTCCGTTTTAGGGTTTTTAGCAGCTCCGCCTAACAAACGAGGGCATTTGTTTCATTAGGTCAGTTTTAGAGTTTCTAGCTCCAAACGCTTAACAAACGAGGGCATGTGTTTCATTAGGTGAGTCTTAGAAATTATAGCTCCTCACGCATAACAAACAAGGACATTTGTTTCATTAGGACTCATTACGTCAGTTTGGGGGTTTATAGCTCCTTACGCTTAATTCAGGAGGGCATTAGTTTCGTTGGGTCCGTTTTGGGGTTTATAGATCCTTGCGCTTAACCAACGAGCGGATTTGTTTCATTAAGTTTTTATTGTGGTTTATCGATCCTTACGATTAACAAACGAGGGAATTTGATTTATTAGGTCAGTTTTCGGGTTTATAGCTGCTCACGATTATTAAACGAGGTCATTTGTTTCATTATGTCAGATTTGGAGTTTATAGTTCCTTACGCTTAACAAACGAGGGCATTTGTTTTATTAGGTCAGTTTTCGGTTTTATAGATCCCTACGGGTAACAAATAAGGGCATTTGTTTCATTAGGTCAGTTTGGGGGTGTATAGCTCCTTACACTTAACAAACAAGCGGATTTGTTTCTTTACGTCAGTTTTGGAATTTATAGCTCCTAACGCTTAACAAACGAGGGCATTTGTTTCTTTACGTCAATTTTGGAATTTATAGCTCCTAACACCCAACAAACGAGGGCATTTGTTTCATTAGGTCAGTTTTAGAGTTTCTAGCTACACACGCTTAACAAATGAGGGCATGTGTTTCATTAGGTGAGTCTTAGAGTTTATAGCTCCTTACGCATAACAAACAAGGACATTTGTTTCATTAGGACTCATTACGTCAGTTTGGGGGTTTATAGCTCATTACGCTTAATTGAGAAGGGCATTTGTTTCGTTGGGTCCTTTTTGGAGTTTAGAGATCCTTGCGCTTAACCAATGAGGGCATTTGTTTTATTAGGTTTTTATTTTGGTTTATTGATCCTTACGATTAACAAACCAGGGAATTTGATTTATTAGGTCAGTTTTCGGGTTTATAGCTGCTCACGATTATTAAACGAGGTCATTTGTTTCATTATGTCAGATTTGGAGTTTATAGCTCTTTACGCTTAACAAACGAGGGCATTTGTTTTATTAGGTCAGTTTGGGGGTTTATAGCTCAATGCGCTTAACAAAGAAGGAAATTTGTTTCATTATGTTTCATTACGTCAGTTTTAGGGTTTTTTGCTATTTACGCTTAACATTTGGGGGCATTTGTTTCATAAAGTCGGTTTTGGAGCTTATAGCTCCTTACGCTTACCAACCCTGGCATTTGTTTCATTAGGACTCATGGGTCAGTTTGGGGGTTTATAGCTCCTTACGATTAACAAACCAGGGCATTTGTTTCTTTAAGTCAGTTTTGGTGTTTATAGCTCCTTAGGAGTAACAAACGATGGCATTTGTTTCATTAGGTCAGTTTTGGAGTTTATAGCTCCTTAACGCTTAACAAACTAGGGCATCTTTTTTTTAGGTCAGTTTTGGGATATATAGCTATGTAGGATTAATAAACGAGGGCTTTTGTTTCACTAGGTTAGTTTTGGAGTTTATAGCTCCTTACGCTTAAAAAACGATGGACATTTGTTTCATTAGGTCAGTTTGGACGTTCATATTTCCTTACTCTTAAAAAACGACAGCATTTATTTCACTAGGTGAGTTTTGGGGTTTATAGCTCCTTACACATAACAAACAAGGACATTTGTTTCATTAGAACTCATTACGTCAGTTTAGGGGTTTATAGCTCCTTCCTTTTAACAAACGAGGAGATTTGTTTCATTAGGTCAGTTTTGGGTTTTATTGCTTCTTACGCTTAACAAAAGCGGACATTTATTTCATTAGGTAAGTCTTGGGTTTAAAGGTTCCTTACGCTTAACAAACGAGGGCATTTGTTTCATTAGGTCAGTTTTGGGGCTTATAGCTCCTTACGCTTAACAAACGAAGGTATTTGTTTCATTAGGACTCATAGTTGAGTTTTGGGGTTTATAGCTCCTTACGCTTAACAAACCAGGGCATTTTTTCTTTAGGTGAGTTTTGGGATTATAGCGTCCTACGATTAACAAACGACAGCATTTTTTTCATTAGGTTAGTTTCAGGGTTTATAGCTACTTACGGTTAACAAACGAGGGAATTTGTTTCATTCGGTCAGTTTTGGTGCTTATAGCTTCTTACGCTGAACAAACGAGGGCATTTGTTTCATTCTGTCAGTTTTGGGGTTTATAGCTCCTTACTCTTAACAAACAAGGGCCTTTTTTATTTAGTTCAGTTTTGGGGTTTAGAGCTCCTTACGCTTAACAAACGAGGGCATTTGTTTCATTAATTGAGTTTAGAGTTTCTAGCTCCCTATGCTTAACAAACGAGGGCATTTGTTTCATTAGGTGAGTTTTGGGGTTTATAGCTCCCTATGCTTAACAAACAAGGACATTTGTTTCATTAGGACTCATTACGTCAGTTTTAGGGCTTATAGTTCCTTACGCTTAATAAAGGAGGGCATTTTTTTCATTCGGTCAGTTTTGGGGTTTATAGTTCCTTACGCTTAATAAACGAGGGCATTTCTTTCATTAGGTTTGATTTCAAGTTTATAGCTTATTACACTTAAAAAACGAGGGTATTTGTTTCTTTAAGTCAGTTTTGCGGTTTATAGATCCCTACGGTTAACAAATAAGGGCATTTGTTTCATTAGGTTAGTTTGGGGGTGTATAGCTCCTTACGCTTAACAAACGAGCAGGTTTGTTTCTTTACGTCAGTTTTGGAATTTATAGCTCCTAACGCTTAACAAACGAGGGCATTTGTTTTATTAGGTCAGTTTAAGGGTTTTAGCTCCTTACGATTAACAAACGAGGGCATTTCTTTCATTAGGTCAGATTTGTAGTTTATAGCTCCTTATGCTTAAAAACCGTCAGCATTTGTTTCATCAGGTCAGTTTTCGGGTTTATTTTTCCTTACACTTAACAAACGAGGGCATTTGTTTTATTAAATCAGTTTTCGGGTTTATAGATCCCTACGGTTAACAAATAAGGGCATTTGTTTCATTACGTCAGTTTGGGGGTGTATAGCTCCTTACGCTTAACAAACGATCGGATTTGTTTCTTTAGGACAGTTTTGTGGTTTATAGCTCCTTACGATTAACAAACGAGGGCATTTTTTTCTTTAGGCCAGTTTTGGGGTTTATAGCTTCTTGCCCTTAAGAAACGAGAGCATTTGTTTCATTAGGTCAGTTTTAGATTTTCTAGCTCCTTACGCGTAACAAACGAGGGCATTTGTTTCATTAGGTGAGTTTTAGGGTTTCTAGCTCCTTACGATTAACAAACGAAGGCATTTGTTCATTATGTCTCATTTGTTGTTTATAGCTCCTTACGCTTAAAAATCGAGTGTTTTTTGTTTAAGTAGGTCAGTTTGGGGGTTTATAGCTCCCTACTCGTAACAAACGAGCGCATTTTCTCTTTAGTTCAGTTTTGGGGTTTATAGCTCTTTACGCATCACAAACCAGGGCATTTATTTCATTATGTCATTTTGAGAGTTTCTAACTCCTTACTCTTAACAAACAAGGGCATTTGTTTCTTTTGGTCAGTTTTGGGGTTTATAGTTCCTGAAGCTTAACAAACGAGGGCATTTATTTTATTAAGTGAGTTTTGGTGTTTATAGCTCCTTACACATAACAAACAAGGACTCCTTACGTTAGTTTTGGGGTTTATAGCTCCTTACGCTTAACAAACGAGGGCATTTGTTTCATCAGGTCAGTTTTGGGGCTTATAGCTCCTTACGCTTAACAAACGAGTGCATTTTTTTCTTCATGTCAGTTTTGGGGTTTATAACTCCTTACGCTTAACAAACTTGGGCATTTTTTCATTAGGTCAGTTTTGGGTTTTATAGCTCCTTACGCTTAACCAACAAGGACATTTGTTTCATGAGATGAGTTTTATGGTTTATAGTTCCTTACGCTTAACAAACGAGGGCATTTGTTTCATTTGGTGAGTTTTGGGGTTTATAGCTCCTTACGCCTAACAAAGAAGGACATTTGTTTAATTAGGAATCATTAGGTCAGTTTTAGGGTTTATAGCTCCTTACCCTTAACAAACGAGGGCCCTATCTCCATTAGGTCTGTTTTGGGGTTTATAGCTCCTTACGCTTAACAAACAAGGGAATTTGTTTCATTAGGTGATTTTTGGGGTGTATAGCTACTCACGCATAACAAACGAGGACATTTGTTTCATTAGGACTCATTGCATCAGTTTGGGGATTATAGCTCCTTACGCTTAACAAACGAGGGCATTTGTTTCATCAGGTTAGTTTTTGGGCTTATAGATCCTTACGCTTAACAAACAAGGAAATGTGTTAATAAGGCCTGTTTTGAAATTTATAACTCCTTACACTTAACAAACGAAGGCATTTTTTCATTAGGTCAGTTTTGGCTTTTATAGCTCCTTACGCTTAACAAACAAGGACATTTGTTTCATGAGGTGAGTTTTGTGGTTTATAGTTCTTTACGCTTAACAAACGAGGACATTTGTTTCATTTGGTGAGTTTTGGGGTTTATAGCTCCTTACGCCTAACAAAGAAGGACATTTGTTTAATTAGGAATCATTAGGTCAGTTTTAGGGTTTATAGCTCCTTACCCTTAACAAACGAGGGCCCTATCTCCATTAGGTCTGTTTTGGGGTTTATAGCTCCTTACGCTTAACAAACAAGGGAATTTGTTTCATTAGGTGATTTTTGGGGTGTATAGCTACTCACGCATAACAAACGAGGACATTTGTTTCATTAGGACTCATTGCATCAGTTTCGGGTTTTATAGCTCCTTGCCCTAAACAAACGAGTGCATTCGTTTCATTAGGTCAGTTTTGGGGTTTTAAGTTCCTTACGCTTAACAAACGAGGGCATTTGTTCCATTAGGACTCATTAGGTCAGTTTGGTCGTTTATAGCTCCTTACACTTAACAAACGAGGGCATTTGTTTGATTTGGTCAGTTTGGGGGTACATAGATCCTTAAGCTTCACAAACAAGGGCATTTGTTTCATTAGGTCACATTAGGGTTTTATAGCTCCTTACGCTTAACAAGCCAGGGCATTTGTTTTATTAGGTCACTTTGGGCTTTTATAGCTCCTTACGCTTAACAAACGAGTGCATTTGTTTCTTCATGTCAGTTTTGGGGTTTATAGCACCTTACGCTTAACAAACCAGGGATTTTGTTTCATTAGGTCAGTTTTAGGGTTTTAAGTTGCTTACGCTTAACAAACGAGGGCATTTGTTTCATTAGGACTCATTAGGTCAGTTTGGGGGTTTATAGTTCCTCACGCTTAACAAACAAGGGAATTTGTTCACTAGCCCTGTTTTGGAGTTTATAACTCCTTACGCTTAACAAACAAGGGCATTTGTTTCTTTTTGCCACTTTTGTTGTTTATAGCTCTTTACGCTTAACAAACGAGGGCATTTGTTTTCTCTAGGTTAGTTTTGGAATTTATAGCTCTCTTTACGATTAACAAACGAGGGCCTTTGTTTGATTACGTCAGTTTAGGAGTTTATAGCTCCTTACTCTTAATAAACGAGGACATTTGGTTAATTAGTTCAGTTTTGTGGTTTATAGTTCCTCAGGCTTAACAAACGAGGACATTTGTTTCATTAGGTCAGTTTTGGGCTTTATAGCTCCTTATCCTTAACGACTTTTGTTTTATTAGGTTAGGTTTGGGGTTTATAGCTTCTTACGCTTAACAAATGAGGATATTTGTTTGATTAGGTCAGTTTTGGGGTTTATGCTTAATAAACGAGGTGTTTTGTTTCATTAGGCCAGTTGTGGGGCATACGCTAATCAAACGAGAGGTTTTGTTTTATTAAGCCAGTTTTGGCCTGTCGACCAACTTCAGGGGTGTTGCCTTCTGTGAGTCTAACAGCTGAGTGGAGGCGGGTGGACGTTTCGTATTACGGGATACTGTCACGCTGAGGGAAGATGGTGGAGGCCTGGTTTTAGCCGGGGCTTGGTATGAAACCTTTTTGCGGCCATCTTTACCAGGAGACCGCTTGGGTTGAGTTGAGCCTGCAGAAGAGCTCCGAATTTGCGTGGAAACAACCGTACTCGTTGGCCTGGATCAGCCAGGATCAGAGGGTGCCTTTCTAACTTTTGAGGCATAAGACGTCCAAGGCAGAGCCGGGCGTGCCAAGACCAAGTCCTTAGCCTCGAGGAATGAGAGTCGATCCTGGGCCTGAACGTCCAGGATTTCTTTATCAAGGATATATGCACTACATTGCTTCGAAGAAGCGGGGTGCAGCTCTCAGCAATTGACACACTTGACTTGGCCACACACGATTTAGATTTATCGTGTGCGGATTTGGAGCAATTTACACAGACTTCAGGTGACCCAGACTTTGCACGTCTACAAGAACGATTCGTATTGCCGAAGCGGTGACAGTAATAGCACCACCGCGGCAGTGGCACGGATGCCTTTACGCGGGAGCGCTACCAACCGGCACGCACTGACTCAGGCAGCTTGACACAGTCGAACGTGACAAAGATTGTAGGGGTGGGTCTCGAGTCCCCTCCCTGTTTTCTCATCACACGTTCGACCTTGACCGCCCCATGGTCGGCCAGCTCTCAGCTGATGTCTTCTATGGAGTAGTCAACGAGTTTCTTTGCATAAGCTACTCCTTTCACAAAGTTAATAATAGAGTGCTGCGTCAAACTCACCGGGGTGCCATGAAGTGTCCAAAGAACACTTATCTTGGCCGCCTCGGCGGGATTCACCGCATTCGCCAGAAGGCTCCTGTCAGAGAAACGGGTCACCTTCGGCTCTCTACCAATTGCACTAGCTAATCCTCTCCTCTGATGGATTATGTTGTCCTTGGCCAACCTGGTGCATCAGCGGAGCGAATAACGAGGAAGTGTTTTAACAAAACGGGCTCGAAAACCCAGGTAACCTCTAAATCAGGGGCCCCGATGTTATCGAGGCTCCGCCCTTTGTACTTTTGGTCTTAGTCATAGTCAGGTGCTCCGCACACGGGGAGGGGAAGGGGGGTACAGGGGCCAGATGTGCCGATCTTGGCTTGGTCGCCTACCAAAGTGGCAGCAGACCCATCCGTCCCCGCAGCCCCCGCGGATGGAGAGGAACCCCGAGACTTTTTTTGTCTTTTTCCTGTTCTTTTTCTTTTTAGGAGAGCAGGGTGAGGAATGAACCCGCTTCTCCCCTTCGCCGGTAGGATCCCTTAAGCCAGATGGACCGGCCTCAGCCAGGTCTTTCTCTGAAATGGACAAGGTCCTGGTGGTCGCAGGGGAACCGGTTGGAGGAGATCCCTCCTCTTCTTGAACTGTATCTGAGACCCCAGCCGTTTGAGGAGGATCTTGCATAGGGGCAGATTCGGGTTTGGTGCTTTGCGCCGAGCCCGGATTTCCCCCCATTAAAAGCCCTACCGTCTGAGGCTGGGTTCCCTCAAGAACCATGTCTATCACAGGAGGGGCCTCCAGTTGGCCATCCCCTCCCACGATATCGCAGGTCCCGTTGGCAGCGTCACCATTCATGTGTGGGGAGGCACAGGCCTTAACCCCGGCAAGGTTGAGTATTCTTGCCAGCAGGTCTTTTGAGGGAAGCGACCGAAGGGGCCTGGCTTCCCTCTCCCCCCTAAGGGGGTTTGCCCTACCGAGCTGCTTCAATGAGGGGCGGTCGGCAATGGGCTGCCTGTGGCTTTCTTAGCAGTCCCCTTAGAAAGAAAAGAAGGGACTGACGCTGGAAATAGGGAGGTACCCGAAAGCTCCTCTAGAGAAGGGGGTGAGGGGAAGTCCCCTACACCCGCAGTCGTAGGAGAAGAGTAAGCCTCCTCGCCGGTTAGAGAAATATGGAGGGTCCCCTGCGCAAGCACAGGGGGTAGGGAGACCTCCTTTTTTCGGTTGAGCTGCGCGAAGGCGGCTCCGTTGATGAGCAAGGGGAATTGGGGAGATATTTAGGGGGGGGGGGGGGGAATTTTCATCCATAGGCATAGTGACCCTATTTTTTCGACGGAAAGCAATAGCTCATTACCCATCGCAGTTGCCCGCTCTGCAAGGGGTGCGTACAGGCCTGGCAGAGCCTGGTGCCGCCATTTAAGGCCAACCCTCCCGCCTAGTTACCTGGCAGCCCTTCAGCATGGCGGATCCACCTTGGGCACGACGTAAAATTCATAGTGTGTGAAAAGAAAATGGTAAGGGACGTGATGAAAGGTATGGGTGGAGATGAAGCAGGCTGTTAAAAAAAAACACCATCCGAACCGGGGCTGAGAAGAAGGTCAGCATCCACCCTGTGAAATTAGAGGCTGACAAGAGAAAGTTGTGGGAGAGGTGGTATGAAAAGCGACGAAGTAGGGAAGAAATACAGGCTATCTGAAGGAATGAAGAGAGGCTAAGCTGGGGCCGGATGGAGTGCTGGATCCCGTCAGCACGGCGGCCAGGATGGCAAGTCGCGGCGCCCCTTAAGGGGTAAATATGGTGGAATAGTATGGTGAAATAATAAGGTGAATAATATATATAATGACTATGATGAACTGTGAATTAGGGGCTGCAATGAAGTAAATATAATTAGGACCTACTCTCGTATGGTCGTTTGCAAAGAATGTGAGAGTGAAATTAACTAAGTATGATTTGTTTGGAGGTAAATGATTAATTGTAGAAGGAATGATTACCGACCTTTATACGAAGAAAGCTTCGAGTCGACTGGGAAGGAATATTGTTCCAGGAGGTGTAGCAGAAAGTGTGTGTTTGTTTGTTTGTGTGTGAAATTTTAAGAGATGTTGTTTGGAACAGTATTACGTTAAATGAATTGACAAGAAAAATAAATGAATTAACTAATTATTAAGTTGTACATAAAATGTTTTAATTTACAAAGTTGAGTAAAATAATTAGAAGATTAAATTGACAAAGTTAAAGTAAAATAATTGAATGTTTAAATTAACAAAGTTAAAGTAAAATAATTGAATGATTAAATTGACAAAGTTAATGTAAAATAATTGAATGATTAAATTAACAGAGTTTAAGGAATGCAAAATATGAATTTTGCATAATAATTGATGTATATACATATTTATGTTTCCCAGGAGGTTTTTATTATAAGAATGCCCAGAGGCATTGCTATAACTCTCAAATTCCGATCTTAATAAAAGAGAGAGGGAAGAAGAATTAATACCCGAGGAAGTTCCATTTTTCAAGTACATTCAAAATCACCTCGTATACCCCAAAATCAAGTTGGGTAAACCCTCGAAGAAGATACAAAAAGTCTTCAAGAGCTACTCATAAGAGCACTCCTTGACCTAGAAAGTACAACTCCTCCCTCTGCTTTTTAACGTAGAACCAAAGAATTTTACATCGTGCCCATCCCCCCACCTCTCGTGGAAAAAAACTACAATCGGCCTGTCACTCAACGAAGCCGGATAAAGCCAATATAGCGACAACCGTCAACTCCTGATCATTTCAAGTTCATGTAAATCAGAATAATTCTTTTCATTAGTTGTGATTAGATAGGAATTTTAATACTGTACCTAAGCTAACTGAAGGAGAAATAATATTTAGTAATGCCTGTCATATTGTTAGTTAAGAATTGGAGAACGTATATTGTGGATAAATGCTGTAAAAAAGGTCCACCTAAATAATTAACTGGCAATTGGTTTATGTACGTGGAGCCTACCTTCTTTGCGTTTAGAAGGAATCACATAAGAAAAAGGCCCTAGTTCAAAGCTAGATAACTATATTAACCCTTTTGAATCTAGTGTAAATATTTTGTGAGTTTATTGGTAAATTTAAAATATATATTTATTTTCGGATAATTCTGGGTGTTTCACTAGATCCTTACGTGTTTGACGGGCTCTTTCCTTAAAACGGACTAAACGCTGTGGCACTCTCAATAATAAGGTTATAAAAAAGTCCACTCAGCTAGCCTACGTATTGTTCCCCTCCCTATTATTAGTGACAGACCGGCGCGCTGAAGTCATTGAATATATGGCACTCTGACAAAGAAAATAGGAGGAAACTCAACAACTACAATACCACGAAAATGGGATACTATCGCGATTGCAGCCCCATTAACCGAGCTTTTGCGTCTGCAACCAAAGGCTCACGCATTAATTTGGAGCCAAATGCCTTCGAGAAGACCAAAGCTGCCATAGTGGAGTCCGTTACACTTCGTTACTCCGTTCCAATGACTCTACATTCCAGCTGGTGAGGGATTGCTCCCAATACGTAGCAGGTGCTGCCCTGCACCAAATGGTCGAAGGTTCTCCGCGACCAAATGCGTTCTTCTCGAAGAACCTAACCCAGTCACAGCAAGCGTACTCCAAGTACGACAAAGCGCTACTAGTGGCGTACGTGGCTGTGATACACTTCATTTTTTTATTTTAAAGAGCTCATCTGGCGAATGCCTACTTAGGCATTAGTCGCCTTATTAAAAAGTGCCTAGTACTAGGCTACTTTAAAATCTAATGCAATAACACCAAAAAATAACAACCCAAACAAAAAAGAAATAAAAAAAGGGAAAAGGAAACGAGTAGTAAGCAAGCTCTTGCGTCGGGGAAAGGGCCCCCCGGCGCAGGAGCATGCAACCTATAAGGCAAAAAACAACAAAACAAAACAAAAAACCTGGTTGAATAATAGATAGAAGGCCGGCCTCCCCTGAAAAGTCAACAAGTCCACCAGTCAATGTGCACTCACTCATCCTGAGTACAAGGGACAGGCGGTAGCGCCCTCGCCCATCACGGTACCGGGACAGGTAACGTGCGCGAAGATCATCCAGAATGGAACATTCGGCAAGAATATGCCGAACAGTCTGCGGGACGACGCAGTCGTCCCAATAGGCGCAGGCGAGCGCTCCCTCAAATAGCGATGCACCACACGACTGTTTCCGATTCGGAGACGACAGAAAGCGACCTGAAGCCGTCGCGGCATTGGGATATAGGTCCATGGTAACAGTCGCGGCGCAATGGCACGCAACTTTAAGTTCCCTTCGACCGTCTCCCATCTTCTTTGCCAAGCAGTCCGAAGAGCTGCCCGTATTCCTGCCATGTAGTCGGTGTGAGGAAGAGCGAAACGCTGGTCCGCTCGCAGAGTCCTTGTGGACTCTTTGGCGCCCTCATCGGCGCGCTCATTCCCCGCAGTTCCTACATGTCCAGGAACCCAGCAGAATATAATCTCGACATCCGCCCGGCTTGTCAAATCCGTGGCGTCACGGATATCGCGAACCAGGGGATGCGGAGATACCAATGCCTCGAGAACACTCAGGGCGCTTCGTTAGTCACTATAGATCACAATCCGGTCTCCGAACCGGGCACGTCGCGTGATCTCCCGTACCGAGTGGTGTATTGCCACCAGCTCGGCCGTGAAGACATCCACAGCGCCTGGCAGAGCCCAGCTGACTTCAAACAGAGGGGATACGGCGTGGAAGCCGACCCGCTCTTGGGACTTGGAACCATCCGTATACACTGGCACAATTCCAGCGTGACACGAGGTGTGCTCCAAAAATGTCGAACGCCATACTCCCGTCGCTGTACAAGCTTTGAGAGCAGAGGCGTGGCAAAAATGGTTAAATGTGCTACCCTCCAGGGTGGCGTCTTGGGCAGAACTAGGGGTGCCACCAGCCCGAGAGTTATACCTAGCTCTCGAAGGAGTTTCCTTGCCCTAAACCCAAAGGGCTTAGGGTATGACTGGTGTCTCTCGGCGGCATAGGCACCATCGATATCAGCTGCGGATGCAGTGAGAGCTGTTGGCGACTGAGGGAGGCACCGGGCTCGCGCGTACAAGCGAGTGATGCACTGCACGTGGCGTAGAGCGAGTGGCATCTCCCCAGTCATACACTTGAAGCGTATGATCAAAGGGCGCCACGTAACCCTATGCACCGAACACAGGCCACTAATGTCAGCATTTTCGTCGTCATTAAGCGCGAAGGCAGATCGACAGCAACGCCATTGGACTGCCATCTTGGAGTATGTGAGCGATATCTCCTACATACACGGGCGGGACAATGTAATGGTGGACTGCCTGTCAAGGGACGTCAATATGGTCCAGATTAATTCACTTGGCCTCCAAGCTTTGGTGATGTCACAGAAAGAAACGGATGAAACGGAGGAGCTGAAACCAATCTTCAAGCCTTTCCACTTCCCGGAGGAAGTTCAGGTGTGGTGTGAGGTAACATCAAGATACCCACGACCATTTGTGTCACTGGCATGCAGAAAGGTAATTTATGGTCAATTACATAACTTGTCACACCCAGGAATACGAGCGTCACTTCGCTTAGTAAAAGCCCGTTCCCTCTGGCCCAACATGGACAAGAACATACGCTCCTGGACCAGAGTGCCTGGCTTGCGAGTCATCAAAGATCACCTGCCACACGAAGTCTCTAGTGCTTTTCATCAACATCCCCTCCTCAAGGTTTAAGACGGTACATGTGGACATTGTAGGGCCTCTTTCCTCATGTACGCTTCCCGGCCAATCCTACCCTTTGAATTGGCGTTATGTGCTCTCTGGCATCGACCGTGCGTCAAGGTGGGTCGAAGCGATACCAATCCCGGACATAAGTGCAACTATTGCTTTGGACTGGTGGATCTCAAGATTTGGGGTCCCGATCTACGTGATAACCAACAGAGGTGCTCAGTTCGAATCTGAACTTTTTAGAGAATTATCAGCCCTCGTTATTTATCACCTCCTTCCACAAGCGAGATGGTGGAAAGGGCACAAATGACCTTGTAGGGCTCAATAATGGCTCGCCAACAAGGTTGGCTAGTGTCACTGCTAATAATTCTGCTGGGCATTCGTGCCTTACCTAACGACTCGGGATTTCCCCCCTTTACAGCAGTTACTGGCACTACCTTATTATACCTGCAATCATTTGTCTCCTCGTCTTCGTCAAAAGCAGAATGCAAATTCATCAAGGAACTAGCATCAACGCTGGATCAAATCGATTTCGTAAAAATATCGGAAGGCAACCTTCACTCTGTGCCAAAACCTTTCATGCCACCATCTCTGTAAGAGGCGTCACATGTGTGGGTGAGAATAGATTGCGTTCGAAAGCCTTTAGATGCGACCTATGTGAGCCCCTTTCCAGTTATCAAACAAGGTCCCAAGGTCTTCAAACTAGAGTTCCCGCACGGCAGGAGGGACACTGTCTCCATTGACAGATTGAAGCCGGTAAAATTGCCCACAACCAACGAGGGCAGGCCTTCCGCCACCCAAGGTCACGGGTCTGTTATGAGCAACTCGGCCACGAAACACAAAAGGAAGAAAAGCCAGCAGAAGAAAGGAACACCGAATCCGAACTATGTAACGTTTCATCGGAAGCAATGGAATCCCCGAGAAAAATAGTGAAAACACGATTCGCGAGACGGGTTTCATTTGCAAGAAACTCAATGTACAAATATTATTAAACTTTGCAAATTGTATATATATATATATGTACATGTTACTGTTAATTGTTAACATTGTATAATGGCTTAGATATATATTTTTGTAATAAAGATGGTAGATTTGAGATTAGATACCAATTATAAATATATATATATATATATATATATATATATATATATATATATATATATATATATATATATATATACATATATATATATACATATACATATATATATATATATATATATATATATATATATATATATATATATATTTATATATATAAATGTATATATCTCTTAAAGTAGCACGAGAGAATGATGAAAATGAATCCATTAAACCACATTGAAAGAGAAAACGGAATAATTTTTCCTAGAAGTAATATTTTTATTACCTTTTTTCGAAAAAATCCGTGCAGGGAAGCGATTCGAACCAGGCACACTGAGTAGTAACTCTCTCATAGGATGTAATTTTTTTGGTATCGTACGCACCCCGTGGAGTAAGAGGGAAGGTGTGTAGTGTACAATGCCCGGTATAAATAAGAGAATATTTTCATTCAAAGATCATTATCATAACTATTATTATTATTATAAATTATTATTGACCCATTCATTGATTGATTATTAGACTCTCAATTCACTGCTCTGCGAATCTTCAATATTCTTGCTCTTGCCATTATAACACGATTTAAAATATTCCGTTGCGCAAATTAAATTTTTACCGTAAGTGTAAACATTGCAAAGTCCCTCTCACTCTCTGGGATCATTTCTTCAGGGGTTGTTCCCAGAGAGGCTCTGGCCTTCTCATGGCGAGGGGGGTTAGCCCTGGGCCCATTAGGGGACCCATGGTGCTGCCAACAAGACTTTTAATATGCCCCTCTTTCTTTCCTCCTCTATTACGCTCTTCCACCGCCCTTTATTTCCCCCTAATCCTTCACCTATCTAGTGGTCCTTATCGATACCCGACCTCTGCTAGTTTAATGGATTGATTCAGAATTGTTCTTTCATGAAGGTGAAAGAGGCTAAGCATCTCCACCGCCTTGGTCTACCGAATGCCCAAGGAGAAACCCATCGTTGGCCCCTTTTCTACGTTCGTGGGAGAACTTGGGCAGCCTCTTACGGTTATAAAGATGGTGTGGTGGATCCATATCCATTCTCCAAGAGGACATACCGGACGTAATTGATTGTATAGTTGCAGTAGTGCTGGGCCCTTGTAGGCCTCCATGGTAGGCAGCCCCGAGGGAGAATGCGAAGTTTTTTTTCTTTTTGCAATGGCTAGCCATAAACCCAAAACCTCCCCTTCCCGTAAGGGTTCTCGTGCCAAACGTTCCTTAGCTCCCTTCTCAGACTTCTCTCGCTCGTTGGACCCCTATTCCAACGAAGTAGACCAAGATATTGATTATCTTCGCTTTCTTGTCATGAATTCATCATCTGACATCCCACTTGCAAAAGTCGATGTGTTTGACGTCAATGAATCTTTTGAGTCCCGCTGTGGTGAACCCCGCCGGATGTGGTCAAGAGGAAGTGGTGATGTTGGAGTCGAGGTGTCATCCCACTCTCAACACAACCTTGTGCGAAATCTATCTTCGATAGCTGAAATTCCAATAACTGTCTCGCCCCATCCGCGTCTGAATTTCGTCAAAGGTGTCGTCCGTTCAAACGAACTAAAGGACTACGACCCCACCCGCTTTCAGAGTAAGCTCAGTACCCAACGTATCACACACGTACACAGGGTAACTAAAACATTAAGCTCCACTAAAGTCCCAAACGCCACAGAGATTTTAACATTTGAACGACAAGAACTGCCGCAGTATATTAAAGCTGGGTACCTCCGTGTCCCAGTAAGTCCCTACATCTAACTAACCAGACGCTGCTTCAATTGCAATCAATTTGGACATGTTGGCCATGCCTGTCGGCGCCCTCACTCCTGCGTGAATTGTAGCTCTGACTACCATGTTCCCGAATGCACCAAAACACCCCATTGTGCCAACTGAGGAGGTACCCACAGTGCTGCGTCAAAACTCTGCTCTATATTTTTATATGAAAAGGAAGTTCTCGCTTTGCGCGACTCCCTACGTCTAGATATAAAAGAGGCCCGCCAGCGTGCCCGAGCACAAACCTCGCCACTCGGCCGGCTCTTCTCTGACGTTTTACCTGACAATGGACGAAACCGACCATCACACGCGAGTTCTGACCAGCCTGAAGCACTTCACCCTAGATCTACTCGCAGCGTCGAAAACATTCAGAATATGCAGTCGAAGCATCGGTCTCACACGGAGATAACCAATGTATCCCCCCTCTCTCCAGCAGCTCTAGATGGGAGAGACGCTCAGGGTGAGACACTTGAAGACGTCAGACACTATTTGAAAGAATCCTCAACATCGACCAGTGAAGGTTTATCCACCCGACCCCGAGACCCAAAGCCCAGTGGTAAGAGAAAGGATTCCTCACCTGGGTCATCGACCACCAATATGCGGGCAGCCTCTGGAGCTAACTCGACCGAACCCCGAGAATCTCTAATGGACTCCTCCCCTATGGTTGAACATTTTATGCCCATAAGTCCCTCTCGCCCTTCACAGGACTTAGGCCCCATACTGATCCAAACGATGGCAGATATACACCCAGCTCCACACACCTCGCTCAGATCACCTGTTCGTTTTAGTCACTCTTCGACCCAAGATCCGATGGAAGCAGTTGATACTCCAACATCACCAATTGCGGTGGTTGGAGCAACTCTTCAGACACCGAAAATACCCTCGACCCATGAATCCGGATCTACCGACCGAAAATCCCTTCTTGATCTTCCTTTTCCACCAGGTTGCGAGCCCGATTACAATCATGGACCTCGGTCTGTTCTCCAAAATCCACGAAAAAAAACCCAGTTACTGCTCCATATATGATATCTCCCCCTGCAAAAGCAGGCTCCTTAAAATCAGCTCTCCGTCTCCCAAGCTCTTTGGGACGAACCTCAAAAACAACATCGGCCTGAAAAGAGAAAAAGTTATCCACAGTGGTATCTAATCGTCGCACATAATATCTTCCATTTTACAATGGAATTGTCAAAGACTTCTTCCAAAATGGGAAGAACTCAAAATTCTTTTGACGACTATACACCCCGCTGTTATTTGTCTCCAGGAGAATAAACTGGGTATACGGTCCTTTCCGCCGGTACCCGGCTTTCTCACTTTCAACTGTATTTCTCCTGCTGGAAGCCCCTCTCATGGAGGGGTGTCAATCATGGTATCTTCATCCTACCATGTTTCTCCCATCTGCCTACATACTACCCTCCAAGCTGTTGCCGTAAGGGTTTTTCTTACCAAGCTTTTTACCGTTTGCTCTATTTACCTACCTCCTTGTTTATCATTGTCAAGACCCGACCTTTTAGAACTTATAGACCAGTTGCCCTCCCCATTTTTTATTACTAGGAGATTTTAACACTCGTCACCCATGCTGGGGTGACATCACTCGAAATGCCAAAGGCAGTGTATTAGAGTCTCTTTTATTATCTGACTTTCTTTGTGTCTTAAATACTGGTGATTTTACCTCTTATCATGCCCAGACGGACTATTTTAGCTGTGTTGACCTGTCTGTTTGTTCCCCTGATTGCTTCACGGAATTTCGATGGTCAATTCTTGAAGATCTCCATGGGAGTGACCACTTGCCTATTGTCTTGTCGGCCCTTCAAGTTAGCCCTCGTACAACCATGTCCCTTAAATGGGACTTAGGTCATGCAGATTGGGAAGGTTTCCAAGAAGCGTCCTACACAAATGCATCCTTCGGGATCTTCAATGGAGTGGACGCAGCAGTAGAATACTTTACATCGACTATCTACAATGCAGCAACACAGACCATCCCACGGAGGTGACCTGCCACGGGCCGCTTAACCGTGCCCTGGTGGACCTCGATGTGTGCAACAGCTATCAAAAACTACAAGTTAGCCCATGCCCGATACCGAAAGAACCCAACTTTGTGCAACAAGCTCGACGGAAACCGAGCTCGTGCGCTTCGCCAAAGAACCCTTCGTCAGGCTCGCCGAAATTCATGGCGCCGTTATGTTTCATCAATTTCCTCTATGACACCTACTGCTAAGATCTGGTAGAGGATTAATAAGATTAGGGGCCGTTATGCTAATCATCATACCCCCACACTCAACTTAGACGGTTTCTTGGAGGATGACGGCCTGGCGGTCAGCAATGCTTTTGCTGACCATTACCGCGCCGTCAGCAGTGTCAGCCGTTACGATAAGGCTTTTCAATCTTACAAATCAAAGGAAGAAGCTCATTCTCTCAACTTCACAACAAAATCTACTCTTCCGTATAACGCTCTATTCAGCATCCATGAGCTGCAAAGCGCTTTGTCACTTTGCAGATCTACTTCCCCTGGCCTTGATGAGATCCATTTCGATATGATTCGGCACCTACATCCACATTCTACTCTCTTCTTACTTGATTTGTACAACCTTATATGGGTGAAGGGTTTTTACCCGTCATCATGGTGCATTGGGATCATCCTTCCCTTTGTCAAACCGGGCAGGGAAGGGTTGGACGCAGATCACTACCACCCTATAGCTCTCACCAGCTGTTTGAGTAAGTTGCTGGAAAAATGATATTTGAGCGCCTAAACTGGTTCCTAGAAACCAATCACCTTCTCTCTCTATTTCAATGTGGCTTCCGCAAAGGTCATAGTACCCTTGACCTACTAGTACATTTCGAGGGATCGGTCCGGAAAGCTTTCTCATTAAAGCTTCGAGTCCTGGCTATATTTTTTGATATTGAGAAAGCCTACGACACAACATGGATATACGGCATCTTGAAGCAGCTATACGTCTGGGGGATGAGAGGCTTTTTACCCTCACTTATTCAAAGTTTTTTAGCATCTCGATCCTTCAAGGTACGTGTTGGAGACGCATACTCTGACCTGCAACCCCAAGAGGAGGGAGTTCCTCAGGGCAGTATTTTAAGTGTCTTATGTTTTATAATTTCCATCAATGATATTATTTCGTCTCTCCCAGAGGGTGTATCGGCAACTCTGTTTGTCGATGATTTAGCACTATACTGTTCCTCACCTCGCCTTCCATCAGCAGCGCTTGGCTACAACTGGCGGTCGATGCTGTATCCAAAAGAGCACAACTTAAGGGATTCCGCTTTTCCACGAACAAAACCAAAGCAATGTATTTCCACCAAGGCAGAGAGGTTCTTGTTCCGCCATCTATCTCCCTACAAGGCGAAGATATAGAGTTTGTCTCAGAGTTTCGATTCATTGGCGTAACTCTCGATCCAAAGTTATCCTGGTTACCACATCTACACCGACTTCAAACAGGCTGTCTGCAGGCTCTAGAAATTTTGAAAGTCCTCTCACACACTTCGTGGGGCAGTGACCGACAAACATTGTGGACATTATACACAGCCCTCGTCCAATCCAAATTGGATTATGGCTGTCAAATTTACTCATCGGCTTCTCCTTCAGCCCTTAAAATTCTGAACCCCATTCGAAACCTCGGAGTTTGCCTTTCTAGTGGAGCCTTCCGTACTTCTCCTGTCAACAGCCTTTAGCCTTTACTGCGAGAGGGGGGTACTCCCTTTGCCCTACCATAGACTTAAAATCTGCATGCGATACCTCTGCTGAGTACAGCAAGCGCCTGTACAGAGGTCTACAGATGCCTGCATGTTGCCGAATCAACGGTGGCATATGATAAGTTGCCATCTTTACCCCGCCCTTTGAACCTTCGCATAGGAGATCATCTCTCTAACCTGGGTGCTCCAAGGGTCCTTACCCTCCCATCCTTACTGACCCCTAGTTGGCGTGCTCCTCTCCCCACAGTATGTACCAACATGTGGAGCCTGGATAAGTCGTCCATGGACCCTCGCATCATTAAGAGCTTGTTCTTAGAGCATTCAACCTCACACAAACAATGCTGCCCACTATACACTGATGGCTCTAAGTCGGACGGTGGCGTGGGTGCCGCAGCCATCTACCCAGGAGGAGAATTCCTAACTCTATCTTTGCCGCCAGCAGCATCCATTTTTACCGCTATACTTTCAGCAATCCTTTTAGCCTTTAGACTCATCCAAATTTTATCTTTTAGTGATTTTGTCATTTTTTCCGACTCAAGGAGTGTCTTCCAGTCAATTAGATCTTTTAATGCGTCCCATCCCCTAGTCACAGAAGTATGCAACTAGCTGATCCAAAATGCATCCAGATATAGAATTATTTTTTCTGGGTCCCTGGGAATGTGGGGGTCCTGGGCAAAGAGAAGGCTGATCGGCTGGCCCGCTCAGCACATTCTGTGTTCCCTGAGAACTCGGCTCTGCCTTTTAGAGACTACTTTCCTTCAATAGGAGAGTATATTTTTCAACTGTGGCAGAATTAATGGGATGACTGTTCAACATCCAAACTATACAAAATTAAAAATTTTATTCGCCCTTGGTCCTCGAGTCGTCATAGAGTGCGGTCGTTGGAAGTGGCCCTTTGCCGAGTTCGCATTGGCCGCACGAGACTTTCTCACGGCCATCTTGTTTCGGGTGATGTTCATATCAGGCCTTGCTGTCGTTTTTGCGGTGGGGACCAATCGGTTGCTCACCTTTTATTGGGTTGTAGCCATTTTGCCATTCTCGGGTTCTCCTGTTTCCCCACCCTTCTAACTATTCCTCAACACACCCGTCTTTGATTCACATTGGCGGACGAATCTTTCAACCCTTCGTTTTTTAAAATTTTTATCACAAAGTGGTCTCCTCCACCTTTTATAGATAATTCGCCTCGTTTTATCCTAGCTGCCATATAGAATCCACTTGGATTGGGTAGCAAACCACTGGTAACTTACCTGAAACTTTAAACATTGCAAAGTGGTATAAAAATACAAGTGTTTAATTCCTTACACAAAAGAGCCTTTTACTTACAAACCTTGATCAGTTAATACCCCTTGGACCTTACGTCAAGAAACTTGTAAGCAAGCCACTTTACCAAACCCTTATAGGATCAAACAAGGCCTACTTACACCAGACCTATAACTGGCCACCCCATATTTGGCAACCTATACATTAACTCTATTTTTCACCCTGAAAGTTTCAAGACCTCTGCACCACAAGAGAAAGTGTTCCAATGTCTATTCCTGCTCTCTCTTAAAGTTTACAACCTACCGATCCTATGACGTTACATACAAATAATCTCTCCCCTAGTTCTCCGTTTTTGCTCTTCGCTAAAGGTTAACATTATTTGTGTTTACGTAATCAATAATTTAAAGATCTTTTACATAACCTAATTAATTAATGTTATCGTTTCATTGTTTGTGTTACGGGCAGGGTTAAGTCCCACAACACTAAAGAAGATTAATAAGAACTTTGTTATGAACACGATATTCGAGAACGCCAATTATAGGCTAAGCTGGACTCTATGCCAGTCTTAAGAAACCCAAATGTGTACCGACAGTTAAGTAGCTTGAATCAGAGTTCAACTTATAACCCAGCCTAGTATTGGTAAGGCAGAACAAAGAAAATATAGAAAATAATATATTAAGGTTATAAATTAATATATGAAATCATGAATATCATATTTACAGTTATACAATAAATAAAATCTTAATAGTACTTATCACACGTGAGAGAGAGGTCTAAGGTACATAGGCGTCAAACTTAACAACTACATATAAGGGACTTACTTAGCAGTAGTAGTGAACTGAGCAATAACACAAAACAATAAAGCACATTAATTGAACAGTTACACGAAATCTAGAGCACATTAATTCCAGTAAGAGCGCGTTAAGTGGTTGGAGGTGAACTGCCTAAATGGGGAACTTTAAGCTTAAATAAGTATCGGTAGCAAGTTAGGTGGTTGTGGGGGAGGAGGTTAGTCGGTTGCATGGGAGGAGGTTAGTTGGTTGTGCTATGGGCAATTAATTAAGGAGTTGGAGATTGTTGCTCCGATATTACACAAATATACATTACAAATAATTATATTAAGCGTTATAAATATAGATTACAAATATACATTACAAATACATTACAAATAAATATATTAAACGTTATAAATATAGATTACAAATATATAGAAAATTACAGAAATTTACATAACTAGTAGTATACATAACATTTGTCAGTGTAAGCACGCTTACATATAATTGTATCAATTTCATATTCCTTTATTTTGATCACAATCATAATTTCTTGTAATCATAGATATTATGCTCTAACTCGTATCTATTTTGTAGAATCAGAAGATGGGTAATGTATTCAAACCCTCGTTATAATTTAATAAGAACTGTTACCTGTCTCATTTTGGGATTTATCCTTAACTTAAAAATAAGACTTCTTAGAAGCAAACGATTGAATATATATATATATATATATATATATATATATATATATATATATATATATATATATATATATATATATATATATATATATATATATATATATATATATATATATTATTATTATTATTATGGTTTCTAAATGTAAATGGTTGTAAAGAATTAATATCCATTAAGCGAATTGTACATATGTATTGGAGTAGATAAGTTTTTTCCTCATTAAATTTAATCTTATGGATTCCCAGTTTTTCTTAGATATTCGTTACCTCTTAGATATTCCCCTTGTTTATTCTTTAATTGAATTCTTTCTCTTGGTGGTCAGCCTTTTAACATACTTATTAATTTCCATGCTCTATTTGGTTGTTCGATGTAATAAATTTTTCTTAGGAAATTTTCCCAGTTCTCTCTTTGCTGTTCCCCTATGAGAAAGATCATCTCTTTTTCAGGCAATTTGTACCCGTATCTTTAATATCTTCATATCTACTTTTGATATTTCTGGCTTTTCTTCTCATTTCCTCAGTCCATTTAGGATGAGGGAGAGTCTTATACCTGATTTTTGGTACGCACAGTTCGTCCGCTTCAGTGATTTTTTCAACTAATTTATCTGTTATTTCCTTTAATTGTTACAGGTTCTTCCCTTCCAATTCCTGTTGAGTATAACCTTCCAGCATTGTAGTATATGTATCTCAGTTTGCCCTTCTGTATGGCTTCCAAGGTTTTAATTAAACCTGGATTGGATTTTGGTTGATGGTCATCAGAATTCCAATGTGGTCGCTACATGGAGCAGGGACTGGTTCCATATATACGTTGTAGGGAAAGTTGGGATTTGTCAGTACGATGTCTGGTTTGGTTGATGCTCTTCCGGTAATATAGGTTGGGAATTCTGGTCCTGCTTGTTCTAAGATATTTCTGGTCAACAAGAGTTTTAGGTTTCGTCCCGTGTTGTTCTTGCTCCGGTAGCCGGATTCCTGCAAGGTTGCATTCAGATCCCCCACCAATATGGTTGGATTACGCTTATTAAATATTTCCATTACTGAGTGGATTGGAATGTACGAGCGGCGGAGTGGTTGGTACAATGCTGCTATCATGAGTGAAGAGTACTCCATTTCCACTGTCACAGTAGCATACGCTTAATCAATTTCTCGTTCCTGAGCGTATCGTATGCCCTTCTTTATGGAGATTGCAGTGCAGTCGTACCTTTCACCGGTGGGATTTTTCTTTATAATTTCGTAAGTGTGTATTTTCATCGGGTCATCGTTCTTGAGTCCATGTTGGGAGATTGTTATGAAATGTTTGCTGTTGATGTGATCCATGTTCTGTTCTATTTACTCTTTTTTATTTGATCCTTGTTTTTTCCTAGTCTGTTTCCACTTTTTGTTTGTAACTATACCGAAGGTTTCCTTTTCGATCATTTTGATATCGTTCAGGGAAGAATCGGATTCGATTATCATCGATTAGTTTTCGGATGGGTGTTTCGTTGTGGTTTGAGACGTAAGTCCATTTACAAGTTTCTCTTTCAATTCCTTTCTTTATGGCTGTAGGCTTAGCTCTTTTTGGTAATGGGTAAACCTCGTGCACGGAGACTTTCAATTTGAAGTCCCTTGCTTCGAATTTACATCCTTCTTCGTTATCAATTTCTGTATCGGAGTTCGATTAACTTTCTGCATCTTTGGTTTCTCTTTTGTTGAGTCTCTTTGTTTACTTTTGAGTTTGGTTTTTCGGTTCTATCTCCTTCCTTAGTTTCATTTCCTCCTTGGTTAAGGAACCAAGTTCAACTGATTCTCGTCAGAGAACCCCCCACCCCCACCCCCACCTCCCACACACACACTATTCGGGTGGATCTTAAAGCCCAGGGATAGTCCTCGCCAATGAGGAATTATGTAACGAAGGAAAAAAAGCTCCCCCTAGAGCCCGTTACCCGGTGGTCACACCGAACTCTATGTTAACTGGGTTTAAGAACCAAGTTTAACTTATTTTTCGCCAGAGAGACTACGCCTACCCTGGTGCCTCCTAAAGCCCCGTGATTGTTCTCGCCCTTGAAGACCCCTCTCTCATGAATACCGGGTGGACTCCTATCTGTTACACTCGTCAAAGTACCTTGTGATCTCGCCCACCACCAACAATCGGGTTGAAGCACGCGTCAAAGGACCCACTAAATTCCTGTGGTGATGGGCTCATTGAGTTCAAGGTCAAACTCAAACCCGCTGTCGGAGCAACCAAGGTATTAAAACTCAAGTAGAGACAATTTTCCTATTTCTTTTATATTGAAGTGAGCATCGAGTTAGCCAATATTAGAGGGTCAAGTTAATTGAAGTCATTTTTGTGTATTTTAAATTCGTAGTATTTATGTGGTTCATATTTTTTTGTGTAGTAAATTGTTAAATTTAAAATATATGTTTATTTTGGGATAATTCCTGTGCGTTTCTCTATATCCTTACGTGTTGGCGCGGCTTTTTCTTAAAACAACAAAATTAGCACTCTTAGACAAAAACATACTTTAACAAAGAAGTATATCACGACTAAAAGGGTATACTTCGACAAAAGTATAACGCGTTCAAAAACAAGGTATTCTGCGACAAAAGTGGTGTCAGGTCTGTAGGTTTTTTATTAAAAAGAACCCAGCAGCGTCTAATTAAGAAAGAGCCAACACGTAAAGGAATACCAGGAATAACAGAATAATTGACGAGAGGAAAATTGGTAAAGTTATAGGTGGAAATAATCTGAAGGTAATTGTTAGGCCAAGTGGTAAATTTGTTGTCGGAGTGGTATTACAATCAGCATAGTAGTGGGATTAAGGGTAAGTTAGGCTGCGCGCTACCTGGTGATTGGCGGCATAAGTACCTGAGAGTACAGCAAGGAAAAATCGACGGACAAACACAAAATGGATCCGGTCGAAAGTCTCAACCAACAAGCCAAAATTCTGGGACTTGAAGGCGAGGATATGGATGCCTACGTCCTGTCAGAATTGAGAATAAAAAGAGAAGAAGAGGAAGAAATAATACAGTTTAATAAAGAAATGGAAGAAAAAAGAAGGGAGTGGAAAAGAGAATACAAAGCAATGAAAATACGGATGGACAGAAAAGGAGAAGAAGACCGAATACAGTGGAAAATAGAAACAGAGGAAAGGAGAATACCAAGAAGAAGTAAAACAAACGAAAGAATAATAATGTTGAAAAAAGAAGCAGAAAAATTAAGAATAAGGATAGAAAGGGAAGATGAAGAAAGGAGAATAAAGATAAAAAGAGAAGATGATGAAAGAAGAATAAAGATAAAAAGAGAAGATGAAGAAAGAAGAACCTGACAGGAAAGCGAACTAGCGAAAGCGGAAATAGAATCCGAAGAAAGAAAAATGAATAGGAAAAAAGAGTCAAAAGAGAGAAGAATAAAGATAAAAAAGAAGTAGATGAAAGAAAAATACAAAGGAAAAAAGAACTTGCTCAAGCTGACAGAGGGGAGAGAGAAGAAAAAGAAAAAATGCTGGACCTCGAAAGTGCATCTATCGAGAACCAGATGGAGGTCGAGGAAGTTTTAGTTTGGCCTGGACCTAGGAAGGGACCATCGATGGAAACCCAGCCAAATGGGGTAAAGATGGAAGAAGTAGTAACTAGGGATGAGGTACCAGCAGGAGTACCTAAGGAAGAACCTACGAGGAGAACCCAGTCAAATGGGGGTAATGATGGACGAAGTAGTAACTAGGGAAGAGGTACAAGCAGGTGTACCTGAGGAATTACCTACGAAGAGAACCGAGTCAAATGGGTTGATAAGGAAGGAGGAAAGAAGTGTTAATGCTATACACCTAGGTAAAACTAGTCAGACAGTAGACGCGGATGAGTATCCCCTACCCCTAGTAGTCTCCTCCCCTAACGGAACGTCTACGGAGTTACCAAGAAAACTCCAAGTCGTAGTGAGCTCTATGCCCATTAACGATCCTGCCACGAAAAATTTTTTCGACCCCCAGAGATCAAACCCAGACACGATCTCTCCGTGTACCTCGTTAAAGGAGTACTATGGGACTCACACTCCCATGATTTATGCAACGCTGCCAAATGGGGTGACGAAGGAAGATAGAAGTGTCAAGGTGGTACACCCATGTAAACCGATTCAGTTGTTAGACGAGGATAACAAGTACCCCCTACCCCCAGTAGTTTTCCCCCAGAACGAAGCATCCACGGAGTTACCACTAAAAATCCAAGTCGTAGTGAGCTCCACGCCCATTAACGACCCCAGAAGGAAAAATATTTTTGACCCCTGGAGATTGAACCCAGACACGATTTTCCCGTGTACTTGGTTAAAGGAGAACTATGGGACCCCCGCTCTCAGCAATTATGCCCCACTGCAACATGTTGCTCTAGCCATGAGGGTTAGTTTAAAAGTATCCAAGTACCATAATACGGGTAGTTCGCATAAGTTGAAGTACAGCTGCCATTTTGTGACTTACTTGGGTAGACCCCATAAATCGATTGGCCGACTCAGGTGCTGTAAGGTAATGGTCATAGAGCACCATTTTAAAATTAGCTACATCGAAGGAGCCGATACATTACAGCCGCTCTATAGGCTGAGACGAAATGCCATTGAGGGTTATGTCAGTACCTAATAAGCGTGAAACCATGTTTTCATTTATTTTTCGTGTTAGTAGTTATCGGTAGGATTTAAGTTCTTAAAAGCTTATAAATGTAGGAAAGTAGCTTGTTTTTTGTTTTATTTTGTTGCGTGTGATCGATGAATTGGGTTTTTGTTATTTGAAAGTTAAATTGTATTGCGAGTATGTTAAGTTAGCTGTGTAACCCCCCCCCCCCCCAGTAGACTCGCGAGGTCTATTGCGACCCAATGTCTGTGTACGCTCAAGTTTCTAGAAACTTAAAGTAAGAGAAGGCTCAAAGATATATAACTTTGCAGAACTCGACTAGATTGAGTTAGTTGTTTTGAGTTCCCTGGAGCCCCCACCCCTCAATTAAGTTCTTCAAAGGGAGGTGTGTAGATGAATCGTCCCTCTCCCGTTCTCTCCCAGTTGAGACACGGGACGGTGACCGTAAAAAACATCCGGGCCCGGCACCGAGGGTTAAACTCGTAACCACAGACCCTCGCCACTCGTCTCTATGAAAAGCCGAACGGTTGTAAAATGCAAGATCTCCCCTACGAGAGCATATTCAATTTCACCTCAAGTAAGAAATTGGAGACGCGTTTCTCTCAAGCTCGAAGGCCGGCGGGAGCCGAGGTAAGACTTGCTAAGAAAAACCGTTGGAGTAAGAACCTTCCTGCGACCCGTCCACAAGCCCCCCCTTTCACAACCTACCTCTACCCCAGTGGGGTGACGAGGTATAAATAACAAACACTTGGGAAAAACAAGGTAGAATACGTGAGTCGCCAGGCTACAAAGTCCCCTGCAAGAGAGGCAGGGCTACCAAGGGGGCTAAGAAGCAGCTCAACCTCGAGCTAGTCCCTGGTTATCAAACCAAACGTTAAGTTAACCTGTTCAAGTTCAACTTACTCTCGTTAGAGAGACTCCTCCTATCCTGGTGCATCCTAAAGCCCAGGGATAGTCCTCGCCCTTGAGGAATTACGAAAAGAAGAAGAAAAAAGACTCCCCCTCGAGTCCTTTACCCGGTGGGCACACCAAACTCTAAGTTAACTTGGTTGAGGAACCAAGTTCAACTGATTCTCGTCAGAGACCCCTCCCCCCATACTATCCGGGTGGATCTTAAAGCCCAGGGATAGTCCTGGCCCTTGAGGAATTATGTAACGAAGGAAAAAAAGCTCCCCCTCGACCCCGTTACCCGGTGGTCACACCGAACTCTAAGTTAACTTTCTTTAAGAACCAAGTTCAACTTACTCTCGCCAGAGAGACCACGCCTACCCTGGTGCCTCCTAAAGCACCTTGATTGTTCTCGCCCTTGAAGACCCCCCCATACCGGGTGGACTCCTATCTGTTACACTCGCCAAAGTACCTTGTGATCTCGCCCACCTCCAACAATCGGGTCGAAGCACGCGTTAAAGGACTAACCAGATTCCTGCGGTGATGGGCTCATTGAGTTCAAGGTCCAACTCAAACCCGCTGTCGGAGCAACCAAGGTATTAAAACTCCAGTCGAGCCAATTTGCCTATTTCTTTTATATTGAAGTAAGCATCGAGTTAGCCAATATTAGAGGGTCAAGTTAATTGAAGTCATTTTTGTGTATTTTAAATTCGTAGTATTTCTGTGGTTCATGTTTTTTTGTGTAGTAAATTGTTAAATTTAAAATATATGTTGATTTTGGGATAATTCCGGTGTGTTTCCTTATATCCTTACGTGTTGGCGCGGATCTTTCTTAAAACAACAAAATTCGCTCTCTTAGATTAAAACCTACTTCATCAAAGAAGTAAATCACGACCACAAGGTATCCTGTGACAATGATGATGATTCTTTTGAGAATTGTAATGAGGATAAGGCTATGAATATTGATCATAATGAAAAAAACGTGTCCCTTTTTAGATTCCCTAAAATGTTCAGGAAGAATCATAAAAAAATATTATCCCATTAATCGAACGATTTCCAAATGATCGAGGAGGAAAAGGTGAAAGAAAACAAAAAACATCTTGTAGAGTTAATTGATACATTTTACAGGATTATTTTTAAAAAATAATGATTCCGGAGATAATTTTGAAAATTATTTAGAGGTTGTATTCAAAGTAAATGATATTCAAAAGTACAATCTTGAGTTTAAGAAGTTAAAAGAAGTCTACTTTAGGAGAAAAACCTATTATGGAACGACAATATACCATCTAATTTTGATTTAAAAACTAATATTTTTGTTCCGCAGAAACAAGAAAATTACGTTATATATCCCGAATCTTTAAAATATTTAGACTTGCTGATGGTACAAGGGACTAATTTTGTTATATACATATCTTAACGAAGATTTTATTTCTAAATTAGGAACAACAATTAAGAATAAGAATTTACTCGAGAAAAATCTATTAAATTAAGAATCTTCCCTTATCGAGAATAAAAAATTAAGGAAATATAATCATTTTAGAAATCTTCAGAAACGAGGGATTCAATTCATCGGTAATTTGAGAACATTGATACACCCTACTTTATTCATCAACGCTTGCGTAATTAAAAAACAAATGATCATGACAGTAATTTTAGCTGATTTATTAAATTATGATTAGCATCTAACGGAAGGGAAGAATTTATGTCAACTAAAATAAATACAATTAAAAAGATTTTAGCTATCATTTAGTCTTATGAATAAAGATAGTCGCGCGATACTACATGAAAGGAGTTTTTTTAATGAAAACGCAGAATATTTTCTGGATGATACTACTAGTAATACAAATAAGGATTTAATTCAATTTAAAGACGAATTATATAATGAAACAAAGGCAACAAAGGATAATATTCTTGGAAAATTTATTAAAATATTTAAAACGAAGCTAGAAACACCTTTCAACGAAGCAAACGTTGATATGTATGGAGCTATAAATGTTACCAGCTAAGAGATTACATTAAAAATATTAGTTATCCTAAATTTTTTAATAATAAACGAAATAGGGCAAATTATGAAATAATAAAAAAATGATTAAGTGGCCAAAAGACTCGCATGGCGAGCCCAACCTCCCCCAATCAGGCGACAGCGCCTTCAGCGCTTTGTCCGGCCAAAAGCGCCCGGGGTTCTGGTCCCGGGAGGAGTACGGCCATTCCCGTGAGAGTCTTGTGTTCGAAGAGGGACCCTCGCCTGCCTAAGGTTTCGAGGCGTGAAAAGGAAAATACTCGCATGGCGAGCCCAACCTTCCCCGATAAGCCATCGTAGGCGACAGCGTCTTCAGTGCATTGTCCGGCCAATAGCGCCCGGAGTTCTGCTATTGGGAAGTGTACGGCCATTACCGTGGGGGTCTTGACTTCGAAGAGAGCCCTCGCATGTCCTCCGAGCTAGGCCTAGAGTGCATATTCCTTCAATGGAATTGCCGTGGACTCCGGACCACCTGGGAGGAGCTGTAGAAGCTCGTCTCGTCCCGTTCCCTGTTAGGTATTTTTCTGCACGAGACCATGCTAGGTGCGTGCCCCCTGCCCACTCTCCCGGAGTATAAGGGTCTTGTGACCCCACCACCGCGGGATGGCCGGGCTGGGGGATGTGCGGTTTACACTCGGCATAATGTCTCCGTTCTTCCTTTCACTTTAGATACCTCCTTTCAGGCAGTGGCTGTGCAGCTTCACCTGGATAGGAGGTATACTATCATTTCTGCGTACATTATACCGTCAGCTGACTTCAACGCGGGGGACTTCCGCCGCGTCGAGGCACGGTTGCCGATGCCCTTTGCCTTGCTTGGAGATCTGAAAGGGAGGCATCCTCTCTGGGAAGATTACCCAATAAATCCCAGGGGACAAGTCCTTGCCAATCTGATCGAAGAGCTTAAGATAGGTATCCTAAATGTGGATGAGTTTACCCATCACTGCCCGAGAACCGCTTCATTTTCTTGCCTTGGCCTATCTTTGTGCTCTTCGGATGCACAGCCTGATTTTGATTGGGGGGTGGTCGATGACCACCATGGTAGTGTTCACTTTCCCATTCAAATATCATTTTTGAGGCAACTGCCGCCTGAGAGCCCACCTCGGTGGTGCTTGGCGCGGGCGCGGTGGCCTGCATTTCAGGAAATGACTGAATTCTCTATCTCAGTCGAGGAATTAGGTCGGTAGATGAGGCCGTTGAGATCTTCTCCGGCAACCTCATCGCCGCGGGCCTGACTACTATTCTTAGAACGTCTGGCCGTTTTGCAGGCTGACCACTCCCATGGTGGTCGGCCGAGGGGAAAACGGCCCTGAAAAAGAAGAGTTATGCCTACAAGCGCTATAAGCGTCGCCCGAACGATTTCACTGTCGCTGAATTTCGTCGGGCTAGGGCTAGATTCCGGTATATTTTGAAGCACGCCCACCGCTCTTCTCGGCGGGCATACGTGTCTTCACTTAACGGGAAGACCCCTCTAGCAGAGGTGTGGAAGCGAGTCAAAAGGATTCGGGGCAAGTTCTCGCAGGACCTCCCTCCCGTTCTCCAGGAGAATGGGACCGCAATCTCGGACCCCGCGTCCGTGGCGGAATCTTTCGCGACCGCTTTTTCCGCATTATCTAGCCGGGATGCTGCTCCGCCAGCATTCAATGCAGGTCGTGGTGTCGCGGAAGGCCGCCGGCTGGACTTTACCCCCAGAGACGGATAACTCTTCAACGACAGGCTTACTGTGAGTGAGTTGCGCTCCACTCTTGCTTCGTGCGTTGACACCGCCCATAGGCCAGACGATGTCCCGTACGCCATGCTTCGACACCTGGGTTAGCGAGGCATGACATTTCTGTTAGATTTGTTCCACAGGATTTGGGTTGAGGGTCTCCAGCCAGATTCATGGCGAATCGCTACTGTGCTCGCCTTTCGCAAACCGGGGAGAAAACACTCTACTCTAGCCGGTTGCCGCCCAATCTCTCTAACCTCTTGCGTGTGCAAGTTGATGGAGAAATTGGTAAATGTTAGATTAGCCTATTTCCTGGACAGCGGAGGCCATCTGTCTTCTGTACAGTGTGGCTTCCGCAAGTTCCAATCCACGTCGGATGCTCTGCTCCGACGGCAAAATGCTGTCTGCGAGGCCTTCCTTCATAGACAGCACTACGCCACGGTGTTTTTCGATCTGGAGAAGGCCTATGATACCGCATGGCGATACGGTATCATGGAGACTCTCCACACGATGAGGGTGAGGGAATGCCTCCCAATGTTTAGATCTGAATTTTTGCAAAATCGTCGATTCCAAGTACGGGTGGGGGAAGCCCTCTCCGGCCCAAAGGAGCAGGAAGAGGACGTCCCGCAGCGAAGTGTCCTCAGTGTAACACGTTTTGCCCTGAGCATCAACGGCATCACATCGGTGTTGCCGGAAGATGTTCTCGCTACGCTCTACGTGGACGACCTTTCGATCTCTTTTGGCGCGGACCAGATGCCAACTCTGGAGCGTCGACTCCAACAGGCATTGAACCACGTCTCTTGCTATGCCAAAGCGCAAAGGTTTTGGTATTATTTGGCCAAGACTAAGGTGGTGCACTTCTGCCGCCATCCACGGCTCCACCCCGACCCATATTTGTTTCTTAATGGCGTGCACCTGGATGTGGTTAAGCGACACCGTTTCCTTGGTCTTGTATTCGACCTACGCCTCACCTGGGAGGCTCATATTCGCAGCCTTAGGGTCTCTTGTACCCACGCCATGGATATTCTCCGTTTCGTGACGTTCTGCGCTTGTGGTGCTGATAGGGCTAATGCCTTACTTTATAATCGATTCTTTGTTCGTTCGAAGCTCGACTACGAATGCGAATTTTATGGATCCGCAGCCGAGCGTTTATTGCGGAAGGTGGACTCGATATACCACACTGGCCTTCGCCTTGCGACTGGTGCATTCCGCACTTCCCCCATTGAGAGCCTGTTGGTCGATGCTGGGGAGATGCCACTCGCTCTGCGCCGCGTGCAGTGCATTACTGCTTGTACGCGTGAGCCTGGCACCTCCCTCAGTCGCCAACAGCTGTCACTGCATCTGCAGCTGATCTTGACGGTGCCTATGCCACCGAGAGACGCCAGCCATACCATAAGCCCTTTGGGTTTAGGGCCAGGAAACTCCTTCGAGATGTAGATATAGCTCTCGGTCCGGTGGTACCCCTGGTTCTGCCCAGGACGCCACCCTGGAGGGTACCACATTTGGCTATTTGTCGCCACGCCTCTGCTCCCAAAGCTTCTACGGCACCGGGAGTATTGCGTTCGACATATTTGGAGCACACCTCGTGTCACGCTGGAACCATGCCAATGTATACGGATGGCTCCAAGTCCCAAGAGGGGGTCGGCTTCCACGCCGTTTCCTCTCTGTTTGAAGTTAGCGGGGCTCTGCCAGGTGATGCATCTGTCTTCACGGCTAAGCTGGTGGCAATACACCACTCGGTACGGGAGATCACGCGACGTGCCCGGTTCGGAGACCGGATTGTGATCTATAGTGACTAACGAACCGCCCTGACTGCTCTCGGAACATTGGAATCTCTGCATCCCCTGGTTCGCGATATCCGTGATGCCACGGTTTTGGCGAGCCGGGCGGATTTCGAGATTATCTTCTGCTGGGTTCCTGCATATTTAGGAATTGCGGGGAATGAGCGCGCTGATGAGGGCGCCAGAGTCCGCGAGGACTCTGCGACCGGACCAGCCTTTCGCTCTTCCTCACACAGACTACATGGCAGGAATACGGGCAGCTCTTCGGACTGTTTAGCAAAGAAGATGGGAGACGGTCGAAGAGAATTTAAAGTTGCGTGCCATTGCGCCGCGACTGTTCCTATGGACCTTATTTCCCATTCCCGACGGCTTCAGGTTGCTTTCTGTCGTCTCCGAATCGGACACACTCGTGTGACGCATCGCTATTTGATGGAGTGCTCGCCTGAGCCCTACTGCGACGACTGCCTCGTCCCCCAGACTGTTCGGCTCATTCTTGTCGAATGTCCCAGTCTGGGTTTTCTTCACGCACGCTACCTGTCCCGGTACCGGGATGGGCGGGGTCGCTGCCGCCTGTCCCTTGTACTCGGGACGAGTGCGTGCACATTGAGTGGTGGACTTGTTGACTTTTGGGGGGCGGCTGGCCTTCTCCCTTTTATTTAATTAGGTTTTGTTTTTTGGTTATTGGTTCTCTTTGTAGGTCGCACGCTCCTGCGCCGGTGGTAGGGAAAGCTCCCCCAGACGCTGGAGCTTGCTTCCTAATTGCCATCTTCCCTTTTTACCCTTTTTTTCTATTTTTTTTTTTAATTACCCTAGAACTAGGCTGTTTGTTTGCGGTGACTTATGCCCAAGTGGGCAGTCGCCATATAGCCCCTTAAAAAAAATTAAAAAATGCACCATATTTATTTCACATACTTCAATTCTCTTCGCATCTTGTTACTGTAAATCATAAGTTAAAATATCTTACATTGTATACCTAATCTACTTATCTCATTGTACATTCGTTGATTCTATGAACATATTTAGATTTGTGTAATTGTCTTTCTTAAAGCCCAGTTCCTTACTTCAAAATTTAGTTCGCTGTCATCTTAGGCCTAAAAACTATCCGCCGACAGTCACTCGAGGGTAACCGGGTCTTCTTTTTTCTTACTTGCGAAATTCCTGTTTGGCACTAGGAATTGTGGTCTAGCCAGGCTTCTTACTAAGCCTGTGAAGGCTACTTCGGTATGGCACCGATACAAAACGTAACGTTTTCTAAGTTGTAGAAGAATGTTTCGAAACTGGGTGAAGTACTGATCTCCTCGATCTGGTCCTCTATCGTCTTTCACCGAATAATAGTCTTTTTCTTTCCTTACGGGCTTATTTATATGCCGGCGCCCGCCTCACCTTAGAGGGGCGGGGTGAGGCCAAAGAGGGGAGAGCGAGGGGTGAGGGGAGGGTTGCACCACGGAGCCCAGGTTGGCTTCTTAACCAGAGGCACCAACGACCCTCACAATTCTTGGTGTTCTTTTTGATCTTGCACCGCTTTTTGGGGAGCATTACACGCGGGCTTCTAGGCCTCGTAGGTAATCGGATCTTTTGAGAGCTCCGTAATGGCCTTTAGTAACTGCTTTGGCACAGCAGCTCGCTCCTGACTACCTATGCGGGGGGAGATCAAAGCTTCGGTAGTTTGGTTGTTAGTCCGACAACTAACGTTCTCACACCCCTCCTCTTTAGGTACGTTACTCTCGCTGTCTCCGAAGAGGGACTTTAACGTATATGTACACATGGCCCTCTGGATGCAGATAGGTAATAATTCCTCTACACCCATCATGCCCAAATATTGGCGAAGTCCCTTCGAGTCTTACGGCACTGGCATCTCTTCTATTTCTTTAATTTTTGTGGATGGCAGCCTAATTCCCTCCTGCGATAAATGGTGCCCAAGGAATCCAATTTCTTCTCCTGCGAACTCGCATTTTTCCATGGAAATCTTTGGGCCATTTTCGTGCAGGCTTTTTAGTACTTCTTCCAGATGCTTCAGGTGGTCTTCAAGGTTATCCGAAAAGATTAGATTGTCGTCTGTCTATATATATATATATATATATATATATATATATATATATATATATATATATATATATATATATATATATATATATATATATATATATATATATAAACTCTAATCCACGAAAAATGTTGTCCATATATCTTTGGAAGGTGCAGCTCTCATTCCTCAAGCTAAATGGAAGCTTGACATACTCCCATAATTTCTGCTGGGCTCATCGGGATTTGATGATAAGCACGGACTAGATCTAACCTTGAGAAAATCCATTTCCTGTGAAGGTTGTCTGATAAACTTGGGATTCGTGGTAACGGATATATGTCTGGCTTTGTGGTGGCATTCAGCGCCCGGAAGTCCCCAACCATCCCCCATTCTCTGGGTGGCTTCATCGGTACTAAAGTAGTGGTGAGGCCCATAGTCATTTCGAGGGACGGATGATCCCTTCCTTTGATACTTCCTCAATTCTGGTCTTTACGACTTTATTTTTTCTTCCGACAAAGGTCTTGGGTGTGCAAACCTCGGTGGGGTACTGCCAATGTCAATGGTGTGTTCTACTGACTGCCGCAGGGATCGTGATGGCTGAGCAGAGGCGGGCCCATACAGAGCCCCAAACTTTTCCACGATCGGATGGCACATGGGCGGGGTACGTTAAGTAGGTCACCAGTTATCAGTACAATTGAAGACTTCTCGGAGATCTTAACGGCTCTGGCAATCTTCGTTTGCTGGTCCAGTAGTTTGCTGCGAGCACAATCCAACAAGAGATCGATATGCCTCAGGAAATCGATTCCCAAAATTGGAGAGGTGGTATCGGCGACTGACTACGAACGACCACCTAAATGATCGCCGGAGACTTAGGATTGCAATATCCGCGTCCACCTCACCGTGCACCTTAATTTTTCCGCCTTTGGCCGTGGAAATGTTGACTCTCAATTCACGCACTTCACTTAATCGCGCCAGTTTGGCCGGTACGTTAGACGCACTCACCCCCGTATCTATTAAAAATTCGCATTTTTCATTGTATATTTTTGCGCCTATAGTGAAAACAGATGGCACGCCAGCGGCCGCGCTAGCTGTGGCATGCCTGGCTAGTTTTCCGCCAGAAGCGGCGAAGATGGCCTAGAAGAAGGCTGCATTTGCAAAGTCTCACCTCTCTTTGGCCACCTGCCTCAAGGTTTACAGGTTTTTGCCTTTTCACAAAATAAATATGAGCCAGGCACACCATAGGTTTTGGTCCCTTCTAAATGGCCGTAAGCCCACCGGGATATTATGCTTATAGCACAGTTATTATGCCTTGACCACGACGAATTCGTGGTGTTATTCACAATATCTCTATATCCACAATTATTAACTGCACGATCATTAAATGCATAATTATTAGATTGACGAATACTAATGCACTATTATTAAAATCACTATTATTAATTGGCACAGATGAATTTGATGCGGACACTAAACTGCATTCCTTCAATTACCCACTCGCATTTACACTCAGGCATTGCGCTTTGTCGAAAATAATCAGTTCATCCGCTCTTTTACCTAGCTGGGCCACGGATAGAACCTTTTGCAACGCGATTACAGGCGCGATGCTCAGCGGCAAGGACTGAGAAAAGTTATGTCGCACTAAATCTTCAACGACTCCTCCCTGAAGTGCTGTCCTCCTTAGTTCTTCCAAATTCAGTAAGGGCCGGCCGGTAAGTGGGGAAGACGCGATGAGTTTGTCAAAAAGTTCGGGCTTGCTCTTTTCGAAAAGCCCAAGAACTTCCGTCTTCAGGTTGTTGTAGTTTTTCCTTCCAAAATATCTTCTGGATGTCGATTGACAGTCTCCGGTGGCAGTGACGCTAAGATTTGCTAAACTAGGCCTTGTTCTTTTTTGTTTCGGAATTGTGGAGCCGAGCTTCAATTATCTGGAACCAGCCAGTGACCGCTGATTCGTTAAACATAGGTGGTTTTATGCTTACCGCATTCGCGAAATCTCTCTCTTGCCCTGCTTTCTGGCTGTCTGTGCTTTCCATCTTCTTTCTTCTTCGTTCGCTCTTCTTTCTTCTTTGTTCTGTTTCGGCGACTAGGGTTGCTAGCCAGTTATTGAGGTTCAAAGGCAAAGGCTCGCCAAATATGAGGTCGCCAGTTATAGGTTGGGCGTGTGTAGGCCTTGTTTTAATTCCAAGGCGATCCTATAAGGGTTTGGTAAAGTGGCTTGCTTACAGCTTTCTTGACTTAAGGTCTGATGGGTATTAACCGATCAGTGTTTGTAAGTAAAAGGCTCCTTTGTGCAAGGAATTAAACACTTGTATTTTTATACCACTTTTAAATGTTTACACTTACGGTAAAGATTTAATTTGCGCAACGGAATATTTTAAATCGGGTTATAATGGCAAGAGCAAGAATAATGGAGATTCGCAGAGCGGTGAATTAAGAGTCTAATAACAATGGGGAACACAGTTTTTGTTGAGTTAGGTCTGACAGCTGTTTTTAACTATTTTTCGGTGCTGAATCCAAAACTGATCTCCGTTTTTGTCTATCACGTCAAGTTTTTTAACTTTTTCAAATATTGATATACAATGAAATATGAAAGAAACAGGCATGATTGCCATGTTTATTTAACACTATTGTGTGCAAGTAGTTAAGGTAGAAATTTACGTTGATAGCTCTTTCTGGATTGTTCAACTTGAGACTATCGCGTTTGATGCCCTAACAATAGTCAGCCATCATAGGTACATCCCATCTACCTTGATAACGTTCTTGCATAGCCTTCAAATCTTTGTGAAATCGATCACTTTGCTCGTCGCTAACAGCACCAAGATCATCCGGAAAGCTCGAAAGATGGCAAAGCAGAAAATGTAGTTTAACACCCATGTTGCAACCAAGCGCCTTGTAGCCCTTCAATAGATTCTGAACAATTTCTGTGTAATTACTTGCACGTGTATTTGCAAGAAATTTCTTGACGACGTCTTTGAATGATAACCAAGCATTCTTCTTAAGGTTTGACATAGTCCCGGTGAACTGTTCATCTTTGATGAACTGTCGAATTCGTGGACCATCAAACACACCTTCCTTGATTTTTTCAATTGACAGACCAGGAAATGTCAAGATGATGTACTTAAAACAGTCGCCATCAGTTGGCAATGCCTTTACAAACTGCTTCATGAGACCTAGTTTTATGTGCAGAGGTGGGAATATTATATTCTTCCTGTCAACAAGTGGCTCATGTAGAATGTTGGGATCTCCAGGTTTAAGATCAGATCTTGGAGGCCAATTCGACTCAACTTAATGCTTCCCTCGAGCTCTGCTATCCCACGTACAGAGAAACAGGGATACTTTGTGTATCCAAGTGGCTGACCAAGAAGGACGCACACCATTTTAAGGTCGACACAGATGAACCAATTGTGTTTGTCATATTGCAATAATTCAATGACCCTCTTTATATCTCCATGTTCTTCACGAATACAGACAGAATGCCCAATAGGGACTACACCAAATAAATTGCCATTGTGTAAAAGGACACACTTCAAACTCCGCTTTGAGCTGCAAATATACATTCGCCATTCATTTGGATTGTAGATTGAAAGCCCTAATTCCTTCAGTAAACTAGGAATTTTATGGCAATACACAAAGCCGCTGTCACTTCGAAAGTACTGCAGAAATGTACTTTCTCTGGTTTAAGACTATGATACTTTCGCTCCTTGTTCAAGTAAGTTTTCCTCATTACGTCTTGATGCTAGGATTTCTGAAGTTTTTTTTGATAGGCCCAAATCACGTGCCAAATCATTCAACTCTTGCTGATTAAATCCCCTACGAACCGAATCCTCGTAATTTTCGAAATCTGCATCATTGCTGTCACTGCGTTAGTCAACATCACTTAGATCTTCTAGAAGAGGTAGTTGTTCGAAAACTGGCACTGGAATTTCAGCTGAATGAGGCATTGGCCTTATAGCTGACGGTAGATTAGGATATTCTATTTTACTTTTATTTTTCTTGTTAAATCCTGATGTTTTCAGTAAACAAAAGTAACAGTAGGTGTAATGTTCCTTCTGCTCTCGACAAACCATGGGGTTACCAAATGGTGACCTTTCACGTGTTCCTTTGGTCCACATCCGTAAACTCTCGACACACTGCCTGCACATTTTATGGGGGGCCCATGGCTTGTCTTGATCACCGAGTTTTACTTTAAAATATGCTAAATATGCTACTTTGACAAATGCACTGATGTTTGCCATCTGACTTGGAATAGTGAAACTGCCACGAATGTAGCAGAAGGAGTCAGAGTTGTTTAGGCATTTACGACTAGAAGTTGCAGGAGCAGACATGATCTGAAACAAAGGAAATATATACCTATGTAAATAGAAAACTAAGATGGAATAGTTACCAGCTTTAAAAGCAACAAAAAACAGCATATAACGAAATAGAACTACAACACACACCTCTCACCGAACTGTCTCAATGTTGACTTCACAAACAAGTTACCACGTAGCTGTAGATGAATTCAATCGTAATCAGCAGGCAAATCTTATTACAGCTAAGCAGTGAAATTTTACTTCTCAAGTGGGTAAGCTGTGAAGAAAGAAATAGACGTGCTAGAAAAAAGCTGACTACAAATTTGGAATCAGCATGCTAATTTTAGTCTAAATCAGCACAAGAATCTAACTCAACAGAATTTTTTTTTAAATTGTTCCCTGGTGTAATCAATTAATGAATGGGTCAATAATAATCTATAATAATAATGATAATGATCTTTGAATGAAAATGTTCTCTTATTTATACCGGGCATCATTTTGGAGGCGAGGCGTAGCTCCGCCTTCTTTTGGTCGCAGCGGTGCTTAACTACCTGTCAGCCCAGCGGAGCCTGTGATTAGTTGGATTCTAGCCTGTGATTGGCTGAAATTCTCCACTTCGTATCTTACTTTGGGGGGTCTTTTCCCGTGAGAGATATCATAGAAACTACTTTTGCGTAAAGCTAAGATGACCTTATAAAATTTTACATTAAGGCGAAACATCTTTTGTGGCCAATTCTGTTCCCATTCTAGACAGCTCTAAATACTCTGTTTTCCTATCTGCTCTCAAACTTGCGCGCGATAGCCTAACATTGTGTTCTGGTTTCGAACCAGTCGTTCTAATCAGATTCAGCTCATTCACAAACTGTCTCCAAGCAACCTTATTTTATGTCTCCTACCATTCCATCTTTGATATTTCGACCTGGCAAAATGTGTCTTCTTACCTTCTCTCTCTCTCTCTCTCTCTCTCTCTCTCTCTCTCTCTCTCTCTCTCTCTCTCTCTCTCTCTCTCTCTCTCTCTCTCTCTCTTTGCGTGTATGTCACGAATTTCCTGTCTAATTTTTAATTATGAACTTGGTCACTGGAAACAATTTGAACAAAAAAATACGAGAAAAGTAATTAAATTTAATTTTAAATGAAAAATAATGGCTGTAAATAAACTTAGTAAAAGAATAAAAATCTCCACTTACTTGCTCTAATATAAGGTATTTATTAAATATCCTGTAGGGTCTGAGTCAGTTATGATACTCTCTTTCTAGTTTTGAAGGCTGGGTTTAAGTGATCATCAGCTTCCTTACGAGATGAAGGAAAAATATATATTTATATCTGGATTCCTTATTCATGGTTATTATTGCAGGAATAAGCTTTTAAAATGGTGAACAAGGAATATAATTTTTCTTATTAAAACAACATAAATTTTCTGATTCGGACTGTTATTTACACAAAAATTCACCTATATAAATAGTAATTTAACTAAACTTAACTCTATAACATTTCAACCAATCAGGCGCCAGGATAGATTAAAGTGTTACTAACGCTTCAATCGTTTACACCTAAACACGGCCAAAGTCAGTTTTCTGAATTTTCCGGACTGCTCTGGTTGCCTTAGTCAGTTGACTCGCGCTTTGACAGCTTACCTGGAATTTATAAAGCGAATTTTTAGCGTTGAATTGTGAACAGCGTGACTCGTCTTGATTGTGAAAGCTCGATCGTTCGTAAGTGGACCACTGGCCTTCTTCGTTGCGGACGACTACGGGACGAATCTTCACTCCTTCGTGGAAAGTTTTATTCAGGTAAAGTGGCTATTTTTTGTACTTGGACATTGACCCTTTGATCTCCCCCTATTTCTCTCTCTCTCTCTCTCTCTCTCCCTCTCTCTCTCTCTCTCTCTCTCTCTCTCTCTCTCTCTCTCTCTCACCACATTTCTTTACACAAACGATTTATGAATTATAACCATCCAGTGTGCGGTAGGATGAACAAAAAATGAGAGAGACCCTTCGCATAACTCTTTGGGTCCTCTCGGAGGGCCCGAAACCGGACCTAGGCAAAGTGTTTGAACAAATATACGGAAACTTAAAGATTGCGCTGGTAAGACTTATAGAAATTCAAAATATATACTCTGCTATTTGTGTGAGGGAGGCCGATTGTGAAGCCTTGACTTCAAGCAAAGCAGTTGAATGCCTGAAGACTGTAAACTTAAAACCCCACACACACCCACAAATAAAAACTCACCGTAGTGTCATCTGCAGGTGCCTCTACTCTTGGATCGAGGGCCACTCGGCAGAAGATATCAAAAACGAACTCGAAAGGAACCACCCTTGGGCAAAAGTTGCAGAGGTAATAAAATTTAAAACCTACACGCACGTATTCAAGGTTGTGTTCGAGATACGGCAATGGCACAAAAGGCAAAGGATCTTGGATTACTTCTATTTAGCGTAAGAGTCTGCCCAGAGCAGATTGAAAGGGAAGAGTTTGTCGACTTGCAAATGTGCTTTCGGTGCTACAAGTACGGCAAACACACCACTTCAAGCTGACCTGAAAATAAAGACCTTACTCTATGCTCTATTTGTGCAGGTCGCAACCATTTTTGGTGCGACTGTAAGAGTACCTCCCCAAAGTGTTTGAACTTCGAAGGCCCCCACCGGACTATGTCCATGGCATGCCCAATAAGAAAAACTGAAATCCAAAGACAAACCCAGCTACGACGTGAGACGGAGGAAAAGAAGGTTAATTGGACCTATGCAAAAGTAGCCAAAGCCGCGATTGCCGAGACGAACAACCAGAAAACTTTTCTCCACATCGAAAACGAACATTCACCAAAATTATGTGCTGCATTTACTATGCACACATAGCTATCATTACTCGCCCTTGAACTTTTGCAACCGAGGTCAATCGTATGCTCGTAAAGAACGGCCTACGGTAGATGTGGTTTCCCGACAACCGTCATTCAGAGGAGGTTATGCGCATAAGCGTAGCCCCTCAGTGCCAGGAACCGTGCCAAAAGGTACTTACGCCCCAAAACACAGCCACCACACGCGACCTACGTCTAAACAAAAATAAACAAACTTCCCAAACAGAAAAACCAGCACCGCTTTCACCCCCCAAAATTAACACGAATACACCCAAAACTCACACCAAGACACCAAACAAGGAAGCAGTGCGACCAAAAGAGACCAGGTCTCCAAGGTCAAGAAAACTTTCAAAAACACGTAATCCCAGGTCAACCACCTCATCCCGAGGCAGAGAGACCCAGCTTAAATATCATTCGAAAGGATTCAATCTTAAATTATATGCCCCTGAATCGGCCCCCTTCCCAACCAAAATCAATTCCCACGAAGTATCCGAGGGGCTTAGGACCGGAAGATACAAGTGGGAATGCTCTGATGAGGTTCCGGAACGGCAAGTTGAGGAGTCTCTCTCACGAAATATGGTAAAATTGACTACCGACTGCTTTCACACAATCACGGACACCGAATACATAAAAACAACGAAACGGCAGGGAGCGCACCCCGCCCAGTACACCACATGGGGCTAAAGTGGACCGCGAATAAGCGACCACTTTAATCCCACACATAAAAAGACCCAAACATTACACAAAATGACCAATAGACTAACGATAGTACAGATGAATGCCGATGGATGGCGCGGAAAAGGTTCCATCTATGGCAATATTCTGCGACAAAGTGACCTCGACATCATACTTATAAACGAACACGGAATGACCGCGCATAAAGAGATTAAAATATTTCAATACGACGTCATTAGTAAAAATCATAGCCAGAAACGGTATGACGGCTGCGCAATAGCCGTCAAAAAAGGACTAAAATATAAAAAACTACCCGACTTAGATGAATCTTACCTTACCATTGAGTTGGCACTACCCTGGGGGGACTGGTCGTGGCCACGGGGTATCAACCCCCAAGACGCGGCTATGTACCCATGCACAACCTTCTACAGATCTTCAGCCATAAGAAAAACGTAATCTTTGCTGGAGATCTGAATGCAAGGTGTGGAGCGACAGGGTATACCTCCTACAACAATGCAGGCAGAAACATCGAAGTCTTACTTGACAGACAATACGTGACAAGAATCGGACCAGAATTCCCGACATACATTACGAGAAATGCAGCAACGAAACCTGATATTGTTTTATCCAGTATCAGGTTTCCATATAACTACTACATTGAAACGGGCCCCATAATTCCGAGTGACCACCAGGCTATTAATATTACAATTAGTGTAAATCCCATTCAAATTTCAATCCCAGAACGCAAAAGCTACAAGCAGGCGAACTGGGAAAGCTACAGAAACTATCTTCTAAATTATATCCCTGACCCTTTACTCGACGCCAATTTAGAAGAGATAGATAAAGAGCTGGATAAAATCAGTGACCTCCTAATTAAAGCCGATGAAAATAGTGTCCCCTTATTAAGTATAAAACCCTTCCAGCTCCCCATTGGACCCCTCCCATGAAAGCCCTGGCCCAGGAATATAAGGACCTGCCCAATGTAATAGCGCTGACAGGCCCCAACCACAATGCCCAACAAAGACTAAGAGAGATTAAAGACGAACTCCAGACACTAATTACGGACCAACAGATACTCACATGGGAAAGACTAATAGAAAGACTCGACATTGAAAGAGACTCAGATACTCTCTGGCAAACCGTTAAACGGTTAAAAGGAAGAACCCCCCCTCCCCCCCCCCCAAAAAAAGAATAACGCTTATAAATGACGGTTTAGAAATCGACGAGCCTGAAGAGATTGAGGAAATTTTTAGGATTTTCTGGTCCTCAATCTCCACAATTACCCCAGAAGAAAATGACAACTACGACCTCGAATTCGAGACTGACATAATCGAACAACTAAACACACAAATACTCAAAACCTCTCCTCATCATTGTGTGTCGCAGGAAAGAGTGATGGAGAGCTATGGGAGTAAAATAACTGCCCAAGAGCTCTCTGTCGCACTAAAATCCTTTCGTCAAAGAGCACCGAGTACCACGGGGCTAACCAGGGAGAATTTCATCAAGGCCCCGCCTAATGTTCTGAGTGGGCTTCTTAACATTATGAATGCCGCTCTGAACACTGGTTACTTTCCCGACCAGTGGAAGGTGGCCAAGATGATCTTCATTCCCAAATCGGGAAAGCCCCCGGACTGCCCTGCCAGCTTTCGGCTGATATCTCTCTTAGAATTTGCTGGCAAAGTCTTCGAGAAGATATTAGCCAACAGAGTCAACTCTTTTCTGGACGAAGCCAACTTGCATAACGAGCAACAACACGGCTTCAGAAGAAAAAGAGGGACTGATACAGCTCTAGCCGTTATCATGGAAAAGCTCGCGAAGATCAAGGCAGACAAAAAGCAGGGTGACCTGGTGCTCCGAGATGTCAAGAAAGCTTTTGATAAGGTTTGGAAGAAAGGCCTACAATTTAAGACCCTTCAAATAAGCCTTGACCCCATTCTTGAGAGGATTCTTTGCGACTACATAATGGAGAGGAGAGCATATATACACATCAGAGGATACAATGGCCCCAAATTCGAGCTCGAATCAGGGGTCCCACAAGAGGGCTGTCTCAGTCCCCTTCTATACAACATACATATATACACGTGACCTACCACAACCTCTATCCGAAGGTACGATATAAGTTCAGCTCGCTGACGATATATCGCAAATTTGTACAGCTGCTTACGTTCACAGGGAATTTATGGCGATAAATACGGCTAGGGAGATTTCCAACATCAACTCTTTCGAGAGGAAATGGAAGATATCGACCAATGCCCCCAAATCCAAAATAATTCACATGTTTCGCAAGACATACGGGTAGAAGGGGAGCGAATCCTCTACTGCCTAGAAGGGACGGTTCTGGGGCTCAAAATCCCCACAGGGGGGGCTACAAGAGGCATATCGAGCGAACAGTCGCGAATAGCAGCAGAGATCTGAGGTTTATTGACCTAACTCGCTCAAAAAAACTCAAGATATTCAATGCTTGCATTCGCTCGAGACTCTTGTACCCCCCGGTTCCGTTGAACGCGAGCGCCAAGACCCACATAGCGAAACTACAAGTTTTCCAGAACAAGGCGGTTTTACTTATTACAAATACCCGAAGAAGATAACACAAACGACAAAGGGAGCTCCACGACTCGGTTGGATTATCTCCAATCAAAGTGGCGCTCCACGAGAGAGCTAAGAGGATATGGAAAGCCATTGGTGCACGCTTGACCTCTGAATTCTCTCGTACACACCTAGACATCGAAGCCGACCGACAAATAAGACCATTTAGAAGCAGCAAATTACAGTCTGACGATGACGTAACTCCCCAATACACACTACAGAATCGACAATAGACAAGACCAAACCACTGCAATGCGCAAGTTTTATTAGATAAAATTAACTTCACTTCAAACTCACGCTAAAAATAAAAAAATTATTTTCAAACTCAATTTTACATTACAAAAGGAGAAAAATAATATTTGTTCAAATACCCCCAGCGTGATTAAAACCCCCCATCTCACATAAAGACTTGAATGCCAGAAATCATCATTAAAGATGAACCCCATTAATTAAATTAACAACAAAAAATTTATTTAAAATAAACTATAAAAATTATAGTTTATTAAATAAAAAAAAACAAAACACAACAAAAAACATACAAAACTAAAACAAACAGAGCTACCCTTTCACCAGGGATCTTTTTATTCGGTCTCCTACACATCATCTATTCTTTAAACTCACCCTCTATCCACTTTATTCTCTTACTCTTTCTTTCTCTCTCTTTCTATCTCTCTCTCTCTCTCTCTCTACCTATATTTCATTTCTTATTATGTCCAAGTCCGAAATTTTAGACTTGGAAGAAATTAACAAAAAATTGAGCTCAAGGAGAAGTTCACAGCCAGCAAAGGAGGAAAAGCCGAGGGAAGGAAATTCAAAAACGCCATCGATTTTCACCTTTTCTCCACGGGACTTCATGAACAAGATCTATTTTTGTACGGAGCTACGTATGGTCAGAACAAGATATCGTCCTGCGTACTGGGGAGTCTAAATCCCTGTTTGCAAGGAAAAATACTACAAGGGGGGAAGTTTATCTTACCATTTACAAAAAACGTTATTAACAACGGGAAGTTTATCTTCCTATTTACAAAAGAGGGCTATAAACAGTGGAAAGTTTATCTTCATATTTATAAAAGAGAGCTATTAACAGCGGGAAGTTTATCTCTCTATTTATAGGGCTCAATGTGCGAACCGTTTAAATTTTCCAAACAAATGTTTACTAGGTTTGATCTTCGACCCCCACAATCCCATTCAAAGTGTCTAAGTATAATATGCCTAAAGGATTCTAATAGGTAGGCTGTAATATAAACCTAGTAAAATGATAAAAATCTTCACTTGCTTTATCTAATATAAGGTGGTTATTAAATATCCCATTCACAGTGTCTAAGTATAATATGCCTAAAGGATCATAATAGGTGGCTATTATTAATAAATGACAGCTAAATATATACTTAGCCTGTAAAATGGTGATTATTCTTGATCTTGGAGCGAGATAATAACTTATTTATCCATTAATATTTAAGAGACTTAAACCAAAATAGCCAATTTATTATCACACGGCTTTGCACGCCGTATGAACCAAAACTTGACAACTTGCGGAATTTAACCCAGTCTATATTTACGTCTTGATACTGAGTCGTAGTAGCAGAAAGAAAGAAAAAGGAAAAAAAAAACTGCTTCTCGGTACACCAGGAGCTGTGCTAGGTGGCATTCCAGGTCTTGAAACCTTCAGGGTGAAAAATAGAGTTGATGAACTAAGCATAAACGATATGCTTTCGTTCCAGAATAGGAATGAAATGAAAGTAAGCAAAGTCAAGAAGTATATTGAATATGTCTGGTCAATACGACTAAAAAAACTAATTAGAGAAGAATAATTGGCTAAGAACACACATTGGATAATAAGAAACATCGACCAAATCCAGCGCCGTTGCAAAGGCTATGCTGGAACCTTTAACTCGAACCATGCACTTTCACAAAACGAGTGCTGATACGCAAGCTATACCACCTGAACCTGACCAGACTCTTTCATCTGATCTGAATAACACTCACTTGTCAAAAGTTAATTAACCCAATTCATTATTACTACTACTCATCATTTAAATTTCTGCGAGAATAAGAAATATGCATGGTAATTCTGAAGATCCATACCCCGTGAGCTTTCCCGCTCGCATTCCCATAATATTCGACCTCTCAACATGTTTTCACCCAACTGTGTGATTAACCTGTTTTATTACTTTTTCCTGAGGGCGAGCGTAGTGAGCAGGGGTGTATGGGGGGGGCCCCCCCATATAGCAGCCCATAGTATGGTTCTGTTACATAAGAACATAAGAAAAGAAGGAGACTGCAAAAGACCATTCATGGCCTACACTTGGCAGCTCCTGTTCCATTCAACACACAAAAGATTTCTTACCAGAGAAAAGTCATCAACATTGTCATTCTGTTGCATCTCTTCTTAAAGCTTAACTTCTATAGTCTGTAAAATTCTTGAAAAGATGGTCAAGAAGGGAATTTCTGATTATCTAGAGAGTAGCAGGTTAATTAATGATGCTCAGCATGGTTTTAGAAAAGGTAGATCATGTTTAATTTTATGGATTATGTAACTAAAGTATTAGATAGGGGTGAGAAAGTTGATGTGATCTACTTAAATTTCAGCAAAGCTTTTGATAAGGTTCCACATAGAACACTAGTTCATAAATTAAAGCTGCATGGGTTATGTGGGAAAGTTTTAAGGTAATTGTGTAGACGATGGCCGGATGCGATTATTTTGAGCGTCGGCTCGTTGTTGGGTACCGCTCGCCGCGGGGATAAAACTGCGATGACCCTGAGTTTCAATTCTTTGGGGGGGGGGTCTGGGGGGCACAGCCCCCCAGTATAAAAACGAAAATTGCCATAAAATTCTTCGATTTCATCTCTAAAAAAGTAACAACGAAAAGTAGCCTAAAATAGTCCCCAAAAAGCTAGGCCTAGGATCTGGCCATCGTCTACACAATTACCAGTTTTAAATTGGATAACTGAATGGTTGAAAGATAGGAAACAGAGAGTTGTACTGAATGGAGTGAGGTCAGAGTGGAGGAATGTTATTAGTGGCGTACCTCAGAGATCAGTTTTAAGTTCTTTATTATTTATAATCTATGTAAATGATCTTAGGTAAGGGGTAAATAGCAAAGTGTCAATTTTTGCTGATGACATAAATTGGCAGCTATGGTCAAAGAGGTTGAGGGTAGCTCTAAAGTGCAGGGTGACTTAAATAAGTTGTTAGCTTGGGCTCAGAAGTGACAGATGACTTTTAACCTTAATAAATGCAAAGTTATTAACATGGGGAGAGATAATAAGGAATTTAGCTATGAGATGAATGGGTATTGGCTTAATTCAGCTGAAGATGAGAAGGAATAAGGAGTAGTAGTAGATAGGTCACTGAAATTTTCAAAGCAGTGTATTGAGGCAAAAAATAGAGCAAATAGGGTGCTAGGTTAAATTAAAAGAAATGTTAACTACAAGAGTAAGGAGGTCATCCTTAAACTATACAACTCTTATGTCAGGCCACATTTAGGTACTGTATACAGGCATGGTCACCACATTTTAGACATGATATTAACTTAATAGAGTCATTACAAAGGAGGGCAACAAAAATAATACCATCCCTGAAGCACCTTGAATATGAAGATAGACTGAGGCTATTAAATATGTTTTCATTTGAAAGAAGGTGTGTGAGGGGAGATATGATTGAGCCTTTTAAAATCTTTTCTGGGATGGATAAATTGGATTTCAGCAAGTTATTTGAGTTAGAAGGTAGTAATAGAACTAGGAGTCACCATTTAAAGATTAAAAAACAGAGGTGCAGACTGGATGTTAGAAAATATTTTTCACTAACAGAGTGGTAGATTATTGGAATAGTTTGCCAACTGAGACTGTAGACAGCCCAAACTTGAATGTTTTCAAGCGCAGATTAGATGATTATATGGAGATGTAGGGTTGATTTCTTACTTTTTGGTTTGGGATAATATGTTTCTTGACTCATTCCTGTGGATGCAGTTTCTTTTTATTGTGTATTTTGGGGGACTTTGATTATGTTTTTGACAGACTCCTATGGAGGCTTTAAATTATATATTATAGATGCATGGTCGGACATAATCCTATGGATTGTTTAAATTGTATATTGTAGATGCATGATCTGACAAAATCCTATGGATGCATTTTATGGGTGGGATTTGATAGATACAGGTGACCTTTGATAGGCCCTTGTGGCTTTTGTCATCGGTGAAATTATTATGTTATGTTAGGTCATCCGCATCCATCAAAACCCAACCAAATCGGACTATATCAGATCATGCATCTACTTTATAAACAATCCATAGGATTGTGTCAGATCATGCATCTACAATATACAATTTAAATAATCCATAGGATTGTGTGAGATCATGTGCCCACAATATACAATTTAAAACAGTCACACAAGCAGATCAAAAACAAAAAGCACCATCGCCAGGGGAAGACAAAATCAAAGTCCCTCACAATATAATATAACAGATGACAAAAGCCACAAGGGCCCATCATGGGTCATCTAAAATATACATCTAAATAATCCATAGGATTATGCCTGATTATGCATCTACAATATAGAATTTGAACTATACACAGGAATGTGTCAAAAACAAAGAGTATCATCATCAAGACTCGTCAAAATCCAAATCAATCGTAATATACAATAATAAAAAACTGCATCCACAGGAATGAGTCCAGAATACCCCCCAAAGTTAACCCTCCCTCCCCATAAAATCATCTAATCTGGTGTTTGAAAACATTCAAGTTTGGACTGTCTACCGTCTCAGATGGCAAACTATTCCAATAATCTAGCACTATTGGTGAAAATCTATTTTCTAACATCCAACCTGCACCTTTGTTTTTTTATTTTTTAAGTAGTGACCTATCTACTACTACATGTAAGTCCTTCTCATCCTCGACTGAATTCAGCCAATGCCCATCCATTTCATAGCTAAATTCCCTATTATCCCTTCCCATGTTAAGAACTTTGCATTTTTTAAGGTTAAAAGTCATCTGCCACTTCTCAGCCCAAGCTAATAACTTATTTAAGTCACTTTGCACTTTAAAGCTGCCCTCAAATTCTTTGATTACAGCTGCCAATTTACTGTCATCAGCAAAAATTGACACTTTGCTATTTACAACCTCCCCAAGATCATTTATATAACTATGAATAATAAAGGGCCTATAACGGATCCCTGAGGTACGCCACTAATAATGTCCCTCCACTGTGACCTCACCCCATTCAGCACAACTCTCTGTTTTCTGTCTTTCAGCCATTCAGTTATCCAATTCAAAACTTTACCACATATCCCATGCATTTTTAATTTGTGAACTAGTCTCCTATGTGAAACCTTATGAAAAGCCTGGCAAAAATCTAAGTAAATTACATCAAACATTCTCTCCCTTATTTAATTGTTTAGTAACATACATAATCCATAAAATGCAGTTAATTTGTTAAACACGATCTACCTCTTCTAAACCCATGCTGAGCATCATTTATTAACTTACCATACTCTAGATGGTCAGAAATCCCCTTCTTAACTATCTTCTTAAGGATTTTACAAATGATAGAAGTTAAGCTTACTGGCCTAAAGTTATTTGGGTCCTTTTACTTCCCTTTTTAACAATTGGCACTACATTTGCTTATTTCCAATCATTAGGTATTTTTCCAAACTCTACTGATCTAGTATATAACTTCTCAAGAGCTACTTAGGCGTTGTAGTAGATAGGTCACTCAAGTTTTTAAAAAATAGAATAAATAGGGTGCTAGGATACATTAACAGGAATGTTAGCTATGAGAGTAAAGAGGTTATCCTTAAACTCTACAACTCATATGTTAGGCCATATTTAGAGTATTGTATACAAGCATGGTCACCACATTTTAGACCTGATGTAGTAGTTTGGTTGTCCGCATCTCCTCCCCTATGTCTAATCCCTTTCTTCTTTTTCAGAATATGTGTGTGGGTTGCGTGATCCCTGTGATTGCTTTGTGTGAAAGGACTTGATAAACCTCTATCATGCAACTCCATTCATTTTGTATTTTCTTTTTAGGCAGATTCTTTCAGCTTAACTATTATCCTGTGTTTGTTAATAGTTCGAAAGTCAATAGTTGTGACTGAGTAACAACAAGGAAAGGAAGTTCCCTAGGAGACCTTACAGTCCATTCAAAGAGGGTACCTTTGGACTGGCAATCGAGCGGGCACATGGCTGTCTGGCTTTGTTCTGGAAGGTTGTCTTACAGGAAGCTCCTGATTCTCATTGTAAGATTGGGATATAATACTGATTTGGGTGTGTAGTTTTTCTTGTATTTATTTAATACACCAATCACTGTAATAAATATTAGTGATTAATACTTTTGGGGAAGATAACTGGCAGCAATCCTGAGCAAGATTTTTTTTTTGGTGAGTGTTAACTTTTTCCTTAGTAAATTTCTGAGAGTATGGCTTTTTGTATAGATGGTGAGAGCATGCCGTTTGAAAGTAGTGTGTATGTGGTGTGTGATGCATGTGGAGTTGAAAGGAGAGTGAATGTAACTGAATGCTGTGTGTTTTCTGGAAGAGGAGGTTGAGTGGGGAATGTAAGAGGTTGAATGATTTGGTGTTTGAGGTGAGAAGAGATGCAAGTGTGCGATTGAAGGGTGAGATTAGTGCTAAGAGGGTGGAAGATAGGGCTAGGACTGGGAACAGTGTGGAAGTTGTGAGTGATGATGAATGGTGGGTGAAAATGGATAGGATAGACAAGTTAGGACAGGTTAGGTGTGCGAATGAGAGGGACATAGAACCTGTTAGGTTGACTAACAGATTCAATGTCCTGAGAGAGGAAGAGTGTGAAAGTGATGTGCCTGGTGTGATTGTGGATGAAAGCAGGATAGGTGGTAGTGTGACTGAGAGCAGGAGGGAGGGTAATGTTAGGCCAAGACAGAATAGGAGAATGACTGAGGTGCTAGTGATGGGTGACTCTCAGATTAGGTATTTAGATAGGAAGTTGAGTGATAGCAAGTGGAAGGGAATGAGAGTTTGGGTGCTGGTGTAAGTGATGTTTGTGAGAGGTATGATAGGCTGGTTTCTGGGTGTGAGAGGGATGCAGTTGTGATTACGCATGTGGGGGTGAATGATGTAAAGAAGGTGGGTACATGTGAGTTATGTGAGCAGTATAAAAGGTTAGTTGAAAGGATGAGTAAAAGCAGGGTAAAAGGTGTTGTTTCTGGTGTGCTTCCGAGATTGGATGTGGGGGTAGAATGGTTGTCGCGTGCAATTGGTTTGAATGAATTTGTGAAAGGACTGTGTGAGGAGTTAGGATTGGTGTTTGTAGATGTCTGGGGAGGGTTTTACGGGAATAGGAGGTTGTATGCGATGGATGGGCTCCATCTTAGTCGGGCAGGTGTTGAGGTTCTATGGGGGGAGCTGGATAGTGTGATTAGGTCCTTACAGGTGGGAAACTAGAAGCTGTTAGAGGTAAGGGAATAACAGGAATAGAGGGCAAGTGTAGGAAATGGAAGGGATGCAGAGATAGAGGAATAGCTAGGGGAGAGGGCATACTGATGCGTTATAGGGGGACTAATGCACAAGTGAATGAGCAGATAACTAGGAATAAAAAAAGCACAATGCAATGAAGATGGGAATAATAAAAAAACCTTAAAAATATACTACACAAATGGTCGGAGTATAAGAAATAAGATAGATCTCTTAAGAGCGTTAGCGAGTGAAGAGAATTTTGATATAATTGCGATAACAGAGTCATGGCTTGATTTGGCAGGTAATCACTTTAAACCTGAGGTTGAGATTGAGGGCTTTAACATGTTCCATACAGATAGGAATAGGAAGAGAGGAGGAGGGGTTATTATTTATATTAAAGATAATCTCCAGTGTTGTGTAAACAGTACAATTAAATTAGATGATAACACAGAGTCATTATGGCTAAATGTAAAGGAAGGTAAAAACAAGCTTGTCATAGGATTATTATACAGACCACCAAATCTTAGTAAGGAAGATTCAAATCTTCTGTGGCAGGAGATAGAACGGGCATGTAGAAGTAAGCATGTGTGTATAATGGGCGATTTTAATTACAGAAATATAGACTGGGAAGCTCTTGTGGGTGATCAGGAGGCTGAGGAATTTTTGAATGTTGTCCAAGATAATTTTCTGAGGCAGATTATTAACGAACCCACTAGAGGGAATAATATACTGGATTTAGTTCGACAAATAGGGAAGAAGTTATTAAGGATACTGAGATTGGAGGAAATTTGGGTAATAGTGACCATTGTGAAATTAGATTCAAGATGAAATGGAATGGTATTGATAGTAGCATGAACAATGTTAAAATTCCTGACTTTAGAAGAGCAAATTATAATGGGCTAAGGACTTACCTGGAGGCAGTTGTACAGAAACCAGGCAATGAAATCAAATCAGGAAGGAAGAGATTACAATTGAAGAGGAGTATGAAAGAATAATTGAGCAATTAATTACAGGTCAGATGATTAACATTCCATATAAGGAGATTAGGACTAAAAATAATGACCCAAAATGGATGACAGATAAAATTAAGCATTATATTGGCATTAAAAAGGGCATTTATAGGAAAATAAAAAATGGAGAGGATCACTTAAGGCAGAGATATAATGAACTAGCAAGAGATGTTAAAAAGTTAGTTAGAGTAGCAAGGAGAAATTATGAAATTAAAGTGGCAAATAGGGCAAAGGAAGATCCTAAAAGTTTTTATCAATTATACAAAACTAAGGTTAGAGATAAAATAGGCCCACTTATAGATTCCAATGGAGAATTAGTGAGTGATAGGGACTCAATGGCTGAAATGCTAAATGACTTTTTTCTCTCAGTATTTACACAGGAGGATACTTTAAATATACCTGAGGTGTCAATGATCTTTCGGGGTAATGATGAAGAGAAATTAAAGGATATCTTGATCACAAAGGAGATAGTGACAAAGGAAATTGATAAAATCAAAAGTAGTAAAGCACCCGGCCCTGATGAGGTCTTTCCTAGAATTTTGAAAGAATGTAAGGATGTGTTAAGTGAGCCCCTAGCATGCATCTTTAGAAAATCATTGGAGAGTGGCATTGTGCCAGTGGCATGGAAGAAAGCCAATGTGATACCTATATTTAAGAAAGGGGATAAAACAAATATGTCTAATTACAGACCAGTAAGTTTGAAATCAGTGGTAGGGAAAATGATGGAATCTATTATAGCAAGGAATATTAGAGATCACTTGGATAAGCATAAGTTGATAAAAGAATCACAGCATGGCTTTAGTAAGGGTAAATCCTGTCTGACTAATTTGCTGTCTTTTTATAGTAAGGTGTATGAAGCAGCAGATAATGATGAAAACTATGATATTTTATACTTGGACTTTAGTAAGGCTTTTGATCGAGTGCCACACTTATGGCTTCTGAGCAAAGTTAAAGCACACGGGATCGATGGCAGTATATTTAGGTGGATTCAGTCATGGCTTGGTGACAAACAGCAAAGAGTTAGTATAGATGGAGTTAAATCTGAGTGGGGGTGTGTTAGCAGTGGAGTTCCGCAAGGATCTGTTTTGGGTCCCTTGCTATTCTTAATTTATATTAATGATCTTGACATAGGTATAAGTAGTGACCTGAGTAAATTTGCTGATGATACTAAGCTAGGTAGGGCCATTAGGGCTGATTCTGATGCTGTTGTAATGTAGGAGGAATTGAACATTCTGTCCAATTGGGCCGAGAAATGGCAAATGAAGTTTAACATAGACAAATGTAGTGTACTTAGTATAGGTAGAAATAATCCATTGAATAGTTATAAATTAAATGGGAGAATTTTAGGGAGGACCGATTGTGAAAGGGACTTGGGTATTTTGGTAAGTTCAGACCTTTGTCCTAGAAAGCAATGCCTAAATGCTAAGAATAAAGCTAATAGGATATTGGGATTCATTAGGAGGAGTGTAAGCAATAAGAGTGCTGAAGTCATTCTAAAACTGTATCTGGCACTAGTTAGGCCTCATCTAGACTATGCAGTACAATTTTGGTCACCATATTATAGGAAGGATATTGATTTGCTTGAGTCTGTGCAGAGAAGGATGACAAAGATGATTGGTGGGCTAAGGAACTTACCTTATGGTGAAAGGCTCAGAAAACTAAATCTACATACATTGGAAAGGAGAAGAGTCAGAGGGGAATTGATTGAAGTCTTCAAATGGGTAAAAGGATATAATAAAGGGGATCTGGGTAAGGTTCTTATACTTAGTGAACATGACAGGACACGTAGCAATGGGTTTAAGCTTGATAAGTATAGGTTTAGGAAGGAGATTGGGAGGAATTGGTTTACAAATCGTGTGGTAGATGAATGGAATAGGCTCACTAGACATGTGATAGAAGCCTCCTCTCTGGGTAGTTTTAAGAATAGATTAGATAAATATATGGATGAAGCTGCTAGATGGGACTGACTTTTTTTTTATGTACATATGTATATATTTTTCTAAGGAGTGGGGAGATTATATTTTGCGGTTGCATGAATGGACATAATCCTCTGGATGCATTTTATGTATATTGTAGATTAGATCTGACGAACTCCTGTTAAAGGTGACAATGTTAATGATTTTTCTCTGGTAAGATATCTTTTGTGTGTTGAATGGAACAGGAGCTGCCAAGTGTAGGCCATGAATGGTCTTTTGCAGTCTCCTTCTTTTCTTATGTTCTTAATTGTTTTTCGTCCCTAAACGGCCACTTTTCAAGACTTTGTCTTGAAAAGTGAATAAGGAACTGATGAAGAAGTTTTTATATACGCTTGTGAATGAAGAGGAAAGAGAAGATGAGATGGGTTGGCGAGGAGAGATTGCTATGGAAGGATGTACTGGAGATGCTAGAGGACCGTGAATTTGAGGATTATGGAAGGCAGATGCCCTCGATTCACATTGTGCGCAACTCAAGTAGAAGTAAGTTTTCCCAGTTCCAGTTGTATCGGGACACGTTGACAGAGAACTCGATCAAGGTGATGTTGAGATTTTTGGAAAATTATTATGGGCAGAATGAACAGCTGAGTGTGTATGTTGGCAGCGAACCGAGAGGTAGTAAAAGTAAGAGTGAGAGTCAGAATGGTTGGGGTAGGGTTTAGAATGGTTGGATTTTTTTTTTTTTTTAATTCTATAGAGCCCACCTGGCAACTGCTGAGAATGGTTGGAATAGTGGTTGCACGAATGGTAGGAATGACAGTAGATCTAGAGTGAATGAACCTAGGTGTCTGAGGTGCAAGAAAGTTGGGCACATGAGGGCTGACTACCACTAGTCACAAGGAAGTTGCTTTGGCTATGGGCAAAGCAACTTCCACATTTACCTGTGGTAAATGTGGAATGGTAGGTCATGCCACAAGGTTGTGTAGGACTGGTGAAAGACGCATGAATGAAAGAATGGATGGGAATAATCAAGATGATATGATTCGGGGAAACTAAAGAATGAGAGGGTTCCTTCTGGGGAATTCTCTAGAGTGCAAGTGATGAATGCGAGAGAAGGATTGTCAAATCGTGGAGTGAATTGGGTCAGAGAGTGTCTGTAAAATTCTTGAGAAAATAGTTAAAAAAGGGATTTGCCAACATCAGAGAGGGAGGGGTTAATCAGCGATGCTCAGCATGGGTTTAGATCAGGTAGATCATGTTTGACTAATTTACTAGACTTTCTGGAGTTCGTAACAAATCAAATAGATAAGGGAGAGAATGTAGATATAATTTACTTGGATTTTAGTAAAGCATTTGATAAGGTACCACATAGGAGACTAGTTCATAAATTAAAAATGATTGGGATATGTGGGGGTGTTTCAAATTGGATAGCTGAGTGGCTGAAAGACAGGAAGCAAAGGGTAGTGCTAAATGGTGTAAAGTCTGAGTGGAGGGATGTTATCAGTGGGGTTCCTCAGGGATCAGTTCTCGGCCCATTATTATTTGTCATCCATATAAACAATCTTGGGAAGGCAGTTAATAATAAAGTGTCAATTTTTGCGGATGATACCTAGATTAGCAGCTGTAGTTAAAGATATTGATGATAATTTTAAAGTGCAATGGGATTTAAATAAATTGTTATCCTGGGCACATAAGTGACAAATGACTTTCAACCTTGATAAGTGCAAAGTTATTAACATGGGAAAAGATAATATAGAATTTAACTATGAAATGGATGGGCATTGGCTGAGCTCAGTAGAGGATGAGAAAGATCTAGGAGTAGTAATAGATAAGTCATTAAGGTTTTCTAAGCAGTGTATTGAAGCAAGAAATAGGGCAAATAGAGTGCTGGGTTTTATTAAGAGAAATGTCAGTTCCAAAAGTAAGGAGGTTATTCTTAAACTCTATAACTCTTATGTTAGGCCACATCTAGAGTATTGTATACAGGTATGGTGCCCACATTTTAGACACGATATTAACCTCCTCGAGTCTGTGCAATGGAGAGCAACAAAGATTATTCCTTCCCTGAAGCACCTTGAATATATAGATAGACTGAGGGTATCAAATATGTTATCGTTTGAAAGGAGGTGTGTGAGAGGGGATATGATTGAGCTCTTTAAAAATTTTTCTGGGATAGATAAATTGGATGTTAGCAAGTTTTGGGAGTTAGATGATGGAAATTGGACTACAGGTCACCACTTGAAAATTAAAAAGCAAGGGTGTAGGTTGGATTTAAGAAAATATTTTTTCACCAATAGAGTGGTAGACTTCTGGAACAAATTGCCCCCGTAAGGGGCGCGGCGATTTGCCATCCTGGCCGCCGTGCTGACGGGACTCAGCACCCCGTCCGGCCCCAGCTTAGCCTCTCTTCCTTCCTTCAAAACACTTGTTTCCTCTCTTTTCACACAACCTCTCCCACAACTTTCTCTGGTCAGCCTCTAATTTCACAGAGTAGATGCTGACCTTCCTTTCAGCCAACCGTCCCGCATCGGGGCTGAGGGGGTAGGGGACAATGTTCCCTAACCCCTGAGCTCCGGTCTAGGGTGGCTGGTTTTTAACAACCTGCTTCATCCCCACCCATAACTTCCTCACATCCCTTTTCCTCTCCTCTTCACAATCTATATATTTTACGCCGTGTTCAAGGTGGAGCCGCCATGCCGATGGACTGCCAGGCCACCAGGCGGGAGGGGTGGTCCCAAATGGCGGCGCCTGGCTCTGCCGGGCTTGTAAGCACCTCTTGCAGTGCGGGCTACTGCGAGAGGTGTGCGCGATTGCATCCCGTGTTTAAAAAAGGGTCACCATGCCCAATGATGATAAAAAAAACAAACCCAACCCTCAACTTCCCCTGTTCCATCGACGGAGCCGCCCTCGGGCAGCTCCAGCAAAAAAATCGAGGTCCCCTCCCCTGTGCTTGCACAGGGGACCCTCCATATTTCTCTAACCGGAGAGGAGGCTTACTCCTCTCCTTCGCCTATGGGTGCAGGGGACTCCCCCTCACCCCCTTCTCTGGAAGTGCTTTCGGGCACCTTCCTTTTCCCAGCGGCAGTCCCCTCTTGGCAAGACCTGCTGGCAAGAATTTTAAACCTTTCTGGGGTCAAGGCCTGTGCCTCTCCACACAAGACTAGTGACACTGCCAAGGGGACCTGCGATGTCCTGGGAGGGGATGGCCAACTGGAGGCCCCTCCTGTGATAGACATGGTCCTTGAGGAGACCCAGCCTCAGACGGTAGGGCCTTCCATGGGGGGGAATTCAGGCTCGGCGCCAAGCACCGAACCCGAATCCGTCCCTATGCAAGGTCCTCCTCAAATGGCTGAGGGCTCCGAGGCAGTAAAAGGAGGGGAGGGATCTCCTCTGACAGGTGCCCCTACGACAACCAGGACCTTCTCCATTTCGGAGAGGGACCTGGCTGAGGCCGGTCCATCTGGCCTAGGGGCTTCTGCCGGGGAGGTGAAAAGCGGGTTCATTCCCCGCCCTCCTTTCCAAAAAAGAAAAAGACTAAAAAGATGAAAAAGGCTCGGGGCTCCTCTCCATCCGCGGGTGCTGCGGGGACGGATGGGGCGGCTACCACTTTGGTAGGCGACCAAGCCAAGATCGGCACATCCGGCCCCTCTACCCCCTCGTGTGTGGAGCCCCTGACCAAGACTAACAACAAGAGTGCACAGGGCGGAGCCTCGATGACATTGGGGCCCCTCATTCAGAGGTTACCTGGCGTTTTCGAGCCCGCTGGCTTCAAACGCTTCCTCGTTATTCGCCCCACTGATGGCACCATGTTGTCCAAGGGCAACATGATCCATCAGAGGAGAGGATTAGCTAGTGCAATTGGTAGAGAGCCGAAGGTGACCCGTTTCTCGGATGGGAGCCTTCTGGCGAATGCGGCGAATCCCGCCGAGGCGGCCAAGATAAGTGCTCTTCGGACACTTCATGGCACCCCAGTGAGTGTGACGCTGCACTCTACCATGAACTTTGTGAAAGGAGTAGTTTATGCGAGGGAACTCATTGACTACTCCATTGAGGACATCACCCTAGAGCTGGCCGACCATGGGGCGGTCAAGGTCGAAGGTGTGATGAGAAAACAGGGAGGGGCTTCGAGACCCACCCCTACACTCTTCGTCACGTTCGACTGTGACAAGCTCCCTGAGTCGGTGCGTGCTGGTTAGTACCGCTACCGCGTGAAGGCATTCGTGCCACTGCCGCGGCGGTGCTATTACTGTCACCGCTTCGGCCATACGAATCGCTCATGTAGACGTGCAAAGTCGGGGTCACCCGAAGTCTGTGTAAATTGCTCCAAGGTTGCATACAATAAGTCCAAATCGTGTGTGGCCAAGTGTGTCAATTGCGGAGAGCCGCACCCTGCTTCTTCGAAGCAATGTGGTGCATATCTCCTGGAGAAAGAAATCCTGGCCATTCAGGCCCAGCATAGACTCTCATTCCGCGAGGCTAAGGACTTGGTCCTGGCGCGCCAAACTCTGCCTGGGACGTCATATGCCTCAGTAGTTCGAAGGGCACCCTCTGCTCCTGCCCCATCCAGGCCAACGAGCACGGTTGTTTCCGCGCCCATTTGGAGCCCTTCTGCGGGCTCTACCCAACTAGGGCGCTCTCCTGATAAAGCTGGCGGCAAAAAGGGTTCATACCCAGCCCCAGCTAAAACCAGGGCTCCCCCCTCTTCCCCCAGCGTGACCGTTTCCCGCAAGGCGAAACGGCCACGCGCCTCCACCGAGTCGTTAGACTCACAGGAGGCAACACCCCTGAAGATGGTCGCTAGGCCATCTTCAGGGGTTCCTAAAGCTGTCCCCCGAAAGGAGGACAGCAACAAAGGAGCTTCGGCTCCTTCGCCCACGCCCCGAGGTGGAGCGAGTGGCTCGGAGACGGTGGTTCCTCGAAAAGAGGCCCCCCCGCCTCCGAAGCCGCAGCGCCCGCCTAAGGTTTCGAGGCGGAGGGAGGAAAAGACTCGCATGGCGAGCCCAACCTCCCCCAATAAGTCCTCGAAGGCGACAGCGCCTCCAGCGTTTTGTCCGGCCAATAGCGCCCGGGGTTCTGCCCCCGGGAAGCGTACGGCCATTCCCGTGAGGGTCTTCAATTCGAGGAGGGCCCCCGCGTCTCCTCCGAGCTAGGCCTGGAGGGCATATTCCTTCAATGGAATTGCCGTGGACTCCGGGCCAACTGGGAGGAGCTGCGGAGGCTCGCCTCGTCCCGTTCCCCGTTAACTATTTTTTTTGCAGGAGACCATGCTAGGCGCGTGCCCCCTGCCTGCCCTCCCGGGGTATAAGGGTCTTGCGACCCCACCACCGCGGGATGGCCGGCCTTGGGGATGCGCGGTTTACACCCGGCATGATGTCTCCGTTCTTCCTTTCTCTTTAGATACCTCCTTTCAGGCAGTGGCTGTGCAGCTGCACCTGGATAGGAGGTATACTATCATTTCTGCGTACATTCCACCGTCAGCTGACTTCGACGCGGGGGACTTCCGCCGCGTTGTGGCACGGTTGCCGAGGCCCTATCTCTTGCTTGGAGATCTGAATGGCAGGCATCCTCTCTGGGGAGATTACTCCATAAATCCCAGGGGACAAGTCCTTGCCGATCTGATCGAAGAGCTTGAGATGGGTGTTTTAAACGTGGATGAGTTTACGCATCACTGTCCGAGAACCGCTTCATTTTCTTGCCTTGACCTATCTTTGTGCTCTTCGGATGCACAGCCTGATTTTGATTGGGGGGTGGTCGATGACCTCCATGGTAGTGATCACTTTCCCATTCAAATATCATTTTTAGGGCAACTGCCTCCTGAGAGACCACCTCGGTGGTGCTTGGCGCGGGCGCGGTGGCCTGCATTTCAGGAAATGACTGAATTCTCTATCTCAGTCGAGGAGTTTAGGTCGATAGATGAGGCCGTTGAGTTCTTCTCCGGCAACCTCATCGCCGTGGGCCTGACTACTATTCCTAGGACGTCTGGCCGTTTTGCACGCCGACCACTCCCATGGTGGTCGGCCGAGTGTGAGACGGCCCTCAAACAGAAGCGTTATGCCTACATGCGCTATAAGCGCCGCCCGAACGATTTCACTGTCGCTCTTCTTGGCGGGCATACGTGTCTTCACTTAACGGGAAGACCCCTTTAGCTGAGGTGTGGAAGCGAGTCAAAAGGATTCGGGGCAAGTTCTCGCAGGATCCCCCTCCCGTTCTCCAGGAGAATGGGGCCGCAATCTCGGACCCCGCGTCCGTGGCGGAATCCTTAGCCACCGCTTTTTCCGCATTCTCTAGCCGTGATGCTGCTCCGCCAGCATTCAATGCACGTCGTGATGTCGCGGAAGGCCGCCGGCTGGACTTTACCTCCAGAGGCGGAGAACCCTTCAACGACAAGTTTACTGTGAGTGAGTTGCGTTCCGCTCTCGCTTCGTGCGCGGACACCGCCCATGGTCCGGACGATGTCCCGTACGCCATGCTTCGACACCTGGGTGAGCGAGGCATGGCCTTTGTTAGATTTGTTCAACAGGATCTGGGTGGAAGGTCTTCTCCCAGACTCCTGGCGAATCGCTACTGTGCTCGCCTTTCGCAAGCCGGGGAGAGATCACCCTACTCCGACCGGTTTCCGCCCAATCTCTCTAACCTCTTGCGTGTGCAAGTTGATGGAGAAATTGGTAAATGTTAGATTAGCCTATTTCCTGGACAGCGGAGGCCATCTGTCTTCTGCAAAGTGCGGGTTCCGTAAGTTCCACTCCACGTCGGATGCTCTGCTCCGACTGGAAAATGCCGTCTGCGAGGCTTTCCTTCGTAGACAGCACTACGCCACGGTGTTTTTTGATCTGGAGAAGGCCTATGATACCGCATGGCGATACGGTATCATGGAGACTCTCCACACGATGGGGGCGAGGGGACGCCTCCCAATGTTTATATCTGAATTTTTGCGAGATCGTCGATTCCGCGTACGGGTGGGGGGAGCCCTCTCCGGCCCAAAGGAGCAGGAAGAGGGTGTCCCGCAGGGAAGTGTCCTCAGTGTCACACTCTTTGCCCTGAGCATCAACGGCATCACCTCGGTGCTGCCGGAAGATGTTCTCGCTACGCTCTACGTGGACGACCTTTCGATCTCTTTTGGCGCGGCCCAGATGCCAACTCTGGAGCGTCGACTCCAACAGGCATTGAACCGCACCGCGTCTCTCGCTATGCCGAAGCGCACAGGTTTCGGTTTTCTTTGGCCAAGACTAAGGTGGTGCACTTCTGCCGCCATCCACGGCTTCACCCTGACCCAGATTTGTTTCTTAATGGGGTGCGCCTGGATGTGGTTGAGTCGCACCGTTTCCTTGGTCTTGTATTCGACCGACGCCTCACCTGGGAGGCTCATATTCGCAGCCTTAGGGTCTCTTGTACCCGCGCCATGGACATTCTCCGTTCCGTGACGTTCAGCTACCGCCTTACTTTTTTATCGATCCTTTGTTCGCTCGAAGCTCGACTACGGATGCGAGTTTTATGCATCCGCAGCCGAGCGTTTATTGCGGAAGGTGGATTGGATCCACCACACCGGCCTTCGCCTTGCGACCGGTGCCTTCCGCACTTCCCCCATTGAGAGCCTGTTGGTCGATGCTGGGGAGATGCCACTCGCTCTGCGCCGCGTGCAGTGCATCACTCGCCTGTACGCGCGAGCCCGGCGCCTCCCTCAGTCGCCAACAGCTCTCACTGCATCCGCAGCTGATCTCGATGGTGCCTATGCCGCCGAGAGACGCCAGTCATACCGTAAGCCCTTTGGGTTTAGAGCCAGGAAACTCCTTCGAGAGGTAGATATAGCTCTCGGGCCGGTGGCGCCCCTGGTTCTGCCCAGGACGCCACCCTGGAGGGTACCACATTTGGCTATTTGTCGCCACGCCTCTGCTCCCAAAGCTTGTACTGCGCCGGGAGTATTGCGTTCGACCTTTTTGGAGCACACATTGTGTCACGCTGGTACCGTGCCAGTGTATACGGATGGCTCCAAGTCCCAAGAGGGGGTCGGCTTCCACGCCGTATCCCCTCTGTTTGAAGTCAGCGGGGCTCTACCAGGCGCTGCGTCTGTCTTCACGGCCGAGCTGGTGGCAATACACCACTCGGTACGGGAGATTACGCGACGTGCCCGGTTCGGAGACCGGATTGTGATCTATAGCGACTCACAAAGCGCCCTGAGTGCTCTCGGGGCATTGGAATCTCCGCATCCCCTGGTTCGCGAAATCCGTGACGCCACGGTTTTGGCGAGCCGAACAGATGTCGAGATTATCTTCTGCTGGGTTCCTGGACATGTAGGAATTGCGGGGAATGAGCGCGCCGATGAGGGCGCCAAAGAGTCCGCGAGGACTCTGCGACCGGACCAGCGTTTCGCTCTTCCTCACACTGACTACATGGCAGGAATACGGGCAGCTCTTCGGACTGCTTGGCAAAGAAGATGGGAGACGGTCGAGGGGAACTTAAAGTTGCGTGCCATTGCGCCGCGACTGTTCCCATGGACCTATCCCCCAATGCCGCGGCGGCTTCAGGTTGCTTTCTGTCGTCTTCGAATCGGACACACTCGTGTGACGCATCGCTACTTGATGGAGCGCTCGCCTGCGCCCTATTGCAACGACTGCGTCGTCCCCCAGACTGTTCGGCACATTCTTGTCGAATGTCCCAGTCTGGGTGATCTTTGCGCACGATACCTGTCCCGGTACCGGGATGGGCGGGGTCGCTACCGCCTGTCCCTTGTACTCGGGACGAGTGCGTGCACCATGACTAGTGGACTTATTGACTTTTTGGGGGAGGGGGGCCTTCTCCCTTTCATTTAACATGGTTTAATTGTTGTTGTTGTTTTTGTTATTGCTTTTTTATTGTTATTGTTATTTCTTTTTATTGTTTCCTGTTTAATTTTTAAAGTAGCCTAGAACTAGGCTGTTTGTTTACGGCGACTAATGCCTAAGTCGGCAGTCGCCAGATAGCCCCTTAATTAAAAAATAAAAATAAAAAAATGGAACAAATTGCCACGGAGGGTAGTAGGTAGTCCAAATTTAAATGTATTTAAGAGTAGGTTGGATGAGTTTATGGGGAGGGAAGGTTGTGATGGTTCCTAAGTTTTGTATATATTAATATTGTTTGTTTATATCTATAGCTGCATGATTTAGTTCTTGACAAGCCTTGATTTGTGATACCCTTTTTTCTGGACGCAATCTTCTGGATGTAGTTTTCCTGGGAGTTTGGGTGCCTTAAAAAAAGAGGCCGTTTGACTCGGATGACCTATGATGAGCCCTTGTGGCTTTTGTCATCTGTTATATTATATTGTGTGGGACTTTGATTTTGTCTTGCCCTGGTGATGGTGCTTTTTGTGGGTGGGTTTTGATGGATGCGGATGACCTTTGATAGGCCCTTGTGGCTTTTGTCATCCGTGAAATTATGTTATGTTAGGCGTATCTGTGTTAAAATTAAGTGTGGAGAATGAGAAATAACTGCATTGATTGATACAGGATGTAAGGTGAATGTGGTGTACTATGAAGCATTTGCAGGAATGAAAGTAAATGAAGTTAAGGATTGTGGATATCATTTGACTGGATTAGGTGAGCAGGATGTACTGATTGTTATGAGGTTTAGAGAGAGTGTTTTGATTGCTGGTGTCCGGATGAATGAGGATAAATTTTGTGTAGTAGGTGTAAACAAGAAGTATGACATGCTATTAGGTTATAAGTTTTTGAAAGCGAATGGTATCATGATTCACCCTGATTTGGAGATGATTGAATGTAAGAAGAATGAAAGTATGAAGTGCCAATGGTATGTGGATCCAGATGGAAGTGTGAGAGTGAACATCATGAAAATTCTGGAGGTATATTTGATTGAAGCAAAATGAAACAATGGGTGTAAGGATTGGATGGAATTCTGATGTTGAGATAAGTGAGAATGATAGGAATATTTATGTCTTGGATGGTAGTACTGCAAACTATAGATTGAGGTGAGTTGTGCATGTGTTTGATGGTATAATTGATATGAAAGATCTGCGTGTCTGTATACAAGTTTGGCTGGATCTGCTAAGGAAAAGTCTTAGAGGAGTACAAGTGGGAGATAAATTAAGTGTGTTAAATACAGTGGTGAATATAGAGAATGATACACATGTGTTAAATGCAAGTCTGTTTTCCATGAGTGTAACGTTGAATGTTGGTATGTATGAAGATTTGATTGAGCAAGTGAAGTTGGATGAAAAGTTGAGTGAATGTGAGAAGCAAAAAGTTTACAGGATGTTGTGGAATAGGAGAGGTGCCTTGAGTTGAGAGCAAGGAGATGAGGACTTTGGCAATGCTTGCTTGCCTGAATTCAGAGTAATTTTGAGCCACGATATGCCAAGTTATCAAAGGCCTTGTCATCCCCCCCCCCCCATGACTCAAGAGATCGAGGAACAGTGTGAGGAATTAGAGAGAATTGGTGTGATTGAGCTGAGTGTGAGTGCCTGGAATAGTCCGATTGTACCTGTACGAAAACCAGATGGATGTTTGCAACTGTGTATTGACTATAGAAGAGTGAATGAACTAATGTTGAATGACAAGTTTCCTATGAGTGTTTTGTCTGAATGTGTGTACAGTATGTATGGAATGAAAGTATTTTCTAAGATGGATCTTGTATGTGGTTACTACCAGATGCCTGTGGATGAAGAGAGTAAGCTTATTATGGCGTTCTCTACCTCAAAGTGCCATTATCAGTTCAGAAACCTGAGCTTTGGGATGGCGAATGCCCCGGCTGCTTTTCAGCATGCTATGAATGTAGAGTTGAGGTTGGGGTGAAAGTGAAGTTGTCTAAATGTGGTTGGTTTGTTAGTGAAGTAGTGAAGTTGAGTTTTGGGGACATAAGGTGACTGCAGTTGGATTGCGTAAATCAGAGAAGTTTGTGGAAAAGGTTAGGAACTTCCCTAAGCCTACCACAGTGAGAGAGTTGCATGGATTTCTCGGTTTAGTTGAGTTTAGAAGAAAGTTCCTGAAAAATTGTTTGGGTGTGATGAAACCATGGAATGGATGGACTGGGAAAAAGAGAGTACTGTGATTAAGTGAAATGACTCTTTGAATGTGACTCTACATGTTTCGTAGAGCTCTCAGAATATTTTGATTATTTGCTATACTTTGGTGTGTGACATAGTAAACATAAATATTAAGTTATTAGATCGTATATTTGGTTAATATAACGAAGTTAAATTGTGGTTATTTTATTTTGGTGATAAAGTGACTTTTTTTTACTTCGGTGGCCATCTTGATTAGCAGGTTTTAAACTTGCGCGCACAAATTCGGGTCAAATTCTTGTTGTTCGTAAGTTTTTGTTTCTATTATTGTTCTTGTTTAAGTATGGCTGACTGTTTGGATGTAGAGAGTATGCCTTTTGAAAGTAGTGTGTATGTAGTGTGCGATGTCTGTGGTGTACAGAGGAGAGTGAATGTGTCTGAGTGCCGTGTATGTGCTTTGACTGAGGAGGTGAGTCGATTACGTGCAGAATGCTTGAGACTGAACGATTTAGTGTCTGAAGTGAGAAGAGATGCAAGTGTACGTTTGAAGAGTCAGATTGGGACCAGGAGGGAGAAAGTTAGGCCTAGAACAGGGACTGGAGAAAAAGCAGTAAGGGAAGTTAGTGATGATGAGTGGTGGGTGAAAGTGAACAGAATAGATAAGTTAGGACAGGTTAGGTGTGTGAATGAGAGGGACATGGAACCTGTTAGGCTAACTAACAGATTTGATGCCCTGAGAGAGGAAGAATTTGAAAGAGATTTGTCTGGTGTGGCCGTGCCTGAAAGTAGAATAGGAGGTCGAGTGAGTGAGAGCAGGAGGGAGGGTAATACTGGGCCTAGAGAGAATAGGAGAATGACTGAGGTGATTGTGATGGGTGACTCTCAGATTAGGTATTTAGATAGGAAGTTGAGTGAAAGTAAATGGAAGGGAGTGAGAGTTTGTCTGCCGAGTGCTGGTGTAAATGATGTGTGTGAGAGGTATGATAGGTTGGTGTCTGGGTGTGAGAAGGAAGCAGTTGTGATTACACATGTCGGAGTAAACGATGCAAAGAAGGTGTGTACTTGTGAGTTACGCAGCGGTATAAAAGGCTGATTGAAAGGATGTGTGAAAGTAGAGTAAAAGGCGTTGTTTCAGGTGTGCTTCCGAGAATGGATGTGGGGATGGAATGGTTGTCTCGTGCAATGGGGTTGAATGAATATGTGAAAGGTTTGTGTGAGGAGTCAGGATTGGTGTTTGTAGATGTTTGGAGTGGGTTTTATGGGAATAAGGGTTTGTATGCGATGGATGGACTCCATCTGAGCCGAGATGGGGTTGAGGTTTTGTGGCGGGAATTAGATACTGTTATTAGGTCTTTAGAGGCGGGAAACTAGGTTTCGATAGTCGTCAGGGAAATTTAATGGCTCAAAGTGAGGCAGGGAAAGGAAGCAAACACAGATTTGTAGAAGGTAGGCAGGCTAATGGGAGTGCTTTAGGGTTAAATTACTTGAGTAGTGATAGTGGTCAGGGAAATACAAGAGTACAGGGTCGGGGAAGGAGAGAAAGGAGATGCAGAAGAGATAGGCCCTCAGGTGCTTCAGGGATAGGTGGGCTGAGTTGTCTTTACACAAATGCTCGTAGTCTTAGAAATAAGAGGGATGAATTATTTAGTTATATCATTCATGAAGATATAGATATAATATGTATAGTTGAATCATGGGTTAATGAAAATATTTTTAATGATAATGTCAGTGAATTTGAACTAGAAGGTTATACTATGTACATTAGTCAAAGGAGAGATAGGACTGGTGGTGGGTTGATTATTTATATCAGAAATAGTATTTCTTCAAATCTAAATAACTCTATAAAGCAAGGAGAAGGTGAATCATTATGGCACACTCTAGGTGAGTAATCATTACCAAGCTGACTAAATAATCAAAAGTGACAACACTCACCAATCTCTCTTTGTCTCTCTTATACATAAGACCATCATCTATCTAAAAATCTGACTAGACTCTTTTAACAGACTTAAGATTATGGGGAAGATTCTTGGTACTCATTCCTGAGTTAATCATCCTTATAATATTCTGTAGCTGTCTATGGTTAGCCTGAATTTCCCTCAAGTGATTGCCAGAAACCAAGGTATTATCATAAGGTTCATTACCTTGATAAACTGCTTTCATCATTGTGACCCCTAAACCAAAACTCACTTTTGAGGCATCAATAAATCTAGCAACTACCTCATTCTCAAACAACAATCTTCTATGGGAAAAGTTGATCACTATACTGGCATCAGCCAATACATTCTGACCAACGATGAAACAGAGATCAATATTCTGATTTGGAACTGATAGGTGATGGAAGTATTTTGGTGCTCAACCAGAATACCTCATAACACGCATTCTATTTCAGACAGTCTTATTTAACTTGAATCCAAGTTTAGTGGAATCCAGGGTTGGCAAATCAAAAAACCTGGGTTTATTGCCATTTTTTGGGGGGAAGGGGCTTTTTCGGGTGAGATTTGAAAAAAAAATGTTTTTTTTTCAAAATTACACTTCTTTAAATTCAAGAAATGAATGCTACTTACCATTATTTTATTCAAAATGCATATTTATGTTATAATTTCAAAAAATAAGTATCAATTAAGATTATTTCTCTATTCTGGTACTGACTCATAATTCATCTCTCCCTGTACAGGTTATGACTATCATGGGTACCTATAATTCTCGATCAATGATCTGTTCTTACTATAATATAATTATTAAACTAATTAATTATTATATGCAGGATTGATCCCTGAAGCAGATACTTTCATGTTCATGTGTGTATTCTGGGCACCTGCCCAAGGCTGAGCTGCAGAGATATTTCGAGATTCAGAACCAACCAATATCCAACCTGTACTCCGATGAACAGCCTCATCCTGTGCCTCTAGGAGTTCAAAAACATCATGCCAGGTGTTCTATTGACCATTTGCTGTTCTCAGAAGTGCTAGATCTTGCTCTAAACCATCTACTATACTTGGTAAATCATCAACCAGATTCCTCATCAAATCTTTCCCATCCAATCTAGTAGCAAAAATGCTTAATCCCTCACCATCTAGAGGTTGTGCATTCTTATACCGAGACTTTTAATTGGATGAAAGTCTTACCTTAGCACCTGCATACCAGTCTTGCAGCTTCCATTTTATATACTTATATTTCTGATCAGGTCCACCACAAGCACAATATATCTGAAGAGCCTCTCCCTTCAAGAATCAACCCCAATTAAGGAGGTCCACCAAGATTTTTGTTTATAGAGTAACGGCTGGAACAATAAGCCTCAAAAGAGTCCATACATTTATTAAAAGACCGACCTGAATTAAGTGCTTATGCTTCAGGCTTTGGAGCACCATGACCTACTAATAAGTCAGCCATTTCTTGCATCTCTGATTTATGTCTATTGGCACCACAAGAACAATTATCAGTCTCTTCAGTACCCTCAGTATCTTATCTTCATCAGTGGAAGATGACAAGTCAATGGGAATGGTTGTATCCTCATGACCAGGCCCAAAACTAATTTTCAATTTCAAAGGCACTCTGAAAATTTGGGTAAATCTGAGAGTATGTCACCTTTGTATCAGGACTCGATACACTTGTTGGGGCAAAACCAATGGAAAATTTCAGTGGTCCAGCAGCTCCTGTATACATGTAAGTACCAGTCAAATTAGTACAAAAATTCATATTCATGATAGTCCTAATCTGAATAGAATCAGTTAAAGTCACTGAAGTACCTGTATATACAGGCATAGAGCTCTCTAAAGTAGTTATTTGGATTTGCAACTCATGCAATTGCCTCATCGTCTCAGAAATCTTTGCATTCTTAGCAGCAATATCCCTCTTCTGTTTCTCTATGAGGTTTAACAGCTCAATCCTAGTTGCATCCTCTTGACAACCTGTCCAAGAGATCGATCCTGAATTTCAGTAATCACCAAACAAAATCAAGAGCCACCAAAATATTTGGTCCTGGATCTGGGCATCAAAGTTTATATGTAGCGAATTCTGCTGGTTACTCAGCACAACCCTCTACATAAGCCCCAATTCGATCCAAAGATTTTGGTTGGTCAATATACCACTTATCCTCTGGGTACCACCTTCATATTCTAGCATGCAGGCAACTGAATCAGACAATACTTATGTCTCTACTTTCTTCCAGATCCCTAACATTTGCTAGAGAAAAAACAAGAATACTTAAAATTAAATTTAATGAGAAAAAAAATCTACCCTAATACATATAGACAATTCAATTGCTGAATATCAATTTTTACAACTATTTAATATTTAGAAACCAGAATAGACAAAAGTGAAAGTCAGGAGGGATTACAACTGGTTAGTAACTACTAATCATATAGGCAAAAGAATCAGGCAAGTGTGTGCTTTCATAACCTAGACAGTGAACATTTCTCCTGATAGATGCAATGAAAACACCATAACTAATGCAAAGTTCTGCCCTTCAACACAGTTAAAATTTCACAATAGTACAGTAAAGTCAATTTATATACTGATATTTTTGTTTTTTCAGTAGAATCACTAGTCATTAAAAAAAAGTTTATGACTAGAGTCACAAGACTAGTTTCATGAATAAGATCTGAGTACAAATAAGCTCAGTATTCTTTTTGAGGTCAATTGCCAAAATCCAGGGCGCTTTCCTCCACCAGAATCAATTGTACATAAAGAATATTGACACTAGGGTCATTACATCCGAATTCAACAAGGGACATTTAGTCACCATCACCGACTTTGATGAAAATTGGTATACAGGTTGATTTTGATGAGAGAAAAACAATGAGACACTTCCCAGCCCTCAATTTTGAATAGCTCAAAAGTTATAACCTGTCAAAGTTGAGAAAAATTGTCAAATTTCTTGATACCAGCATTGATAAAAAAATGATTTCTCCCTTATTATAGCACATAAAACAATGAATTATGTATTTTTTTTAAAGCTTAAGGGTTGCTCTAAACATTTTTAACAACAAAATTCATTTTTGGTAAAAAAAATTTGTTTGACCTTAAAGGTCAACTTTTGACCTTTAAAAAAAATATATTGGTATCAATAAATTTTTGTGGAATTTTTTTAAAAATATATATGCCTTTAGACTACAATATAAGATAAATTTCATTCTGGGTTTTTCATTATATCAGGAGTTATGATCAATTTTGTAACCACTGGTATGGCCAATTTTTGCTATCTTCACAAATAATTTTTTTTTTATATGCATCTTTGTCATATTAACAGAGTTACATCATATTCACAGAGTTAGTTATCAATTATTAGATGCTTAAGTATTATATTTGAATGCTTTTAATATATACTCGTGTATTAGAATCATTAATTCTATAGATGTGTGTTAAATCCTACCTACAAGAAAAAATGAACTTTCAGTCATTTTTTATTTAAAATTCTAAATATTTTTAAAGCTACCTACCTATGTATTTAATTTAGAATTTCCTATGGTCAATGGTGGCAGAGCCACTACCAACAGTTAAGATACCTGCATAACTGCTGGTATCCCCATCGCATAAGGGGCCACTCCTGATAGCTCAGCAAAAAAGCCACAGGTCCCACCCAACCTCCCAAAATGAATTTATTCTTTTTATAATAATTTAGGAATCAATTTTTTTCTGTATTATTTCTGTTGATTTTAATTGTTCATTTTTAGATAGTTTGTAAGTTCTTCCTGTTGCTGTTACAGGCTCAACAATGCTCAATATGTCATCTAATGGCAATACTAATACATCTGGTTTTCTTGGATATTTAAATGAATTTGATGGTCCTTCTGGTTCTAGGAATGTTATTTTAACAGTCATTTTCTCAACATTGGTATCCAATACACACCCTAAGTACCATTTGTCATCATACTTAGCAGTGACAAATCCTTTTACATCCTCCAATAATATTGCCTCTGTATAGGATATTTTCACTTTCTTGAATTCTGATGCAGATGATATTGTTTTCACTCTTAGTTCATTTTCATTAACTGGCTCAAAACTGTGTAATTTTTGGGTACCAATTATTGCAGAGGCCTGGTCAAATCTTTCTTGCAAATAATTTTTTTCTTCAATGTATTCACTATTTGGGACATATGAAAATTTGATTCCCTTAATGTGTCTTTCAGCAAAATCAAAGAGCTGTTGAGGAGTCATTATCTGATCATTATATGCTCTTTGCAGGCTAGCTTTTGCTGCTAGTCTTTTTACTGTGCCCCCTACACCATCGCATGGTCCTTTTCCATGAGATGTAGCAAAGAAATGCCATTCTGCTTCCAATCCAAAATCTGATTTATGGTGACATAAATTAATAAAGTTTTTAAAATTTTTATATTGTGACGCAGCTCCATCAGAAAAATATATAATTTTTGTTATTGGGAATTTGAGTTTTTTTTTTAAAAATTCAATAAGTTTTTTTTTAAATAAATGGACTGCAACAGTGTCATGCTTCAAGCAGTTTGAAATCACAACAAAACTTATGTGTTGTGTTTCCCCAGCTTCTTTGTAGTAGGAAAGAAAGGGATGTAATGTAGCTACGGAGTTATTCCAGTGGTACCCTTGTGCTGCATCCTGAAGAAGGAATGAGTAATTTTCAGCAAAATTGCATACTACTAAGATTTCACCATCTTTTAGTTCTTCTTTTTTAGTTGAACAAAATTGTGCCTGCTTTTTTGCTATGAAATCATGTTTTTTTTAAATTGAGAAGACTTAAGGTAAAAGTGTCTATAAATTCTTCAGTTGTTCTTGAAACAAGCTCTAAAGTTGAGCGGAGCGATCAGTTGAGAGCCACTGCTTGTAATTTACCTCATCAATCATATTGTCATCCAAAATTTTAGTAACATATAGTTTTAGTTCGTCTATTTTAGAAAAACATTTTGAGCATTCATCAAAATAGCACTCATAAGTTGGAGGGTCACATGTAATGAATGATAGACATGTTTTGTAATCATCTAAATGCAGGTCACTGTCTTTTGTCAACTGTGGTAGCCTTGTACCAATAATCATCAGTTTAACATTTTGATGATGTGTGCAAACACACACACTGTGAGTTCCTGCACCACCAGCTAATACACACTCGTTGGGTCTCAGCTCAGCAAATTTTGAAAAGCCAATCTTAGTGTCTGGGTATTTTGTTTTAAATAAATGATAAATTTCTTTTAAATTTCCCAAAATTAAGTATTTTTGTTCATGAGTTTTCTGTCCATCTTTTCTAACACTCTTGAAATCTTTTTTCCCTGGCATAATTCTGCTTACTTCTTCATTTTTATAAGTCTTCTACTACTTTAATTGCTTCTGATGGAAATGTACCTTTTCTTTTGCTTGGCAATGACATTATTCCTTCTTCCATTGCTAGTTTTTTAGCTTGTCTGGCCATGTAATTAGTAACATTAAATTCAGATTTAATTTTGGATAAGCTCCAGCTTTTTGGCAAAACAGTTAAGATTTGCAGCTGCTCAGACCTTTTACTAGTAGTTTGAAATTTCTATTTCAGTTGATTTATCATTTCTTCACCATCTTTACTTGATTCTGTTCTAGAAGACTCTGGGTCTTGATCCAAGGGTAATGGATATTTTGTTGCAGAGCCTACAGTTCTGAGTTTACTTGAAATGGATTTTTGAATTTTATTCATTTTATCTGAACTATATTTTTTTACTACATCCATTTTAAATTTCTTGACTGGTGACTCTCCAATAGCTATTAATGATTTATTTAATTCAGTTAATGCTTCTTGTGATTCTTCCTGTTCAGTAATTGGCTCAATTTCCATTCTTTCTTCTGAAAGGCTTGGATTCGTATTTTGAGCTGAAGAACTATCATCATCAGCTATCTTTTTTCTGCAGTTATCACAGATTTTTTGGTCCTTAAAATTCTTTAATTTTGGATATTCTCTTATTAAGTCTTCTGAAATTAGTCTCAGATTTTTCTTTATTAATTTTTTGTGACCTTTGTAAGGATCGCAGCAATACTTAATATTTATATAATGCTTTCTGTTCTCATCCATAATAATTTGTTAAAATACAAATAATTGGTAATGCAAATTATTAATTACTTTTTATCTAAATATTAAACTTTCTGAAAAAAAAGAAAATTTTTTTAAATTAGCTTTCATAGTTTATAAAGTAACACCTAATAGGTAAAATTTATAACATAAAAATAGGTAAAAATTGGCATACCAATGGTTACAAAATTGATCATAACTCCTGATATAATGAAAAACCCAGAATGAAATTTATCTTATATTGTAGTCTAAAGGCATATATATTTATACAAAAAATTTCACAAAAATTTATTGATACCAATATATTTTTTTAAAGGTCAAAAGTTGACCTTTAAGGTCAAAAAAACCTTTTTTAGCAAAAATTAATTTTGCTGTTAAAAATGTTTAGAGCAACCATTAAGCTTTAAAAAAATTCATAATTCATTGTTTTATGTGCTATAATAAGGGAGAAATAATTTTTTTTCAAATGCTGGTATCAAGAAATTTGACAATTTTTCTCAACTTTGACAGGTTATAACTTTTGAGCTATTCAAAATTGAGGGCTGGGAAGTGTCTCATTGTTTTTCTCTCATCGAATTCAACCTGTATACCAATTTTCATCAAAATTGGTGATGGTGACTTAAAATTTCCCCCCAAATTGGTTGATTTCATATGGAATGACCCACTACACAGTTTCCCTACATGCATTAAAAGTGTGACAAGAGATAGCACTTTGGTACAATTTTCAAAATAGTAAAATCAGTGGAAGTGATGAGCATTGTTCCAGTTTCCTTTGGGCTAAACTTTTGTTTCCCTAAAAAAAGAAATGAAAAATAATTTGATTTTATCTCTACATAAACCTGTAAAGATAAACATTATGAACACATGATGAAACAAGAATATATACAGGTATAATAAAAATTAATCAGTTTCATGCAAGACAAACAGAACAATAAAAAAAGAAGCCATGCAAAGCCTAATGCCTTACCTGAGAGGGCCTAGTTGGAAATAAGTGCAGCCAAAAATGCAAGCACACTAGAAAAGGCATTAAGTAAATTCAATTATATCATGCAGGGTTGCACACACAACAAGACATCCTTAAACAAAAGGTTACTATTAACTTCATGGAAAATTGAAGGAGAGAGGGAGGCATTTTTTACAATTTATATTTGCAAATTTCATAGGCAGTGGAAGTAATCAAAGCCAATCCTAAATATGCACGTGTCAGATTTCAAGACAGCCAAGAAGATACGGTGGCTATCCACAATTTAGCCCCAGCTGGAGAGAGAGCCAGTTAAATGAGATCAAAGATATTCCTAATCTTAATTCCAATACAAAATCACCCTTTTTGTTTCTTGATGCTCCTGTAAATGTTGAAACTAAATGAGATCCTAATTCATCATATGATGATGTTCCTCCAATTGCTCTCCCTGAAGCCTTCCTCTAAAATATCCCTTGCCAATCTACTTAATATACAAAACTTGTTGACTGTTCTATTGATAATGATACATCTCATAATGTTCCACCTGACCTGAAACTTTTCTTCATTGCGCTACCCAACCTAGAAAGCCTGTTGAATGTTACATTGAAAATTGTTAGATCCTGTAAATACTTGCATTAGATGCTTGATCTAGTATTTCATTGTATTTTAGCCTTTTTCTTTTTGTAGAGTGGAAGATTCTATGCTTTCTTTATTAGGTTTAAATTTTAAATAAAAGTATGAAATAGATTTATTGCTATATACAATAATGTGTGAAAATGAAGATTTTGCAGTTCGTCTACTAACTGGACTTCTAGGTTTGTGAAACCAATATTGACATTAATAATTCTTTGTTTGTGATATGTATATGTACCTATATTTGTGTGTGCTTATGTGAGTGTATATTCATTGTCTGTATTATGTGTGCTTATGTGAGTGTATATTCATTGTCTGTATTGTGTGCCCTAATGCAAGAATGTATTTATATGTATTATTTTCTTTGTATACTTCTGTTATGTAATTGTTTATTTCAGTAAAATAAAGCTGTTTGGAATCTTTTTTCACCTTTGGGCTACTTCAGTAGGGTTCTTTCCAAATACCAACTGATTAGGTAAAAAATACTTTCATTCATTAAGCTATTTTCTAGCACATACTGCCCATTTAAAAAATATCTTTGTCATCTTCATTTTTAACTATACTCTTTGTTACCTATAGTTCTTTCATATATACCATTACTCCATGGACTTTGCGCAGAAGTAGTTAAAATCTTTATATTCCACCTTTCGAGTATTTCTCTCATTTCTAAACTCCCCATCATTATCTGATAATATTTTACCCGAGATTCCAAATATTGCAAACCATTGTTCAAACAGTGTGCTTATAATTGTCCTTGGTTTTTTATCTCTTATCCACATTGCTTGTCAATATCTTGTGGCTCTGTCTACTAATACTAGAAATTTGCTCCCTTCAATTTCCCTTACATCCATAGCAAACACTTCATTAAAGGTCCTACTCAAATTTAGTCCCAATACCGGCCTTGCTGGAGTTATATATCTTTGACATGTTTCTATCAAACCTTCAATACCCTTTTTAGTCCTGTCTTTCTCTTTCTTCCATACCCTCACTCCATTTTCCATCCCTCTAAAAAGTTCTTCTTTATTTCTGCCCTGTACTGAAAGTCTTAAATATTATTATTCTCAAATTAACCTTTCATGGTTTTCTCTCTCATATTTATTTTCATATCCATGTTTCTCATTGTTTATTCTCCTATTAGCCATGGAAGCTCAGCTTCAACTATCTCTGTTCTTAAGAAAAATTACTTATTCTTCATTTTACTGGTAACTCTATTCTCCCAATTGATTTAAATGAACTCTCCAAAATTAAACACTTTATTTGAGTCACAGTTTTCCTTATTTTCTATAACTATTGTGTGGTCAGCTTGCTTATTATTTTCGCTACTCATAATTCCCTACGTATTATTGACTTATAACTGTATCTAATATTGCATCAACTTCATTCCATCTCTCATCTTCTGCCATTTCTGTGTTTGAAAAATATACCCTTTCTTTACTCCCAGCTTCATTTTTCTCTTCACTTTCCTCCTCATGTTTGTTTTCATAATTCTCTGGACAGTCTCTTGCCCAATGTCACTCCTAACCACAGATTACATATATTGTCACTTTCCTATTTACCAGATTCCTTCTATTCCTCCCTCTACTATATTCTACTACTGCTATTCCCCTTCTTCTCCTTCTAAACTTACTACTTTCTCCTCAAACGCTGTTGCATAACTAGTATAGCATTCCTCTTTCTCCTCTCCAAGATTCTCAAGTACTCGTCTAATTTATTAGTCTCACAGGCTGCCAACACCATCTGTTTCTGACTTTCAGATATATTTACCTGCTCCAGCACATAAAATCCCTTAGATTCTCCCTCCCTCTAGCTTACTTCTTCCCAGTGCCTCTTTACACTGAATCTAACTTTTAATATCTGACTAATTATCTTCTCTCCTTCCTTTCTTTCAATCACAAAATAGCCTTTCATTTTTCCATAGTTCTCTGTTAACTCATCCTTTAAGAGCACCTCATCTAATTTCTTTATTATTACATCTTTACCCCTAAAACCCTTTAACTCTGTTTTATCTAAATCCTCTTGTAACATCCAAAGCCTTTCCTGACGAACTCATCCTTATTTCCAAACCTGTATATTTCACCTCTCCTTCATAAACATCCAACCAGTCTTCTATATGATCCTTCCATCTTTTATATTCTGATTTTTCTCCACCAAATTTTGGGCATGCTCTCCTCCATCCCAACACCATAAGAGCACTTTAGGTTTTTATCACTTGCCATTTTTCTCATAATCATGCTCTGCTACCACTAAATTAAACATAAGCACTAACCTGTTCTTTCTATTCACTTTCTTGTTGTTGTTTTTTATAGTAGACCACCTTAGCATTAATATTTCAGTTTCCTTCCCCTTTACCTATATTCTACCAATTGCAATCGATACCCAACACAAAGGATGTTATCCCCAAAATATTAATCCTAGTTAATCTGACTACTTCTTCAATAGTTCTCTATAGTTCTTTCTATAATTTTGTCCTTATTCTTTCTTTTTCTTAACTATCACAGAATGTTCACTTATTATTACTATATCCTTTTATCCTAACACATTAAAGGCACTGGGTAAAGTTTCTTTATTCCTATTTCACCTTATTTAATTTCTGTAAAGAACAAAACCAAATTATTATTCTTTTCCTATGACCCTTTTTCTAACTAAAATATTTAAAATACTTTATGGGTATTCCTTTCCTCTGAACCCCCCTTCCATTATCCTTCACCATTACCACCTGAAACAAACAATACATGTGGGAATTGCAGGAATGAGCCTGCCAATAATGGCACCAAAGAGTCTGCGAGGACTGGGTGAACATACCAGCATTTCTCTCTTCCTCACACTGATTACATGGCAGGAATATGGCTAACCCTCCAAGCTACTTGTCAAAGAATATGGGAGACAGTCTAGGGGAACTTAAAGTTGTGTGCCATTGCCTTGGAACTGTTCCCATTGACCTATCCCCCAATGCTGCAACAGCTTCAGGTTGCTTTCTGTTCTCTATGAATTGGACACACTTGCATGACAGTCCGCCCTTTGATGGAGCTCTTGCTGGTACCTTATTGCTATGACTGCATATTCCTCCAAACTGTTTATCACATTCTTGTTGAATGTCCCAGTCTGGGTGATCTTTGCACACATTACCTGTCCCAGTTCTGGGATGGGTAGGGTGGCTATTTTGTCCCTTGTACTCGGACAGGTTTGTGTACACAGACTTTCAAACTATATGACTTTTTGGAGAAGGCTGTCCTCCTCCACTTTATTTGACTCCTTGTTGTAGCTCTTCAAGTGGGTAAAAGTTTATAATAAGGGAGACAGGCCAGTTTCTTATTTTTAGTGAATAAAAAAGGACACAACAATGCGTTAACCTGGACAAGTTTAGGTTGAGTAAAGAGATTGGTAGAAACTTGGTTTACAAACCAAGGGGTAGATGAATCGAATATGCTTGCTATTCATGTGATAGAATCATCCTCCCTAGTAAGTTTTAAAATAGATTGGATAGATTTAGGGATGAGGATACTAGGTGGGGCCTGAACTGGGTGATGTTAATAGGAACTGCCTTGTATAGGCTTTTGATTAGCCTTTTGCAGACTCCTCCATTTTTTGTGTTCTTGCTTTTCTTTTTGCATTTTTGTTTTTTCTTTGTTTGGTTTGGATTTGGCAACACAGGCCTCCAGAGTCATGAATGGAGAGTGGGCTCTCCACACTTTAAAGATAAATGATTACCTTATAAGGTGATTAAAAATTTTGGTGAATAAATAAATGATTGATTATGCTAATCTAGATAGTTAATGTTTGTTCCTTTATCACTTCAATTTTTACTTATTGATTAATTCCTTTCTATTTTGATCATTAAAATATTCTGTAAATGTTCTGACCTTGCAAAATGCTATTTTAGACATCTAATTCATAAAATAATTTTTTTTTTATTGATATTTCAGCTGTTTTAGCATAATTTGTACTTTTTTTATTTTTAAGGCTAGTTAGATTATTTTAAGTTTAAAAATAAGAAATGGAAAAAAATATACATCTTATAGATGAAGGAACTACTCAGAAGTATATACTTCCAGAAAAGGATGTGGTAAGTGAATTAAGCTTTGTTGTATCTAAATATAGGATAACATGAATATTTTTGATACCCAATTAAAGTAATATTTACATTTCAAGCAATTTACTGTATAAAGGAATACCTTAATTACCAGTTATTGTTGATGCAAAAAATATTTCAATAATGGGCTAAATACTATACCTAGTTAAATTAGGTGAATGTTGTCAAGAAAGTTGCAAAATTACATATAAATAAAATTTTCTATCAATATAACAAGTAATAATTTGGTAGTAGACCCCCAACTAGGATAAAGAAATGCATATAAAGATCAGAATGACACTGGCTGGGAAGCCTAAAGGCATTAGAGGCTGTTACTTGTTTTGGGGAAGAAGTGTTTGTTGGGGAGCATCGTTTTTGATATCAGCCAGTGGTCATAGCACTCACTCTCATGTTTCTAAAATGCAGAGTATGTGGGGATGAGTACCCAATAAGGGCTAGTGTATGTTAATATGAATAACCTCATAGGAAATTTTAGTATTCCCTCAGTAGGGTTCCAGAACAAGAAAGTATGTGTATTATGTGTTGTGAAGATGGGAATGGAATGACAGCAGTGTTGTGATTGATTAACTGTGTGTGTGAGCTGAATCCTTAGAAATCATTTGTGCAATGTGGAATACTTTTTTGCCACTCAAGTTCTCAGGTTGCTTGATATTACATCACTCCAAGCCTCTTTTAACATTTTCAATGCAAGTTTTATATTGAAGCTCTTCCAAAATTTGCTCAGTCATTGCTTCATCTCCTGTACTTTTTTCAATTGCTTGAGCATAGTTATGCATATTAATATGGCTTAAAAAAAAGCATTTATGTCTTGGTCCATTGGATGTATTATTGAAGTGGTTTGGTGTTTAAAATATTTTTTTTCTTTATACATTATTTAGCCTGACTTGGGGCACTATCTTTCAGCTTTGGAACATAGATTTCTTAAACTAATCATCAAAAGTATTTTCATCATCCAAGCTTTCTTTGCAGCAAATTTTTATTTAAACTTCTTAGATGGTGAAGATTCTATGATTATGAAAGTGGCTTCATTTTGTAATCTGATTATGAAAGTTGCTTCATTTTCTTCCAAAATAAGTCTATTTCATCAGCATTAAAAATCTGATCATCAGTATAATTTTATTCTTAAATGATTTATTTTAATACATCTGGATAATTATCTGGTGCTTTTTCATCAGTACTTGCCATTTCACCTTGTATATGAAAATTTTGAATGCCCAATCACTTTTTGTACAGATCAAGCCATCCTGAACTTACAGAGAAAATTTCTTCAACTAGGTCTACTGCATCTACACTTTATTTCTGTTTTGCTTTTTAGTAGCTTTTTTTTTAAGGCTTCAAATAAATTTAATGCTAAACTAAGAGGAATTCTCTTCAATCATAAGATGGCTTCCTCTTTTTAACATTTGGGACTCAGAAAAGGAAGATGCACATTGACCTTATTCTAGAGTGCAGCATGGTCTAAAATATGAAGTTAATTCATTTAGGCTATTCTCCTTTGCAATCTTAGCTTTGATACACCAACTTCATATGAATTTTTATTCTAAGCTCCATAACTGTTTCTTCTTGACTGCTAAAGACTTATAACATAATTTCATGGATGAGAAAAGCCACAAGGGCCTATCAAATATCATCCTTATCTATCAAAGCCCACCCACAAAATACATCCATAGGATTGTGTCAGATCATGCATCTACAATATACAATTAAAGCCATCCAAAAGGAATGCATGAAAATTAAAAAAATATCATCATCAAGACTCATCAAAATCTAAATCACCCATGATATATAATAATAAAAAACTGCATCCACAGAAAAGAGTCTAGAATACACTCCCCCACCACCAAGTTAACTCTCCATATAATCATCCAATCTGCACTTGAAAACATTTAAGTTTGGACTGTCTACTGTTTCAGGTGGCAAACCATTCCAGTAATCTACCACTCTGTTGGGCTGGTGAAAAAATCTTTTCTAACATCCAACCTACACCTCTTTTTTTTTAATTTTCAAGTGGTGACCCCTAACCTATTACTACCTCCAACTCAAATAACTTGCCAAAATCCAACTTATCCATCCCAGAACAGATTTTAGAAAGCTCAATCTTATCTCTACTCACACACCTTTCAAATTAAAACCAATATAATACCTTTAGTCTATCTTCATATTCAAGGTGCTTCAGGGAAGGCATTATTTTTGTTGCCTTCCCTTGTGTTGTCTCTAGCAGGTGGATATCATGTCTAAAATGTGGTGACCATGCTTGTATACAGTAATTTAATGTGGCATGCCATACGAGTTGTAGAGTTTAAGGATAACCTCCTTACTCTTGTAGCTGAAATTCCTCTCAATGTATCCTAGCACCTTATTTGCTTTATTTTTCTTTTCCATACACTGCTTTGAAAACTTCAGGGACCTATCTACTACTACGTCTAAGTCCTTCTCATCCTCAACTGAATTCAGCTAATGCCCATAAATTTCCTAGCCAAATTCCCTTCCCATCTTAATAACTACATTTTTTAAGGTTAAAAGTCATCTGCTATATCTGAGACCGAGCTAGCAACTTATTTAAGTCACTCTGCTGTTTAAAGCTACCCACATCATTGCCATTTCTTTTAGAGCTAAATACTTGTACAGTGCTATCTTGATTTACAAGTGAACCAACTTACAAGTTTTCTGAGATACGAGCTGTTGCTTGGTTGATTTTATGCTTTGAGGTACGAATTTCAAGTGAGTGACTGAGGTTCACATGCACCACCACTAGGTAGCATAGTGCACACGCTGCCACATTCGTCAAGCCTTGTTCAGTTTACGTGGGTACTGTGCAAGCAGCTCTGTCATATCACTGTTGCTGTTTCCATGTGTTTTGTGTAGTTATTTCATGCACTGTATAGTATTAACCATGGATCATAAGAAAGTTGTAGCAGGCCAAAAATCTAGACTAACCCCTAATCGATCCAACCCGCTTCCTACACTAATCCGGACGTGAGAAATCGAAGGAGAATGAAACGGATTTTATATACAGTCCCTTTACTTACAAAAAAATGTACAATGATAATTACAATGGAGAGGGGTGATATATTAGAGATCTCTTTCCTATTCACACACAAAAATATAGCTAAATTTCCTTTATACCCGCAATAAAAAAAATAAACAAATCCTACTTACAAATCCTATTAATTTATCCTAAGAAACATTCCAAAAAATCAACAGCCCAAAAAAAAATCTGGACTATAACAGTCAATATATAGTTTACAAAAAAAGAGAAGGCCTCACATGGTACAAAGAGGGTGGGGGGGGGGACGTCCAGCCACCTACCACTCGAGCGAGCAAAATGCCTATATCTTCCAAACACTTGGCGCCTCTGCGCTTGATGGAAGATAAGTGATCTTATCACTCTTGCATGGCTATTCTAAGCCCTCTTTCATTAACAATACTAATAGGGCTCTTCGTTAAATTTACTTAAGACAAAGTAATATTTTGTTTGCTATATAAAGATGTGCTAGACTAAGTCCTTTCCAGAATATGGCACCTAGAAAAAACAAAAAACATGGTAATTTATTTATACATAAAATAACCAAAAAACAAAACAAACCCATTCCCATTAACACACACACATTTTTACAGAAGGAGGGAGAGTATTGGGAAAAAGGGTGGGAGAATGGCCCCTTATACACACATTCACATTCACTCCACCACACCCCTCCTTCCTTAAGCCATTCGACCACAGTCACTCACAATACACTCTCAATTCTTACTCACAGTACCTTTTATACTCAATCGCACCCTTCTGCACCCATACTCACTCAACTACTGGTCCCTGGCTACGTGTAGCAATCAGTCGGGGTTGTTCATCAGTCGTCCTGTCAGTCTCATCATCACTATTGATCATATCATCCACCATACTCTTAGCCCTCATTACCAGTTCTCCCATCTCACAACAGAATTCTTTCATACTCTTCCGTTAAGAACCTTCACTCTTCATACCCCCATTCATCAGCTCCTCACTCACAGCTCTCATCCAACTCAAGGTACACTCTTGCGAAACAGACAGGTCACTCACATCCCCTGTATTCTCAACAGGCATACCAGAAACCTGAAAAATCAGCCACTTCATCATTCACTACATCAAACTCACCCCTACTATTACCATTCACAAAACCCGAAAAATTAGCCACACTAGGTTCATTCTGCCCAAACACACTATCATTCATACGGTTCCCAAAACAAGAAAAATCAGGCACAGGCAGCTCACTTACTCATCTACTTATACCAGCCTAATCACTCACCTGTTTGCGCAAAAACTCAATCTCCCTTTCAAGATCCCCCATACCAGAAAGAGACTGCTCAGACTTACTTTCATTCGTACTTGCATTCTTCCTTTCACTCTTCTTTGTATGCTTTCTACTCCTCGAGACTAAGACTAGCTCTTTCCCAGAGAGATCCATACTATCACACGCCTTCTCATCATCAGGCACCCTATTTCTCTCTTTGCACAATTCATACACCGGATGGCTCACCAGGTAGTCAGGAGGTTCTCTCCATCTCCTTAACTGACTCTGATGAGCCTGCACTCTCTCAGTCATACCGTCATTCAAACTCTCCAAAACATACGTCACCCCATTTTCCCAAACTCTCACAACTCTATAAGGTCGATCAAACTTCGCAATACATGAAGGAACAAGCACACCAACATCAGCACTGATATCCACACTGTCATCAACTCCCATATCATCACTCACCACACACTCATCTTCATCCAACAATCATTCTTCTCTCTTATATATGGACACTTTTCAATCACCCAATTGTATTGCACCCTGCTCAAACATTGCACATGTACCACATTAGGATTCAAACCCTTCATCATCTCATCCTTGTACACAATCGGCCTCTCACCACCAAAGTGCACATAAACAATCACTCCATACAAACGATTCACTACAATCAACACTTCCTGAAATAGCGGGACCCCTTGCATACACACCGCTCTCAATTCTTTCATGAAGTTCTGCACCTTTGCCATACCAATGCTTTCAGGCTTCCTACATACTTCATTCATTACCTCCTTCCTTAAGTCATCCACACTATCGGGCACTCTCACGTCTACTCCATCACTCTTCAAATCTTGCAAACCATTCCATACACTCTCGAACAAGGAATCACCACCACCCTTACTCTCCTTTCCATTCATAATCCCTTTTGGCAAATACTCAGGATCACTCACTCCACACACATTTTGATCATTCATACCAGGATACCTTGACATCAAATCAGCCACTCCATTCCATTCACCAGGCACATACTCAATCACATAATCAAAGTCACTCAAATCTTCCAAAGTCCTTGCAATCCTACTATCAGCCCACTTCATACGCTGCAGATACACAAGAGGTTGATGATCTATTTTGATGACAAACCTCACACCATACAAAAACGGACGCAACACTTTCAAACAATATCTTATCGCAGCCAACTCTTGTTCCATAGTCGAATACTTTGGCTCTGGCGCATTCATAGCCTTGGATACATACCCAATTATTCGCCTGACATTCTCTCCATTCAAACGCTGCTCTTGCATCAGAAAACCTCCCATACAATACCCACTTGCATCTGTATACAATTCAAGCATTTTAGCATTCACACTATAATCTGGGTAAGCCAATTCAACATCTTCATCCGCTGCCTCTTTCAGTCTCTCATACGCCTCATTCATCTTATCATTCCACTTGACAACTGTACTACCTTTCTTGCCCATCCACTCAGTCAGAGGCTTACACACACCAGAACAATCACATATAAACTTTCGCTGGAACTCAATCAAACCCCAAAACAACTTCAGTTGCTTCACAGTCACCGGTATCTGAAACATTCGCACCTTCTCAACATACTTCGGCGACTTTCGTAACCCATTCTCACTCACCATATGCCTAAGAAATTCCACTTCTTTCGCAAACCATTCACACTTCGCCACTTTCACCTTACACCAACACTCTCCAACGTTCTCAACACATCATTCACCAATCTCATATGCTCCTCAAAAGTCTGTCATAATCAAAATATCATCTATAAACGCAATCACATTCTTGCTTGCAAACTTACTCAACACAATATTCATTGCCCGCTGGAAGGCTCCGGGAGCATTAGCCAACCCAAAGCTGAGGTTCCTGGAACTGGTAATGCCTCTTTGTGGAAGAGATGGCAGTTACCGGCCGGCTCTCATCAGCAATGGACATCTGGTAATACCCCCGTACCAGATCCAGCTTCGTAAACCACTCCATCCCATGCATACTATACACGCTCAGATACCACACACATCGGAAACCTTTCTTTCACAGTCCTTTCATTCACCTTTCGATTATCTACACACAGACGCAATCTTCCATCCGGCTTACATACAGTCACAATTGGACTATTCCATGCACTCTCGCTCTCTTCAATCACCCCTAATTGCTCTAATTCCAAACACTGCTTTTCAATCTCATCAGCAACCGGACGTAGGAAATGCCTCGGCCGCTGATAGATTGGGGAGTCCTTCAGGACAATCTTGAATTCCGGAAGTTTGCAACCCCGAAATTCAGATCACCCTTACTGAGGGCTCCCTTTCGTTCAAATATCATTTGATACACATCCTCCCTTTCATACTCAGTTAAACATCCATCCAATTCCACCATGCTCTTCACTTCATTATACATCCATTCACACGTCTTTTCACCTGCAACATTCACCCTGACATCCATACTATCATCCATACCTACCTCATTGTTAGTGGAGAGGTGACCCAGTGCATCTCCGACTTGGATACCCCTCACCTGTCCTTTCACCCTGGGGTCCGCCTGCACACATACAAAAGGATCATTCATTCTCATCAAGCCATCAAACACACAAGCAACACGCATCCTTTCCATCCAATATCACAGTGTTCTCACCTACATTCAAACTAACATCCTTACTCCAACTCACTCTAACAGACACCCTTTCACCCTTCACAAGCCTTACATTCTCCATAGCAGTCACCTCAATACCAGTTAACACATCAAAACGCTACCATCTTTTCCTATATACAACTTATACACCTTACTTTTACCAATCTTTTTCTCAATCTGATCACTCGTAGGATGCACAACCATACGATTCATTTTCATAAAATCATACCCCAAAATCATACCATACTCACTACTCACCTTATCAATCACAGAGAATTCACATTCATTCATCAACATACCATGCATTCGAACAGTTGACCTTGTCATTCCAATCACAGGCACTCTCCTATTACCAATACCTACCAAACTACCCTTATACTCAGACAGGAGGGTTTTCTCACTCAACTTGTCCTACACATCTTTATACACCAAGCTCGCCTTGCATCCAGAATCTATTAAAGCTAAACATTCAATTCCATTCAATTCCACCTTCACACTCAGACACTCACTTCCTACCAGACAGCACTTTCACACTAGACAGACTCACCAACACATTACTCACACTCATGCACCCAGAGGATACTTCACCAGGTACCCTCTTACAATTCAGTTTCCCGCTTCAGACTTTCCATTCACACCTTGCGCTCTCAGTCTAATCCAACACTTTTCACTTGAATGTCCTTCCATCGCCCAATAGCTACATACATTCCTCTGGTCACGACACATACTTGCATAATGACCAGCCTTTCCACAATTACCACATGCATATTTCACACTCCCCCCAGCAGTTGCTCCACCATTCAACCTCGGACAATCTTTCTTCAAATGGCCTATTTCTTTACACTCGAAGCACTCTTTGACACTTTCCTGGCAATCCTTTATCATATGCCCTTTCTTACCACACCCAAAACATGCACCAGACATCCACCTACATTCTGCCAACATATGACCTTTCCTTCCACACCGACGACATTCCACAATCTTTCTCCCACCATTCAGTCTCTCATTTGCTGGGACATACCTCGGCTTTTCTCTCATATATCCATTTCCACGCTTGAAATTCATCTGTCCCCTTCCAATCGACCACCCTCCATTTACCTATCCATTCTGCCGGCACTGAAGGCTGCACCAGCTGGAGTGATGTCGAACTTCCTGGGCCGGCAGAATGGATGGGTAAATGGAGGGTGGTCGAATGGAAGGGGGCAAATGAATTTCAAGCGTGGGAACGGATATATGAGAGAGAAACGAGGTATGTCCCAGCAAATCATAGACCGAATGGTTAGAGAAAGATTGTAGAATGTCGTCGGTGTGGAAGTAAAGGTCATATGTTGGCAGAATGTAGGTGGACATCTGGTGCATGTTTTGGGTGTGGTAAGAAAGGGCATATGATAAAGGATTGCCAGGAAAGTGTGAAAGAGTGCTTCAAGTGTAAAGAAATAGGCCATTTGAAGAAAGATTGTCTGAGGTTGAATGGTGGAGCAACTGGTGGGGAAAGTATGAAATATGCATGTGGTAATTGTGGAAAGGCTGGTCATTATGCAAGGATGTGTCATGACCAGAGGAATGTATGTAGCTATTGTGCGATGGAAGGACATTCAAGTGAAAAGTGTTGGATTAGACTGAGAGCGCAAGGTGTGAATGGAAAGTCTGAAGCGGGAAACTGAATGGTAAGAGGGTATCTGCTGAAGTATCCTCTGGGTGCATGAGTGTGAGTAATGTGTTGGTAAGTCTGTCTAGTGTGAAAGTGCTGTCTGGTAGGAAGTATGAGTATCTGAGCGTGAAGGTGGAATTGAATGGAATTGAGTGTTTGGCTTTAATAGATTCTGGATGCAAGGCGAGCTTGGTGTATAAAGATGTGTATGACAAGGTTAGCGAGAAAGCCCTCCTGTCTGAGTGCAAGGGTAGTTTGGTAGGTATTGGTAATAGGAGAGTGCCTGTGATTGGAATGATAAGGTCAGCTGTTCAAATGCATGGTATGATGATGAATGAATGTGAATTTTTTGTGATTGATAAGGTGAGTAGTGAGTATGGTGTGATTTTGGGGTATGATTTTATGAAAATGAATTGTATGGTTGTGCATCCTGTGAGTGATCAGATTGAGAGAAAGATTGGTAAAAATGGGGTGTGAGGTTTGTGATTAAGACTGACCACCAACATCTTGTGTATCTGCAGCGTATGAAGTGGGCTGATAGTAGGATTGCTAGGACTTTGGAAGATTTGAGTTACTTTGACTATGTAATTGAGTATGTGCCAGGTGAACGAAATGGAGTGGCTGATTTGAAGTCAAGGTATCCTGGTATGAATGATGAAAATCTGTGTGAATTGAGTGATCCTGAGTATTTGCTGAAAGGGATTATGAATGGAAAGGAGAGTAAGGGTGGTGGTGATTCCTTGTTTGAGAGTGTATGGAATGTTTTGCAAGATTTGAAGAGTGATGGAGTAGACGTGAGAGTGCCCGATAGTCTGAATGACTTAAGGAAGGAGGTAATGAGTGAAGTATGTAGGAAGCCCGAAAGCATTGGTATGGCAAGAGTATGGAACTTCATGAAAGAATTGAGAGCAATGTGTATGCAAGAGGTCCCGCCATTTCAGGAAGTGTTGATTGTAGTGAGTCGTTTGTATGGAGTGATTGTTTATGTGCACTTTGGTGGTGAGAGGCCAATTGTGTACAAAGATGTGAAGATGAAGGGTTGGAATGCTAGTGTGGTGCATCTGCAGTGTTTGAGCGGTGTGCACTACAATTGGGTGATTGAAAAGTGTTCATATATGAGAGAGAAGAATGATTGTCTGGATGAATATGTGTGTATGGTGAGTGATGATATGGGACTTGATGATGGTGTGGATGTCATGCTGATATTGGTGTGCTTGTTCCTTCTGTGTATTACGAACATGGTGGACCTGATATGATGGAAGCGAGAGTGAAAGTTGGTCAAAGGTTCTTCTGTGGTTTGATTGATAATGGAGTGCAAGTGTCTTTGGTGAATGAGAGAATTCTGAGTAAGTATGATGAATTTAGATGTTGCGAGCATAAACCTGTGAAGTTATGGATAAGTGGATTAGGAAATGGCATGATAGTGGCATGGGAACAGTTTAGTCTGAAAGTGAGTTTGGGCAGTGGTGTGAGGGTGAAGCATGACTTTGTGATTCTGAAAGATGAGCAAATGCCGTGTTGGTTCTTGCTTGGTGTAGACTTTGAGATTGAATAATTTGTCTTTGTATGCTGATAAGGATTGTCTTATGAAAGGCGAAGTTGAGGTGATGAGGTTGAGTGAGTGTGCGAAGAATGTTGTCAAATTTTGCGGTATGATTGAATTGGTCATGGATGATGAGAATGAGATTTTAAGTGATGATGATGTTCTAGAGATACAGGAGATGTGTCCTTTTGTCAGTGAGTTGAAGAGATGTGTGATGATGTGTGTTGATTTGAATGAATGGCCTGAGTGTTTAAGTGATTTTAAAAGGTATGCTAAGGATTTTGTTGTTTGTATGGATGTTGTATATTTGTGAAGCATGTGAAGGGTGGTGATGATATGTATGTACCTGTGATGTCCTTGGTTGATATGATTGGTCTGGTGAAGGTTGTGCATGATAATTATGGGCATATGGGTAAGTTTAAGCTGTGGGAGTGTATGAAGAAGCGTGTGTTCCATCCTTTTCTGAGAACTGTTGTGAATGATGTTGCGACTACGTGTGAAAGGTGTCAGAAACGAAAGGGGCAAGGTGTGCAAGTGAAACCACCGATGTTGAAAGTTGATGCAAAAGAACTGTTTGAATTGGTAGTGATTGATTGTGTGTCTTTGCCGCGTACGAGTGCTGGGAATGTTGGTATGGTTGTTATGGTTGATCATAAAAGTAAATTTGTGTATGCAGCGCCTGTGAGAGATAAAAGGAGTATGACTGTTGCGTGTGTGGTTGAGCAGTTGTTTTTTCCTATGTGTGTATGGATGCTTAAAAGATGTCTGAGTGATAATAGGCCTGAATTTGTAGGAGAAGTGTTTGAGCAAATGTTGAGAGAGAATTGTGAGGAGCATGTGAGAACATCTCTGTATGTACCGTCTTCAAATGGATTGGCTGAATGTATGATAAGAACTTTGTGAGATGTTGAGAATGATGGGTACCCCATTGAGTAACTGGGGTGTATGGTTGGGAAGAGTGTTGTGGGCCTATAATTTGACTGTGCATAGTGCAACTGGAATGTCCCCATGTCAGTTTGTGATGAATTTTGAAAGGCGAGTGAAAGATAGGTTTCGTTTGAGTGAAAGTGAGTAGATTGTATGGCGTGTGGCACATGAAAAATTCCATTAATTCAAATTAGGTGTGAAAGTATTGAAGGTGAAAGAAGTGAAGGGTAGGTTGAATGTGTCAAAGATGAGTGAGAAGTTTGATAGACCTTATAGAGTTGTGAGAGTTTGGGAAAATGGGGTGATGTTTGTTGTGGAGAGTGAATGACGGTATGACTGAGAGAGTGCGGACTCATCAGAGTCAGTTAAGGAGATGGAGAGAACCTCTTGACTACCTGGTGAGTCATCTAGTGTATGAACTGTGCAGAGAGAGAGGTAAGGTGCCTGATGATGAGATTGAATGTGATAGTATGGATCTGTCTGGGAAAGAGCTAGTCTTAGTCTCGAGGAGTAGAAAGCGTACAAAGAAGAGTGAAAGGAAGAATGAAAGTAAGTCTGAGCAGAGTGTTTCTGGTATGGGGGAGCTTGAAAGAGAGATTGAGTGTTTGCAAAAACAGGTGAGTGATTTGGCTGGTATAAGTAGATGAGTGAGTGAGCTGCCTGCGCCTGATTTTTCTGGTTTTGGGAACAGTATGAATGATAGTGTATTTGGGCAGAATGAACCTAGTGTGGATGATTTTTCGAGTTTTATGAATGGTAATAGTAGGGGTGAGTTTGATGTAGTGAATGATGAAGTGGCTGAATTTTCAGTTTTCTGGTGGGAACCAGTCAAAGGGGTTTCTGGTATGCCTGTTGAGAATACAGGGGATGTGAGTGACCTGTCTGTTTCGCAAGAGTGTGCTTTGAGTTTGATGAGGGCTGTGAGTGAGGAGCTGATGAATGGGGGTATGAGGAGTCAAGGTTCTGAACGAACGAGTATGAAAGAGTTCTGTCATGAGATGGGAGAACTGGTAATGAGGGCTAAAAGTATGGTGGACGATATGATCAATGGTGATGATGAGACTGACAGGACGACAGATGAACAAAACTGACTGATTGCTACGCATAGCCAGGGACCAGTAGACGAGTGTGAATAGGTGCAAAAGGGTGCAATTGAGTATAAAAGGTACCGTGAGTAAGGATTGAAAGTGTATTGTGAGTGACCGTGGTCGAATGGCTTAAGGAAGGAGGGGTGTGGTAGAGCGAATGTGAGTGTGTATGAAGGGCCATTCTCCACCCCTTTTCCCAATACCTTTTCCCTCACTCTGTAAGAATGTGTGTGTGAGTGGGAATGGGTTTTTTATTATATTTTCTTTTGTACATATTGATTTGATTTCATGTTGTATGAAAAAGGTTATTTAACATCTCATGTTTTTTCTTTAAATTAGCTATAAATGTTAAATAATATTTTTCTTAGACAGCACTCAAGTAAAGGAATAAATAAACATTGCCTGTATTTTGTAAGAGCGACTGGAATAAAAACATTTTGAAGAAATTTAAATAAAATTGAAGAAGTTTTCTAATAGTAGTTGATTGTGGAGGGCTTTAATAGCCTAAAGAAGTGACTGGATCTTGACGAAAATTGAGCTCAGAGGCACCAGGCCCCATAAGACGCGCACACCCAATTTTTGTCACAAAAGTGACTGCCAGCAAGATTTTCCTCCTGAGGCCGGCAAATCGTAAACCGTGGTACCACGTAAGATAACTCCTCTTTTTCTTGTCTCTTGTCCTTTTGTTGTCCCTTCTTTTTGTATTTGCTGTCTCTTTAGTATTAATATATATATTTTTGATTGATAGTGTTCCGAGATAGGATTGTTTTATTTATATATAAATAGGCTCATTGTGTGCATATTTACCCATATTTTTGTAAATATTACTGTATTTTTTTGTTAGTAAAGGACTGTACATACAATCCGTTTCATTCGCCTTCAATTTCTCCCGTCCGGATTAGTGTAGGAAGCTGGTTGGATTGATTGGGGTTAGTCTAGATTTTCAGCCCCCTTCAACATGCTTGTTCCCTCACACACCTCCCTTTTTGAAAGTTGGACCTTTTCTCATTCAAAAAGAAAATAAAGGAATAAGGGAGAAAAGGGACAACCTGATACTCTTTTAAGTGGGGAGGAAGGGCGACTCAGTTACATAATTTTCTACCTAAACATAAATTATACACAATATACATACGCTGTTACCAAGCTAAACACTACAACAGAAAATTGATCAGCTTATTCCAAAATTGTCATGTGACTACACAGATTACTATGCATACTACCAAGGAAAGGATACTTAATAACCAACATAGATATATATATATATATATAAAAAATCTATCATCACACAACATATGGTTTCCACTTGGGGAGTTTAAACCCAAAAGAAAACATGAAGGTAATGGAGACATTCCCAAATCATATTGCAAGGACAGTTATTCTTACTTTGTAAATACATAAAACTACAAAGAAATGGGCATACACAAAATAATCAATTATCTAAAAAAAAATAATTTAACAGTACCTTAAATTCTTACGGATATAAATATATACAACTACCAAACATTTTTTTAGGGCCATTTCTCACAGAACTAATCAGGATTAGTGGGTAATGCATTTCTGCTGAGGGAATCAGCCATTTGATTATCTTTCCCTTTAATGTAATTGATTTTAAACTGGTACTCCTGGAGGAGGAGACTCCAGCGCATTAAGCTGCCATTTGTGTGTTTCAAGTTCCGGAGATACGCAAGGGGGCAGTGATCAGTTTGCACACGAAACTCTTTCCCTACTAAGTACATTTTGAATTTCTGAATTGCCCAGATTATTCCTAATGCTTCCCTTTAAATAACTGAATAGTTCTTTTCACAGAGTAATAGTTTGTGACTGATAGAGGCCACAGGATGACTTTCGCCTCCTTCCTCATATTGAAGTAGCACACAACCAAGACCTTTGTTGCTGGCGTCAGTGCGAAGCCTGAACAATTTTTTAGGATTGGGCAACTTTAAAATGGGGGCAGAAACTAACTTCATTTTCAAGGAATTAAAATTTACGTTGGCCTTCGGGTTCCAGATTATTGAGTTGGGGGGAGTTCATTTTCAAAAGGTCGCAGAGGGGGGTGGCCAGGGATGCAAAATTTGGGACAAAGTGTCGGTAGAATGAAGCGGATCCCATGAAAGACCGGAGCTGCTTCTTATTGCAGAGAAGAGGCATATCGACGATGGCCTTTATCTTCTCCTCCTGAGGACTAAGTTGGTTTTTCCCAATATTAAACCCTAAATATTTAATGGTTTCAAAGGCGAAGTGGCACTTATCGGGTTCAAAAGTAAGACCGTTTTCTCACAACCGGGTCAGCAAACCTCGCAGGGATACTAAATGTTGGTCCCAGTCGCGAGTAGCAATATAAATATTTTCAAAATAGAAAGAGGTATTTGGCAAACCATCCAAAATTCTCTGCATTAACCGATTATAATTGCTACAAGCGGTTATGAGCCTGAAGGAAAGCCTCTTGAACTGCATAAGGCCTTTGTTAGTAGCAAACGCAGTAAATTTCCTCACTTCTTTTTTGAGCGTGACTTGGTAATATGATACAATAATACACAGTTAATTAAGACACGCAGTTACACAAATGATAATGGGGAATGATAGATGGCAATTGCAAATTTGGCGAAGCTAAAATATTTTTTACGATACCTTGTACACAAATAGAGGGGTTGGGGAAGACAATGGTCATTTCCGGCGAAGTGGTGAGATGATGGTTGGGTCACTTCGATGGGGTCTGAGGTCAACTTGCTTGTAGTGAAATATTCTTTGGAGGTGACAAGGGGGGGGGGAGCAGAGTCATCGAGAAGGGAGGTAGGGAATTCTTCCGGTGTAAATTCCTTTGAAGAAAATGGAGGGTGAGTTTCTCCGAGAGTCAACGGTTTGTTTGGTCGGATATGCGCAATCAAGGGGGCATTGCGCTAAGATGAATCTTCACTGAAGCCTTTTGGATTAAGACTTGGTTCTTGTTTGGAGATGGTGTCGATGAGCGGAGTTGGACGGATATTCTTATGGAACGAAGTGTTCTTAACTAACTCTAGGGGGTGGATATTTGTTTTATCCAAGAAGGGATGCTTGGTTTTGTCCCACAACATTTCCTTGCCTTCAGCATATGACAACCCGATTCAAGGAGGAGTAAGATGGTCTGCACTCGGGAATATCTCTCGCACCAATCTGATGATTCCTCGTTACGCGGGTAGATATGGATACCAGAATTGAGGGAGCTTACCCCATAGAAGAGGGGGGGGGGGGCATTGCACATCGTTTGAGTCATGGTGAACGCAGCCCAGGGGGCGATTGTCTCAACCACTCCCAGCGGGGCTGAAAGGGGGAGAGAGGGCAGACTTCTTGTCTTGTTCAAATACTTGCCTTGATAAGGGCTACATTCCATGAACCCGCTCCTATACTTTCTCACACTTTTGAGCTTTGCCAAAAAATTTGTAAGCTACACAAGGCCCATCATGTGGAGGCAATGCTTAAAAGCGATTATTTCACCCCTCATGTGCTTGTTCCCTCACAATGTAATATGGAATAATTTGAAATTTTATTTGTAATGTTCACAATAACTTTTAACAATCTATCAACTGCCAAAAGTTTTGCCTGTAGAAAAAGAGAGATGAATGGGGGGCATCAGAGAAATCTAAAGAATTCCCTACCTGGAGTGAAGATGTCCCATCACATGATCCACACACACTGAAAATGAAGATAGGGATTAGACATAGGAGAGGGAAGGCAGACAACCATTAACTACAGCGTGCCCCCCTACCCACATCCCTGTGATATAATGGTTGCATAACCTTACCACCACAGAATGGGGATCAGGCAGGATGATGCAACATTTACATCTAGCATGATGTCTCCATTCTTCTCTGTGCTTTAAATACCTCATTTCAGGCAGTGTCATTGCAGCTGCACTTGGATTTGAATGTTAGCCACCCCTTCCAAGGAGACCCCACGGTCAATAAAAGTGGTCAGGTCCTTGCCAACATGTGATGAGCTGGAGATTTATGTCCCAAATATAGATGAGTTTACACATCAGGGCCCAAGAACTGCTTCATTTACCTGTCTAGCAGAGGTGTGGAAGTGAGTCAAAAGGATTTGTCGGCAAGTTATCACTGGACCCCTCTCCCACATCTGTAGCAGAGTCCTTTGTGACTGCTTTCTCCACATTCTCTAGCCAGGATGCTGCTCTTTCAGCATTCAATCCATGTTGTGTTGTCGCAGAAGGCCTCCGACTGGAATTTACTTGCAGGGGTGGAGACCCTTCAATGAAGTTTTTATTGAGTGAGTTGCATTCCGGTCTCACTTCATGCACAGACACTACCTCTGGTCTGGACCATATGCCATGCTTCAACAGGTGGTACCATCACTTCGACTTGAACTGCAAAAAATCTGAGAGCGCGAGGAAGTTTGTAGAAGCAATTTTTTCTTTATGGATGAAGGCTACAATCCCTAACTCAGCTCTTTTTATATGCCAAAAAGAAACTTACCGACTTTGTTACAAAGTATGAAGGTCTCAAGAAGAATCGTCTGCAGAATTCAGAGAATCAGTGCATGAAGTAACAAATGTAACTCTTCTTGTTGAGCCAATGAGAGGATCGTTCCCAGTCGAGTATGGCGCTGGAATTGACATGAATTATTTGAAGTCTAGAGAAGAAAAATAAGAGCTGAAGTAGAAGAGGAATGCAAGAAGAAATCTGAGGTGGTAAAATGAACAGCCCTCAAAGTCGTCAGCTCATCAATGAGTCTTTTCAAAATACTTTGGTCCTAAAAGAAAGAAATTAAATGCTCCATCTACAGGTATATCGATTCCCAAGAATGTTTTCTCAAAACCCAAGCTCATTGTGGCTCAGGATTGTTAAGCAGCTAGCAGAGTCCACGCTGAAATTGCGCCATCTTTAGTATATTTCAGTGGAGGTTGTGGGACTTTTCCTCTTCACTGACTGAATCCCAGCTGATGAAAAGTGGAAAATGGTGAATAATATGACTCATTCAGAGAAACCAAAAGGATGGAAGAGGGTTAATAGAAAAACTTTCTCCCCACAGACTTCCCTCTTTCATTTTTTTTTATGATGAAAACAAGAAAGATATTTCCGGTGATTCTTTCAGACGAACCTGAATTCTTGACAAAGGATTCCTCTTCCTGAGAAGATGATGATTTGTATCATTGCTTCAAAAAAGCAGCACATGAGCTGAAGGTTGTGAATACCTTGGTTGAGTGGGCCATTTCTCTTATCCAATAATTTAACACTGTTATTACCAAAGATGAAGCTCAGCGACAGATTCTTTTGAGAGTTTTGCAACAGCACCGGAAAGAGATTCCAGTGCCCCAAAATTCAGTTTTCAAATGATCATGATTTATTGCTTTTTATTTAGTTTTATTTCACTTGTTTCATTTTACTTTATTTGTTGAAGAGAATTCAAAATAATTTATTAGATTTTTCACACTTTTTAAAATTTTTATAGAGAATTAAAAATAAATCGAACTTTTTGAGCGACCCCTAAATATTGAGCTATCACCTTAAAATTTTGTGTGAATATGTCATTATATAATACGAAAGAGAGCAACATACAGCTGAGACAAAATTTGAAATTTCAATTTTTTTAAATATCCTAGTGACCACTGACTTTAGATTCTTTTCCTGGAATACATAGTTAATTCCAGGCTGGTGATTTTCTTGCTCTTCCAATAAAGATATTTACCTGTTTAACTCTATATACTTTTCAGATTACTATTGGACGTAGTAACCACTGTGATATAGTCTTTAGCAGTTGCTTTGTTTCTCGCAAACATTGTGAAATAGAGAGAATTCCACCGCACGGAACCCTGCTTATTAAAAGCTGCACAGTAAGTTGTTTGATGTATTCATAACTTGCTTTAATTTTATTTTAGCTTTGAAAATTATTTCACTTTATCAGATTATATACTCATTTTTGTGTCGAGCAGTTTGTTTGCAAATGAATTTAGGTTGGTAGATGATGCTGTTGAGTTCTATGGTATTATCATTGACAGAGACCTAGCTTTTATTGTTCAAATGTCTGCCTATTTCGCTTATTGACTACTTCCTTGGTGGCCATTCAATTGTGATACAGCCTTCAGAGAAGCAATATGCCTATTTACCATTATTGACATTTATCCTGATCCAAGTGCAAAATAAGGAAGGTCCTTCGCACTGGGTTGACTTGAACCTTTAAATGTGGTATCGGGAAGCTGGTGCAGTTACTCATGTTTCCCCTCAGCATCCCTTTTGTAGCATGGGCTACCACTCTGGTGGATGGCTGATGTGTGAATGGACAGTATATTTGGGAGCCATTCTCCCCATTTTGTCCACTATGGATCTTTTACCACTTTGCCTTAGACTGTCTGTTTACTCTACTTTCTTTGTTTTTTTGTAGAAGAGTGTGAGTGTTGATAAGAAGGGGGGTTGGGATGGACTAGGTTGTAAATAGAAATCTATAGTGTAGATTTGTCTTTTATATATTTATTGGAACCCACTTTTTGTTGCTAAACCAGGCTAAAATCTTTTGTCAATGCTCAAAAATGCTCAAATCATTTGCCAGTTTAATTTTTTTGGCAAGCAAAATCATTTATTGTGCCAGCGCCAATCGTTGTTTGTTATCCCAACCTGGTCTTTGGCAGCAGATTTTCTGGCTCTATTTGTTGGCCTACCTCTACTTGTCAATTAGAGTAGCACCACTACTGACCTTTTGAGTCAATATGGCTCCACCATATTCCCAGCCAATTGTTTAAGGGGATGCCCCAATACACTAGCAGAAGCTAGAGCCAGTTCAAAAACGTCTTATCCTCTCATTTCCCTCCCCTTTTTCCCACTCTCTTCCACAGATTGAAGAGGGTGGGCCAGATAATTTTTTTTTGTATAGAAGTCCATACTGGGAGCATTTGTAAGGCTAACGTGGCCATTAAGGTCTCTCCATATACTTTTTAGGGTTTTGCAATAAGTCCAACAGCGGTGTCTCACAAATTTATTTTTGTAAATATTTATTATATATATTGTTAACTTTTCTTTGGGGAAAATAAATTTAAGAAATAGGCTAGAGGTTGCATATCTGTCTCCTTTGCTGCCAAAAATGGACTTGTTTCCCTATCATTTGACTCTCCAACCCTAGTGAAAGTGACCGCAATCTCGGACTCCCACCCATGGCGGAATCCTTCGCGACTGCTTTCTCTGCATGCTGCTCTGCCAGCATTCAATGCACGTCATGATGTCGTGGAAGGCCGCTGACTGGACTTTACCTCCAGAGGTGGAGAACCCTTCAACGACAGGTTTACTGTGAGTGAGTTGTGCTCCGCTCTTGCTTCATTCGCGGACACCGCCCATGGTCCGGACGATGTCCCGTACGCCATGCTTCGACACATGGGTGAGCGAGGCATGGTCTTTCTGTTAGATTTGTTCAACAGGATCTGGGTGGAAGGACTCCTCCCAGATTCCTGGCGAATAACTACTGTGCTCGCCTTTCACAAACTGAGGAGAGATCACTCTACTCTGGCCGGTTTCCGCACAATCTCTCTAACCTCTTGCGTGTGCAAGTTGATGGAGAAATTGGTAAATGTTAGGTTTGCCCGTTTCCTGGACAGCGGAGGCCATCTCTCTTCTGCACAGTGCGGCTTCCGCACCCCGTAAGGGGCGCGGCGATTTGCCATCCTGGCCGCCGTGCTGATGGGATCCAGCACTCCGTCCGGCCCCAGCTTAGCCTCTCTTCCTTCCTTCAGATAGCCCAATTTCTCCCCTCCCTCGTTGCTTTTCATACAACCTCTCCCACAACTTTCTCTGGTCAGCCTCTAATTTCACAGGGTAGATGCTGACCTTCTTCTCAAGCCAACCACCCCGGATCGGGGGTGGGGAGAGAGGGGACATTGTTCCCTAACCCCTGAGCTCCGGTTCGGGATGGGTTTTTTTTTAACAACCTGCTTCATCCCCACCCATACCTTCCTCACATCCCCTTTCCTCTCCTCTTCACATTCTATCAATTTTACGCCGTGTCCAAGGTGGAGCCGCCATGCCGATGGACTGCCAGGCCACCAGGAGGGAGGGGTGGTCCCGAATGGCGGCGCCTGGCTCTGCCGGGCTTGTAAGCACCTCTCGCAGTGCGGGCAACTGCGAGAGGTGATGAGCTATTGCGTCCCGTATTAAAAAGAGGGTCACCATGCCCATGTATGACAAAAAAACCAAAAAAACCCAACCCCCAACTTCCCCAAGAAAATCAACGGAGCCGCCCTCGGGCAGCTCCACCGAAAAAATGGAGGTCCCCCCCCTTGTGCTTGGGCAAGGGACCCTCCATAATTTTTTAACCGGAGAGGAGGCTTACTCCTCTCCTACGCCTACGGGTGTAGGGGACTCTCCCTCACCCCCTTCTCTGGAGGTGCTTTCGGGCACCTCCCTATCTCCAGCGGCAGTCCCTCCTTTGCTTTCTAAGGGGACTGCCAGGAAAGCCAGCAGGCAGCCCATTGCCGACCGCCCCTCGTGCAAGTGGCTCGGTCACTTCCCTCAAAAGACCTGCAGGCAAGAATTTTAAACCTTGCTGGGGTCAAGGCCTGTGCCTCCCCACACAAGACTGGCGACACTGCCAAGGGGACCTGCGATGTCCTGGGAGGGGATGGCCAACTGGAGGCCCCTCCTGTGATAGACATGGTCCTTGAGGAGACGCAGCCTCAGATGGTAGGGCCTCCATGGGGGGGAATCCGGGCTCGGCGCCAAGCACCGAACCCGAATCCGCCCCTATGCAAGGTCCCCCTCAAACGGCCGAGGGCTCCGAGGCAGTAAAAGGAGGGGAGGGATCTCCTCCGATAGGTGCCCCTACGACTACCAGGACCTTCTCCATTTCGGAGAGGGACCTAGCTGAGGCCGGCCCATCTGGCATGGGGGCTTCTGCCGGCGGAGGTGAGAAGCGGGTTCATTCCCCGCCCTCCTCTCCTAAAAAGAAAAAGACTAAAAAGACGAAGAAGACTCGGGGCTCCTCTCCATCCATGGGGGCTGCGGGGACGGATGGGTCTGCTACCACTTTGGTAGGCGACCAAGCCAAGATCGGCACATCCGGCCCCTCTACCCCCTCGTGTGCCGAGCCCCTGACTAAGACTAACACCAAGAATGCACAGGGCGGAGCCTCGATGACATCAGGGCCCCTGATTCAGTGGTTACCTGGCGTTTTCGAGCCCGCTGGCTTCAAACGCTTCCTCGTTATTCGCTCCACTGATGGCACCATGTTGTCCAAGGGCAACATGATCCATCAGAGGAGAGGATTAGCTAGTGCAATTGGTAGAGAGCCGAAGGTAACCCGTTTCTCGGACGGGAGCCTTCTTACGAATGCGGCGAATCCCGCCGAGGCGGCCAAGATAAGTGCTCTTCGGACACTTCATGGCACTCCGGTGAGTGTGACGCCGCACTCTACCATGAACTTTGTGAAAGGAGTAGTTTATGCGAGGGAACTCGTTGACTACTCCATTGAGGACATCACCCTAGAGCTGGCCGACCATGGGGCGGTCAAGGTCGACGTGTGATGAGAAAACAGGGAGGGGCCTCGAGACCCACCCCTACACTCTTCGTCACGTTTGACTGTGACAAGCTTCCTGAGTCGATGCGTGCCGGTTGGTACCGCTACCGCGTGAAGGCATTCGTGCCACTGCCGCGGCTGTGCTATTACTGTCACCGCTTCGGCCATACGAATCGATCATGTAGACGTGCAAAATCGGGGTCACCTGAAGTCTGTGTAAATTGCTCCAAGGTCGCACACGATAAGTCCAAATCGTGTGTGGCCAAGTGTGTAAATTGCGGAGAGCCGCACCCTAATTCTTCGAAGCAATGTGGTGCATATCTCCTGGAGAAAGAAATCCTGGCCATTCAGGCCCAGGATCGACTCTCATTCCGCGAGGCTAAGGACTTGGTCCTGGCGCGCCCGGCTCTGCCTGGGACGTCATATGCCTCAATAGTTAGAAAAGCAGCCTCTGCTCCTGGCCCATCCCGGCCAACGAGCATGGTTGTTTCCGCGCCCATTCGGAGCCCTTCTGCGGGCTCTACTACACCCGGGCGCTCCCCTGGTAAAGCTGGCGGCAAAAAGGGTTCACACCCAGCCCCGGCTAAAACCAGGGCTCCCCCCTCTTCCCCCAGCGTGACCGTTTCCCGTAAGGTGAAACGGCCACGCACCTCCACAGTCGTTAGACTCACAGGAGGCAACACCCTTGAAGATGGTCGCTAGGCCATCTTCCAGGGTTCCTAACGCTGTCCCCCAAAAGGAGGACAGCAACAAAGGAGCTTCGGCTCCTTCGCCCACGCCCCGAGGTGGAGTGAGTGGCTCGGAGACGGTGGTTCCTCGAAAAGAGGGCCCCCCGCCTCCGAAGCCGCAACGCCCGCCTAAGGTTTCGAGGCGGAGGGAAGAAAAGACTCGCATGGCGAGCCCAACCTCCCCCAATAAGTCCTCGAAGGCGACAGCGCCTTCAGCGCTTTGTCCGGCCAACAGCGCCCGGGTTTCTGCCCCCGGGAAGCGTACGGCCATTCCCGTGAGGGTCTTAAGTTCGAGGAGGGCCCCCGCGTCTCCACCGAGCTAGGCCTGGAGGGCATATTCCTTCAATGGAATTGCCGTGGACTCCGGGCCAACTGGGAGGAGCTGCGGAGGCTCGTCTCGTCCCGTTCCCCGTTAGCTATCTTTTTGCAGGAGACCATGCTAGACGCGTGCCCGCTGCCTGCCCTCCCGGGGTATAAGGGTCTTGCGACCCCACCACCGCGGGATGGCCGAGCTGGGGGATGCGCGGTTTACACCCGGCATGATGTCTCCGTTCTTCCTTTCTCTTTAGATACCTCCTTTCAGGCAGTGGCTGTGCAGCTGCACCTGGATAGGAGGTATACTATCATTTCTGCGTACATTCCACCGTCAGCTGACTTCGACGCGGGGAACTTCCGCCGCGTCGTGGCACGGTTGCCGAGGCCCTATCTCTTGCTTGGAGATCTGAACGGCAGGCATCCTCTCTGGGGAGATTACTCCATAAATCCCAGGGGACAAGTCCTTGCCGATCTGATCGAAGAGCTTGAGATGGGTGTCCTAAACGTGGATGAGTTTATGCATCACTGTCCGAGAACCGCTTCCTTTTCTTGCCTTGACCTATCTTTGTGATCTTCGGATGCACAGCCTGATTTTGATTGGGGGGTGGTCGATGACCTCCATGGTAGTGATCACTTTCCCATTCAAATATCATTTTCAGGGCAACTGCCGCCTGAGAGACCACTTCGGTGGTGCTTGGCGCGGGCGCGGTGGCCTGCATTTCAGGAAATGACTGAATTCTCCATCTCAGTCGAGGAGTTTAGGTCGGTAGATGAGGCCGTTGAGTTCTTCTCCGGCAACCTCATCGCCGTGGGCCTGACTACTATTCCTAGGACGTCTAGCCGTTTTGCACGCTGACCACTCCCATGGTGGTCGGCCGAGTGTGAGACGGCCCTCAAACAGAAGCGTTATGCCTACATGCGCTTTAAGCGCCGCCCGAACGATTTCACTGTCGCTGAATTTCATCGGGCTAGGGCTAGGTTCCGGTATATTTCGAAGCACGCCCGCCGCTCTTCTTGGCGGGTGTGGAAGCGAGTCAAAAGGATTTGGGGCAAGTTCTCGCAGGACCCCCCTCCCGTTCTCCACGAGAATGGGACCGCAATCTCGGACCCCGCATCCGTGGCGGAATCCTTAGCGACCGCTTTTTCCGCATTCTCTAGCCGTGATGTCGCGGAAGGCCGCCGGCTGGACTTTACCTCCAGAGGCGGAGAACCCTTCAACGACAAGTTTACTGTGAGTGAGTTGCGCTCCGCCCTCGCTTCGTGCGCGGACACCGCCCATGGTCCGGACGATGTCCCGTACGCCATGCTTCGACACCTGGGTGAGCGAGGCATGGCCTTTCTGTTAGATTTGTTCAACAGGATCTGGGTGGAAGGTCTTCTCCCAGACTCCTGGCGAATCGCTACTGTGCTCGCCTTTCGCAAACCGGGGAGAGATCACTCTACTCCGACCGGTTTCCGCCCAATCTCTCTAACCTCTTGCGTGTGCAAGTTGATGGAGAAATTGGTAAATGTTAGATTAGCCTTTTTCCTGGACAGCGGAGGCCATCTGTCTTCCGCACAGTGCGGCTTCCGCAAGTTCCACTCCACGTCGGATGCCCTGCTCCGACTGGAAAATGCCGTCTGCGAGGCTTTCCTTCTTGGACAGCACTACGCTACGGTCTTTTTCGATCTGGAGAAGGCCTATGATACCGCATGGCGATACGGTAGCATGGAGACTCTCCACACGATGGGGGCGAGGGGACGCCTCCCAATGTTTATATCTGAATTTTTGCAAGATCGTCGATTCCACATACTGGTGGGGGGAGCCCTCTCCGGCCCAAAGAAGCAGGAAGAGGACGTCCCGCAGCGAAGTGTCCTCAGTGTCACACTCTTTGCCCTGAGCATCAACGGCATCACCTCGGTGCTGCCAGAAGATGTTCTCGCTACGCTCTACGTGGACGACCTTTCGATCTCTTATGGCGCGGCCCAGATGGCAACTCTGGAGCGTCGACTCCAACAGGCATTGAACCGCGTCTCTCGCTATGCCGAAGCGCACAGGTTTCGGTTGTCTTTGGCTAAGACTAAGGTGGTGTACCTCTGCCGCCATCCACGGCTTCACCCCGACCCAGATTTGTTTCTTAATGGGGTGCGCCTGGATGTGGTTGAGTCGCACCGTTTCCTTGGTCTTGTATTCGACCGACGCCTCACCTGGGAGGCTCATATTCGCAGCCTTAGGGTCTCTTGTACCCGCGCCATGGATATTCTCCGTTCCGTGACGTTCAGCGCTTGGGGCGCTGATAGGTCTACTGCCCTACTTTTTTATCGATCCTTTGTTCGTTCGAAGCTCGACTACGGATGCGAGTTTTATGCATCCGCAGCCGAGCGTTTATTGCGGAAGGTGGATTAGATCCACCACACCGGCCTTCGCCTCGCGAGCGGTGCCTTCCGCACTTCCCCCATTGAGAGCCTGTTGGTCGATGCTGGTGAGATGCCACTCGCTCTGCGCCGCGTGCAGTGCATCACTCGCCTGTACGCGCGAGCCCGGCGCCTCCCTCAGTCGCCAACAGCTCTCTCACTGCATCCGCAGCTGATCTCGATGGTGCCTATGCCTCCGAGAGACGCCAGTCATACGCTAAGCCCTTTGGGTTTAGGGCCAGGGAACTCCTTCGAGAGCTAGGTATAGCTCTCGGGCTGGTTCTGCCCAGGACGCCACCCTGGAGGGTACCACATTTGGCTATTTGTCGCCACGCCTCTGCTCCCAAAGCTTCTACGGCACCGGGAGTATTGCGTTCGACCTTTTTGGAGCACCTATCGTGTCACGCTGGAACCGTGCCAGTGTATACGGATGGCTCCAATTCCCAAGAGGGGGTCGGCTTCCACGCCGTATCCCCTCTGTTTGAAGTCAGCGGGGCTCTACCAGGCGCTGCGTCTGTCTTCACGGCCGAGCTGGTGGCAATACACCACTCGGTACGGGAGATTACGCGACGTGCCCGGTTCGGAGACCGGATTGTGATCTATAGCGACTCACAAAGCGCCCTGAGTGCTCTCGGGGCATTGGAATCTCCGCATCCCCTGGTTCGCGATATCCGTGACGCCACGGTTTTGGCGAGCCGGGCAGATGTTGAGATTATCTTCTGCTGGGTTCCTGGACATGTAGAAATTGCGGGGAATGAGCGCACCGATGAGGGCGCCAAAGAGTCCGCGAGGACTCTGCGACCGGACCAGCGTTTAGCTCTTCCTCACACCAACTACATGGCAGGAATCTGGGCAGCTCTTCGGACTGCTTGGCAAATAAGATGGGAGACGGTCGAAGGGAACTTTAAGTTGCATGCCATTGCGCCGCGACTGTTCCCTCGACCTATCTCCCAATGCCGCGGCAGCCTCAGGTTGCTTTCTGTCGTCTCCGAATCGGACACACTCGTGTGACGCATCGCTATTTGATGGAGCGCTCGCCTGCGCCCTATTGCGACGACTGCATCGTCCCCCAGACTGTTCGGCACATTCTTGTTGAATGTCCCAGTCTGGGTGATCTTCGCGCATGATACCTGTCCCGGTACCGGGATGGGTGGGGTCGCTACCTCCTGTCCCTTGTACTCGGGACAGATTTGTGCACATTGACTTGTGGACTTGTTAACTATTTGGGGGAGGCCGGCCTTCTCCCTTTCATTTAACTAGGTTTAGTTGTTTTTGTTATTGTTTTGTTATTGTTATTTCTTTTTATTGTTGTTTCCTGTTCAAATTTTTTAAAGTAGCCTAGATCTAGGCTGTTTGTTTACGGCGATTTATGCCTAAGTGGGCAGTCGCCAGATAGCCCTTTAAAAAAAAAAATAAAAATCGTGCACATTGACTGGTGGACTTGTTGACTTCTTGGGGGAGGCCGGCCTTCTCCCTATTATTTAAGCAGGGTTTTTTTTGTTTTTTTTGCATTTGTATTTTTTTCCCTTTAGGTTGCACGCTCCTGTGCTGGGGGACCTCCACCCAACGCACCAGCTTGCTTCCTTTCTTCCTCTTCGGGGTGTTTTTTTGTCTCTTTAATTTTATTTTAAAGTAGCCTAGAAATAGGACAGTTTTAATACGGCGACTAATGCCCAAGTAGACAGTCGCCAGATGAGCTCTTAAAAAAAAAAAAAAATCGATCCCTTTTGGCGCAGCCCAGATGCCAACTCTAGAGCGTTGACTCCAACAGTCATTCTACCGCGTCTCTCGCTATGTCGAAGCGCACAGGTTTCGGTTTTCTTTTGCCAAGACTAAGGTGGTGCACTTCTGCCGCCATTCACGGCTCTACTCTGGCTCTACTCGCTTGAAGTGGTGAACTCGCACCTGTGGCCCTTAAATTCGCAGCCTTAGGGTCTCTTGTACCCGCACCATGGATACTCTTCGCTCCATAACATTCAGTTTTATGCGGGGTTTTTCCTGTTTTTAATCTTTCCTAGTATTAGGCTTTTGCCCTAGTAGGTAGTTGCAAGATGTGCTCCTAAATTAAAAAAAATACTGCATTGTTGTTTTATCGTTCCTTTGTTCACTCAAGACTTGACTACTAATGTGAATTTTGCTCATCTACATCCAAGCTTGAATTTTCCTTTGTGGACTCAATCCATCACACAGGTATCCACTTTGGTAAATGGAGCTTTCTGCATGTCCCCTATCTGGAGCCTCCTTGTTGATGTCACAGAGATGCCACCTACTCTACATTGTACACTGTATAATGTGCTTGTATATGCAGGCCCAATGTCTCCCTTAGGTTCAAATGGCTATATGCATCTGCGGCTGACTTAAGCTGCCTATTTCACTGAGAGGAACCAGTCATACCCTAAGCTCTTGCATTTGCAAAAAGCATTGCCATTTGAAGGAGCACTTCCTTCACCTTAATGTGATGACTGTGATGCCCCAGACTGTCCAGCATATTTCTCTTGAGGGTGACTATTTCTTGTCACTGGTACACAGGACCAGTTTGTACATTTCTGCTTGTGACATTTTGTAAGTTTTGGAGTAGTCAGGTTGGTTACATGCTCAGATGCCAGAGGGAATTGGTCCTCCCTCCTATGCCCAAGCATACATACCTTTTCCCTTTTTTTATTGCTTGTTTTTGCTCAGTTTTGTGGGGTTTAGTTTGCTTTTCTTCATTATTTTGGTAATTTTAATATAGCCCATAATTAAGCTACATATTTAAGCCAACTTTATAATTTCAGTACCTAGGCTCTTGCTGGGAGGCATCTAGACTTAAAAAGAAAAGAAGCAAAATGTAATGTTTTGATTTTGTCCATGTTTTCCATAAATTTTCAATGCTTTTCTTTGCATATCTTTTAAATTTCAGGACTTTCAGTCTGAGTCTCAATCTTTCAATTTCAAATTTTTTTACTTTACAGACCACCAATCCAACTTATTTGGATGCACTTAAGCTTGTGAACAAAGCAGTTGCAGAGCTGAGAGTTGGATCCCTGATAGGTTTGGGGGTCCCATTAACCATTCCTGAGGAGGCTCGCAAGAAGAATAAAAATTACATTTTCCTGAGAGTTTGCCATGAGGATATCCCTACTGCTTCTCCAGAAGAGGTTAGGATGCGCTTGTTTCCTTGTTCATAAATGATTACCAGAAAGTGGTTGGAAACATTTCAAATGGGGATACTTCAATCTAAACTTTGATTCCAGACAGTGTTACTTTACTTACACAACACTAACATTGACACTCACAGAGGATGCTTTCCAATACCTCAGCACTCATTCACATTCATATTTGCTCCTGACTGGTTAGTTGCAATGGGTCCTTGTTAGAAAAGCTACAGTGGCTGCAAAACATCTTCCAACTTCTCCATTGGAAATACATAGCTGTGTGGCCTGGAATTAATTTGATTTCTGATGTTGTAGGTTGCCATATAGTTTTCTGATGACAACTGGACACTTATCATTGGTGAATGGAGATGACACAGCCTTGGTACCTGAGAGCTGTGTTTGATCAGACGATGTAGATGTATTGCCTTGTGTTGGTTTGCCCTGTGCCAATATTAGGAGTATTTTGTGTTTAGCTGCTTTGTTTCATATATTTTTTTACTTATGCCTCATAACCACATGACAAGGGGTCTGGTGCATGCACACAGACTCGCGGACTATATGACATTGGAGGAGGCTGGCCTCCACTTTATATGACAGTTTGTTGTAGGTTGCATGTTCCTGCATTGTGTGGGAAGGGGGGGGACTGCCCCAATGCCAGAGCTGGGTCAATTCAACCAAGATTTGGCAATTTTTTTTTGCCACCAACTCAGATTTTCTTGCAAATTACTGTACTTGTAGACCTTAATAAGACAAATTCCATGGTATGTGTCTCACCTCTGTAGGTCAAATGGTTTCTGAGATATGACCCCTCAAAATTGGGTCATAAAGGTCATTTTTGCAAAAAGTGAAAAATTTCAAAGTCAAATATCTCTAAGACTATTACACCTAAAGAGGCAACTCTGATACCATTTTAAAGCTAATGAGATTCTTTATAACTTTTATTAATGCATATATTTCCTTACAAGGTCAAACAAAAAATTGGACCTTTGATTTCACCTTGAAAAGGACACTTGACATAGAAATCGATTTTTTGTAACTTTCCCTAAAAATTTGTACATATGTATAACAAAGTGTTCATAAAGAATTTTAGTGGAGAAATGTTTATTTTAGGAGCTACAGATTTTTATGTGAGCACAACTTAGCCGAAAAAGTGACGATTTTAGTGTTTGATGTGTACTGTTAAATACACTATTGTAATCACCATCTACAGTACTTATACCAGTACCCTTGCTTTTTTATAAATATCTAATGTATGCTTTAATAAAATGCTGCTCTATATGCATATTATATTAAAATAGTATTTTGGATGGCACATTGAAATTGGATGATAAGCAATTTACTATGTATATGAACTAATATGCGATAAGACTTTATAATTCTGAAATGAGTCCTGAGGATTCAAATCATGGTTTGAATACACTGAAAATATATACCAGTATACTGTATATATATATATATATATATATATATATATATATATATATATATATATATATATATATATATATATATGTTTCAATATTACTCTATTTTGGGCATTTGTCATAGTGGTAGCTTTCTTCATTTCCAATTTTGTCGTCAATGTATAGGTAGGTTTGGCCCATAATGGTTGTTGGGCTAACAATCATTAACACATCACTAGCATCAAGAAGTTCATCAGGTGTGGTGCAGGATACACAAATGAGTTCGCAGGGCCATGTGGGTGAAGGAACCTCAAGCTAACTTCATTTCTCTCGTGCTTGACCTCCAGGCCACATGTGAGATACCAGTGTTCATCATAGATAAGAAAACTGAACCCTTTTATAGATGCCAATGGAATTGTGCTGCTTTGAAGAATAGAGGTTCTTTCCAATCTTGTGATAGTTGAAGTAGAATATGCACTAACTTCCAAGACCGCCTCACTGACAGCCTTGATGCAATGGATCTTATGTGTTCCTAATAAAGAAAATATGTATACATTAGGTACATAATTATATTCTAAACTTTCAGTTTGCTAAGTTATTATTTAAGAATTTAAGTTATTAAATTTAAGAAAGAAGATTATTTAACAAAAACATCTTAAGTCTTATCAATCCATAAATTATAAATCTAACTTTCTTTGTTCATCATTAGAGTGGCACTTCCCACTTAAACCTTTTCCCTTACATGGGCAAGAAAAACTACTTATTAGTATTAGTAGTTCACTAAATTACTAAGTGACTATGTAACTTTAATAACTAAATGGTAGGTGACCAGGTTACCTTGAATGGTTCTTGCATTGTCAGTGAGCTTCATGTTCTTCTGATGTTGTGAAGGTGAAGGTAATTGAAGGAAGAGCTTTTACTGCAAAGTTGAAGAGTGCCTTAGGGTCTAGAATAGGTTCAGCATTAACTCCTGTTCTCTAGTTGCTTGTTCTGGCGGCTAGCCTCTTCACAGTTCCACCGATGCCATTGCAGGGTCCTTTACCATGGCTTGTTGCAAAGAAATGCCATTCTGCCCCAATATCAAAATCATTCTTGCGATAGCAAAGGTTAATGAAGTTCTTGCAATTCTTATATTGGGCAGCACACCTGTCACTGAAGTAAAATATTTTTGTGATTTTATGAGATGACTTTAAGAAATTTATTAGCTTTGTTTGAAAAAGGTGAACTGCGATGACATCATGCTGATTACAGTCAGAAATTACTACAAAACTTTGGTGTTGTAACTCATTATTTTTATGGTAGTAAACAACAAATGGATGTAGTGATGCTTGGCAATTATTCCAATGAAATAATGACTGGGCTGCATCTTGCACAATTAAACAATAATTCTCTGAAAAGTTCCCCACAATTACAAATTCACCTTCACTTAGTTCTTGCTTCTTTTCTTGTAAAAAAACTACTTTGAGCCTTGGCAATGAAATCATGTTGCAGGAGATCTGTTAATTGTTCATGGAAATATGGAATAAAATCTTCTGCTGTTAATTTTTTATATTCTAAAGTTGATCTGTCTGTTGTAACCCACTGCCTAAACTCAATCTCATCAAGTACCTTTCTGTCAAACACTTTATCTAATAAATCCACAAATTCTTCCTTTGGGGAGCATTGTTCACATTCACCAAAATAGCACTTTTCTCAAGGCAGTTTGCACTGGAGAAGGGTGAGGCAATGTCTATAATTTGAAATATGATTAGTATTTAGGGTATCATCAGAAGTGTCTGGTGTTTCTTTAAGCTGAAACATAGATTCAACAGCTGCCATACTTAGTTTCACATTTTTATGTTTACTACACACTCACACACAGAATGTGTACCACTGGCTCCTGGCAAAACACATTCCTTTGGTCTCAACTCTGCAAACTTTGAGAATCCAATCTTTAGTTCTGGATACTTGCCTTTGAAGTCTTCATATACCTCTTTCAGATTGCTAAGTATGAGAATTTTTTCTTTCTTTCACAACAGCCATCAGTTCCTTTTACCGAGATGTAATCTTTTAAACCTGGCAGTTCTCTACTGATGTCTGGTGATTTATAGAAGTCTCTAACTTTAATAGCAATGTTCCTCTCCAGCTATTTCCCCAACTTTGGATTTAGCGTAGATAGTACCCCTTCTCTTTTACCAAATGTTTTGCTTGCCAAACCATGTATTGTGAGCAATTAAAAGTGTTCATTATTTTTTGGTAGGACAGAGAAGATGTCAATTTTTCACTTCTTGTCTCTTCATTATCAAATTTATGTTTTAGCTGTTGAATAATTTCTGTTTCCATATTAATGTCTGAGTCATTTCCAGGTGAAATTTTTGCACTACCTACTCTTTCAAATTTTCTTTTCAAATTGCTTCTTACTTGAATGAATTTCTTCTTTGTGTATTGCTTGCTTTGTGATGCTTTAGCTTTTTGCAATGTGGACTCTGCTATTGTGAATTAAAGATGTATTGAGGTTTTGAAGTTCATACTCCTTTTCTGATTAAATATCACATTGTGATGGAGTGAGCTTTTGAGATCCAGTGTGTGAATATGAAGCCTTTAACAATAAATTGCAATGGGTAGGACATACTTTATGCTGAGCCAACAGATTGCAAGCAAGATTGCTTTATATTAATTCTTTAAGTACAAAACGAAGTCCTTTAGTAGTTTTTTTTCTTGTGTCTTTGAGCCTATATCCATGGTACCTGGAAAAAAATAAAAAAGGGCCACATTAGTTAGTGGGAAGAAATATGTATAATATAGTTTAGTTGCTCATGCACTAATGCCATTGCATAATATTACAAACTTTTATTCACCTTCTGCTTCCTAGCTAATTACATTTAGGTTATTAGTCCAGGATAAAAAACTATCAATTTTTCAGATTAACTTTAGATTTAATTTAACTATAATAAATAACTAGATTGAAAAGAAATGTCAGGAATTGGGAAAATAAAGTTACTCATGTGTACCATATTGACATCATTTCACCAGGCATAATTAATAATCACAAGGCAACACAGATATTTGATTAGCAGAATGTTACGATTAAATGTATATAATTTGCAATATAACATTGTAAATATGAAATGAAACTGGAAATAGTTTAAGGTATAAAGGTAAAAAGAAGAAAAAACTGAATACAAAGAGGTCTTACCAAGCTAAGATAGTGTTGCCCCTTACTAGGTCACACACTCACATTGACTGAGAGAGAGTAGAGCTGTAGACTAAAGTTTACTATCCTGGGCATCCCATTGACAAGTCAATTCATGTTTCAACTGGTATTATTGGAGCACAACAGTTACTGAACTTATCTATATTTTGTCTTGTTCATTCAAATTTGTTTTATATATTATATGAATAATTCCTTTAAGAATATGGGTAATGTTATAAATTATATATTATTTTTTCCTAATAATTACCAAACATAATTTTCTTAGTATTTAGATTCAAATTTTACTAGCATGAATGTGATTAACAAAGTTGATATCATTCATGAAAATAAAACTTGTAAAAGAGAGGTCACTTGTATAGGTCTATGGTAATTACCATAGCTAGGCTTAGATGAGGGAGGGTGCTGTTTGTGGGAGACAACCCTGCCCCTACCTCATCCTGTTCATGGAGAATATTTTACATTTTAAAGTAAAAAAACAAACAAAGATTTGTTACCCTTTGCTTATATTTTCTCATTACTTTGTGTGAATAAACGTTTGTGCAAAATTTAGCATTTTATATTTTTTCTTTCAGCTTCAAAATCATACTTTTATCTTGCAGGCACTCATTTAGGACTTTACCGTGACTGCACTTTGCTCCCCCCTGAATGGTATCCCCCCAAAAACTGGAGGGCTGACTATGCATACACTACACATCAAACTCCCCGTAAGGGGCGCGGCGATTTGCCATCCTGGCTGCCGTGCTGACGGGACTCAGCACCCCGTCCGACCCCAGCTTAGCCTCTTCTTCTTCCTTCAAAACACTTGTTTCCTCGCTTTTCATACAACCTCTCCCACAACTTTCTCTGGTCAGCCTCTAATTTCACAGGGTAGATGCTGACCTTCCTTTCAGCCAACCATCCCGCATCGGGGCTGAGGGGGTGGGGAACAATGTTCCCTAACCCCTGAGCTCCGGTCTGGGGTGGCTGGTTTTTAACAACCTGCTTCATCCCCACCTATATCTTCCTCACATCCCTTTTCCTCTCCTCCCTATAATCTATATATTTTACGCCGTGTCTAAGGTGGAGAGCCATGCCGATGGACTGCCAGGCCACCAGGCGGAAGGGGTGGTCTTAAATGGCGGCGCCTGGCTCTGCCGGGCTTGTAAGCACCTCTCGCAGTGCGGGCCACTGCGAGAGGTGTGCGCGATTGCATCCCGTGTTTAAAAAAGGGTCACCATGCCCAATGATGATAAAAAAACAAAACAAACCCAACCCTCAACTTCCCCTGTTCCATCGACGGAGCCACCCTCGGGCAGCTCCAGCAAAAAAAATGGAGGCCCCCCCCCCCTGTGCTTGCACAGGGGACCCTCCATATTTCTCTAACCGGAGAGGAGGCTTACTCCTCTCCTTCGCCTACGGGTGCAGGGGACTCCCCCTCACCCCCTTTTCTGGAGGTGCTTTCGGGCACCTCCCTTTTCCCAGCGGCAGTCCCCTCTTTTCTTTCCAAGGGGACTGCCAAGAAAGCCAGCAGGCAGCCCTTAGCCAGCCGCTCCCCATCAAAGCGGCTCGGTAGGGCAAACCCCCTTAGGGGGGAGAGGGAAGCCAGGCCCCTTCGGTTGCTTCCCTCAAAAGACCTGCTGGCAAGAATTTTAAACCTTGCTGGGGTCAAGGCCTGTGCCTCCCCACACAAGACTGGCGACACTGCCAAGGGGACCTGCGATGTCCTGGGAGGGGATGGCCAACTGGAGGCCCCTCCTGTGATAAACATGGTCCTTGAGGAGACAGCCTCAGACGGTAGGGCCTTCCATGGGGGGGAATTCGGGCTCGGTGCCAAGCACCGAACCCGAATCCGACCCTATGCAAGGTCCTCCTCAAATGGCTGAGGGCTCCGAGGCAGTAAAAGGAGGGGAGGGATCTCCTCCGACAGGTGCCCCTACGACAACCAGGACCTTCTCCATTTCAGAGAGGGACCTGGCTGAGGCCGGTCCATCTGGCCTGGGGGCTTCTGCCGGCGGAGGTGAAAAGTGGGTTCATTCCCCGCCCTCCTCTCCAAAAAAGAAAAAGACAAAGAAGACGAAAAAGACTCGGGGCTCCTCTCCATCCGCGGGGGCTGCGGGGACGGATGGGTCTGCTGCCACTTTGGTAGGCGACCAAGCCAAGATCGGCACATCCGGCCCCTCTACCCCCTCGTGTGCGGAGCCCCTGACCAAGACTAACACCAAAAGTGCACAGGGCGGAGCCTCGATGACATCGGGGCCGCTCATTCAGAGGTTACCTGGCGTTTTCGAGCCCGCTGGCTTCAAACGCTTCCTCGTTATTCGCTCCACTGATGGCACCATGTTGTCCAAGGGCAACATGATCCATCAGAGGAGAGGATTAGCTAGTGCAATTGGTAGAGAGCCGAAGGTGACCCGTTTCTCGGACGGCAGCCTTCTGGCGAATGTGGCGAATCCCGCCGAGGCGGCCAAGATAAGTGCTCTTCGGACACTTCATGGCACCCCGGTGAGTGTGACGCCGCACTCTACCATGAACTTTGTGAAAGGAGTAGTTTATGCGAGGGAACTCGTTGACTACTCCATTGAGGACATCACCCTAGAGCTGGCCGACCATGGGGTGGTCAAGGTCGAACGTGTGATGAGAAAACAGGGAGGGGCTTCGAGACCCACCCCTACACTCTTCGTCACGTTCGACAGTGACAAGCTCCCTGAGTCGGTGCGTGCCGGTTGGTACCGCTACCGCGTGAAGGCATTCGTGCCACTGCCGCGGCGGTGCTATTACTGTCACCGCTTCGGCCATACGAATCGCTCATGTAGATGTGCAAAATCGGGGTCACCCGAAGTCTGTGTAAATTGATCCAAGGTCGCACACGATAAGTCCAAATCGTGTGTGGCCAAGTGTGTCAATTGCGGAGAGCCGCACCCTGCTTCTTCGAAGCAATGTGGTGCATATCTCCTGGAGAAAGAAATCCTGGCCGTTCAGGCCCAGGATAGACTCATTCCGCGAGGCTAAGGACTTGGTCCTGGCGCGCCCAGCTCTGCCTGGGACGTCATATGCCTCAGTAGTTCGAAAGGCACCCTCTGCTCCTGGCCCATCCAGGCGAACGAGCACGGTTGTTTCCGCGCCCATTCGGAGCCCTTCTGCGGGCTCTACCCAACCCGGGCGCTCCCCTGGTAAAGCTGGCGGCAAAAAGGGTTCATACCCAGCCCCGGCTAAAACCAGGGCTCCCCCCTCTTCCCCCAGCGTGACCGTTTCCCGCAATGCGAAACGGCCACGCGCCTCCACCGAGTCGTTAGACTCACAGGAGGCAACACCCCTGAAGATGGTCGCTAGGCCATCCTCAGGGGTTCCTAAAGCTGTCCCCCGAAAGGAGGACAGCAACAAAGGAGCTTCGGCTCCTTCGCCCACGCCCCGAGGTGGAGCGAGTGGCTCGGAGACGGTGGTTCCTCGAAAAGAGGCCCCCCCCGCCTCCGAAGCCGCAGCGCCCGCCTAAGGTTTCGAGGCGGAGGGAGGAAAAGACTCGCATGGCGAGCCCAACCTCCCCCAATAAGTCCTCGAAGGCGACAGCGCCTCCAGCGCTTTGTCCGGCCAACAGTGCCCGGGGTTCTGCCCCCGGGAAGCGTACGGCCATTCCCGTGAGGGTCTTCAATTCGAGGAGGGCCCCCGCGTCTCCTTCGAGCTAGGCCTGGAGGGCATATTCCTTCAATGGAATTGCCGTGGACTCCGGGCCAACTGGGAGGAGCTGCGGAGGCTCGCCTCGTCCCGTTCCCCGTTAGCTATCTTTTTGCAGGAGACCATGCTAGGCGCGTGCCCCCTGCCTGCCCTCCCGGGGTATAAGTGTCTTGCGACCCCACCACCGCGGGATGGCCGGGCTGGGGGATGCGCGGTTTATACCCGGCATGATGTCTCCGTTCTTCCTTTCTCTTTAGATACCTCCTTTCAGGCAGTGGCTGTGCAGCTGCACCTGGATAGGAGGTATACTATCATTTCTGCGTACATTCCACCGTCAGCTGACTTCGACGCGGGGGACTTCCGCCGCGTCGTGGCACGGTTGCCGAGGCCCTATCTCTTGTTTGGAAAGACGGCCCTCAAACAGAAGCGTTATGCCTACATGCGCTATAAGCGCCGCCCGAACGATTTCACTGTCGCTGAATTTCGTCGGGCTAGGGCTAGGTTCCGGTATATTTCGAAGCACGCCCGCCGCTCTTCTTGGCGGGCATACGTGTCTTCACTTAACGGGAAGACCCCTTTAGCTGAGGTGTGGAAGCGAGTCAAAAGGATTGGGGGCAAGTTCTCGCAGGACCCCCCTCCCGTTCTCCAGGAGAATGGGACAGCAATCTCGGACCCCGCGTCCGTGGCGGAATCCTTAGCGACCGCTTTTTCTGCATTCTCTAGCCGTGATGCTGCTCCGCCAGCATTCAATGCACGTCGTGATGTCGCGGAAGGCCGCCGGCTGGACTTTCCCTCCAGAGGCGGAGAACCCTTCTACCACAAGTTTACTGTGAGTGAGTTGCCTTCCGCTCTCGCTTCGTGCGCGGACACCGCCCATGGTCCGGACGATGTCCCGTACGCCATGCTTCGACACCTGGGTGAGCGAGGCATGGCCTTTCTGTTAGATTTGTTCAACAGGATCTGGGTGGAAGGTCTTCTCCCAGACTCCTGGCGAATCGCTACTGTGCTCGCCTTTCGCAAGCCGGGGAGAGATCACTCTACTCCGACCGGTTTCCGCCCAATCTCTCTAACCTCTTGCGTGTGCAAGTTGATGGAGAAATTGGTAAATGTTAGATTAGCCTATTTCCTGGACAGCGGAGGCCATCTGTCTTCTGCACAGTGCGGCTTCCGTAAGTTCCACTCCACGTCGGATGCTCTGCTCCGACTGGAAAGTGCCGTCTGCGAGGCTTTCCTTCGTAGACAGCACTACGCCACGGTGTTTTTTGATCTGGAGAAGGCCTATGATACCGCATGGCGATACGGTATCATGGAGACTCTCCACACGATGGGGGCGAGGGGACGCCTCCCAATGTTTATATCTGAATTTTTGCGAAATCGTCGATTCCGCGTACGGGTGGGGGGAGCCCTCTCCGGCCCAAAGGAGCAGGAAGAGGGTGTCCCGCAGGGAAGTGTCCTCAGTGTCACACTCTTTGCCCTGAGCATCAACGGCATCACCTCGGTGCTTCCGGAAGATGTTCTCGCTACGCTCTACGTGGACGACCTTTCGATCTCTTTTGGCGCGGCCCAGATGCCAACTCTGGAGCGTCGACTCCAACAGGCATTGAACCGCGTCTCTCGCTATGCCGAAGCGCACAGGTTTCGGTTTTCTTTGGCTAAGACTAAGGTGGTGCACTTCTGCCGCCATCCACGGCTTCACCCCGACCCAGATTTGTTTCTTAATGGGGTGCGCCTGGATGTGGTTGAGTCGCACCGTTTCCTTGGTCTTGTATTCGACCGACGCCTCACCTGGGAGGCTCATATTCGCAGCTTTAGGGTCTCTTGTACCCGCGCCATGGACATTCTCCGTTCCGTGACGTTCAGCGCTTGGGGCGCTGATAGGGCTACCGCCTTACTTTTTTATCGATCCTTTGTTCGCTCGAAGCTCGACTACGGATGCGAGTTTTATGCATCCGCAGCCGAGCGTTTATTGCGGAAGGTGGATTGATCCACCACACCGGCCTTTGCCTTGCGACCGGTGCCTTCCGCACTTCCCCCATTGAGAGCCTGTTGGTCGATGCTGGGGAGATGCCACTCGCTCTGCGCCGCGTGCAGTGCATCACTCGCCTGTACGCGCGAGCCCGGCGCCTCCCTCAGTCGCCAACAGCTCTCACTGCATTCGCAGCTGATCTCGATGGTGCCTATGCCGCCGAGAGACGCCAGTCATACCCTAAGCCCTTTGGGTTTAGGGCTAGGAAACTCCTTCGAGAAGTAGATATCGCTCTCGGGCCGGTGGCGCCCCTGGTTCTGCCCAGGACGCCACCCTGGAGGGTACCACATTTGAGTATTTGTTGCCACGCCTCTGCTCCCAAAGCTTGTACTGCGCCGGGAGTATTGCGTTCGACCTTTTTGGAGCACACATCGTGTCACGCTGGTACCGTGCCAGTGTATACGGATGGCTCCAAGTCCCAAGAGGGGGTCGGCTTCCACGCCGTATCCCCTCTGTTTGAAGTCAGCGGGGCTCTACCAGGCGCTGCGTCTGTCTTCACGGCCGAGCTGGTGGCAATACACCACTCGGTACGGGAGATTACGCGACGTGCCCGGTTCGGAGACCGGATTGTGATCTATAGCGACTCACAAAGCGCCCTGAGTGCTCTCGGGGCATTGGAATCTCCGCATCCCCTGGTTCGCGAAATCCGTGACGCCACGGTTTTGGCGAGCCGGGCAGATGTCGAGATTATCTTCTGCTGGGTTCCTGGACATGTAGGAATTGCGGGGAATGAGCGCGCCGATGAAGGCGCCAAAGAGTCCGCGAGGACTCTGCGACCGGACCAGCGTTTCGCTCTTCCTCACACTGACTACATGGCAGGAATACGGGCAGCTCTTCGGACTGCTTGGCAAAGAAGATGGGAGACGGTCGAGGGGAACTTAAAGTTGCGTGCCATTGCACCGCGACTGTTCCCATGGACCTATCCCCCAATGCCGTGGCGGCTTCAGGTTGCTTTCTGTCGTCTTCGAATCGGACACACTCGTGTGACGCATCGCTACTTGATGGAGCGCTCGCCTGCGCCCTATTGCAACGACTGCGTCGTCCCCCAGACTGTTCGGCATATTCTTGTCGAATGTCCCAGATTGGGTGATCTTCGCGCACGATACCTGTCCCGGTACCGGGATGGGCGGGGTCGCTACCGCCTGTCCCTTGTACTCGGGACGAGTGCGTGCACCATGACTCGTGGACTTATTGACTTTTTGGGGGAGGCCGGCCTTTTCCCTTTCATTTAACCCGGTTTTATTGTTGTTTTTGTTATTGATTTTGTTATTGCTTTTTTATTGTTATTGTTATCTCTTTTTATTGTTTCCTGTTTAATTTTTAAAGTAACCTAGAACTAGGCTGTTTGTTTACGGCGACTAATGCCTAAGTCGGCAGTCGCCAGATAGCCCCTTAATTAAAAAAAAAACAAAATACACATCAAACTCCAAAATCGTCACTTTTTCAGCTAAGTTGTGCTCACATAAAAATTTGTAACTCCTAAAATAAACATTTCTCCACAAAAATTCTTTATGAACACTGCTATACATATGTAAATTTTTTTAGGAAAGTTAAAAAAAAAAAATCGATTTCTATGTCAAGTGACCTTTTCAAGGTCAAAGGTCAAATTAAAGGTTAACTTTTTGTTTGACCTTGTAAGGAAATATATGCATTAATAAAAGTTGTAATGAATCTTATTAGCTTTAAAATGGTATCAGAATGAGCTCTGTAGGTGCAATAGTCTCAGAGATATTTGACTTTGAACTTTTTCACTTTTTGCAAAAATGACCTTTTTGATCCAACTTCGAGGGGTCATATCTCAGAAGTCATTGGACCTACAGAGGTGAGACACAAACCATGGAATTGTCTCATTAAGGTCTAGAAGTACAGTAATTTGGAAGAAAATCTGAGCCGGTGGCAAAAATAACTGGTTGAATTGACATTGAATGACCCCAGGCCGAAGCACACAAACTTCGGTTTTCTTTGGCTGCTAAGACTAAGGTGGTGCAATTCCTCCGCTATCCACGGCTCGATCCTGACCCAGAATTATTTCTCAATGGGGTGCGGTAGAAGTGGTGGACTCACCGTTTCCTTGGTCTTGTATTTGACCGACACCACCTGGGAGGCTCATATTTGCAGCCTTAGGGTCTCTTGTACCCGCTCCGTAGATATTCTTCGTTAGGTCACCTTACTTTTTTATTGATCCTTTGTTCGTTCGAAGCTCGACTACGGATGCAGGTTTTATGCATCTGCAGCCGAGCGTGTATTGCGGAAGGTGGACTTGATCCACCACATCGGCCTTCGCTGTGCGACCGGTGCCTTCCGCACTTTCCTCATTGAGAGCCTACTTGTCGATGCTGGGTAGATGCCACTCGCTCTGCGCCGTGCATTATTCGCCTGTACGCACTAGGCCGGCGCCTTCCTCAGTCGCCAACAGTTCACAGTGCCTATGCCGCCGAGAGGCGCACAAAGGGCTAGGTATAGCTCTTGGGCCGGTAGTGCTCCTGGTTTTGCCCAGGATGCCACCCTAGTTGGTATCACATTTGGCTATTTGTCGCCACGCCTATTCTCCCAAAAGCTTGTACTGCGCCGGGAGTATTGCGTTCGACATTTTTGGAGCACACCTCGTGTCACGGTTGAACAGTGCTAGTGCATACAGATTGCTCTAAATCCTAAGTGGCTTTGGTTTCCACGCCGTATCCCCTCTGTTTGAAGTCAGCGGGTCTCTGCCAGGCGCTGCGTCTGTTTTCACGGCCGAGCTGGTTGCAATACACCGCTCGGTACGGGAGATAACGCTACGTGCGCGGTTGGGACAACGGATTGTGATTTATAGCGACTCACAAAGCGCCTTGATTGCTCTCGGGGCATTGGAATCTCCGCATCCCTTGGTTCACGATATCCGTGACGCCACGGTTTTGGCGAGCCGGGCAGATGTTGCGATTATCTTCTGCTGGGCTCCTGGACATGTAGGAATTGCTAGAAATGAACGCGCCAAAGAATCCGCGAGTACTGGACAGCCAGTCCAGAGTTTCGCTCTCCCTCGCACCGATCTCATGGCAGGAATACGGGCAGCTCTCCACGCTGCTCGGCAAAGTAGATGGGAGACAGCCGAGGGGAACTTAAATTTGCGTGCCATTGCGCCGCGACTGTTTCCATAGAACTACCCCCCCCCTCCCCTCCCGATGTCGCGACGGCTTCAGTTTGCTTTCTGTCGTCTCCGAAAGACACACTCGCGGGATGCATCGTCATTTGATGGAGTGCTCGCCTGCGCCTTACTGTGAAGACTGTGTTGTCCCCCCAGACTGTTTGACACATTCCCGGTACCGGGTGAGCGGGGTCGCTATCGCTTGACCCTTGTGCACACTGACTTGTGGACTTTACACGACTTTTTGGAGGAGGCCGGCCTCCTCCCTTTATTTGACTTGGTTTTTTTTTATAGGGTGCATGTTCCTGTGTCGGGGGAAGGCAGAACTATCTCCGACCCCGGACCGTGCCTCCTTGCTTTGTTTTCTTGTTGTTAGTTTTTTTTAGCCCTTGTCCTTTTTAGCGTTGTTATTTACATGTTATTTGTTTTTAATATACCCAATATAGCCTGGTATTAGGCCGTGTTGTATATGGTGACATGCCCAAGCAGGCAGTCACCACATGGGCTCCCTAAAAAAAACCTTCAAAAAACCTTCAGGCCGCTTTATGTTGTTTGCAAATTGAGGCCACTCACCAGACGCACAGCCATTTGATGGAGCATTTGCCTGTACATTATTGCAACGACTGCTTTGTCCCTCAGACTGTTCATCACATTCTTGTTGAATGTCCCAGTCTGGGTGATCTTGGTGCACTTTACCTGTCTTCGTAATGGGACGAGCAGCGTCGCTACCCCTTGTCCCTTGTAACTGGGATGGGTTTGCATACACAGACTCGTGGACTATCTGACTTTTTGGAGGAGGTCAGCTTCCCTCCTCCATTATATTCCACTCTTGAAGATCGCATGTTCCTGCCCTTGGGAGAGACAGGCCTCTCCTTGATGCCTGAGCATGCTTCCTTATTTTTTTCTTGTTTCTTTGCCTATGTTTTGTTTCCATATGTTATTTAGTTTTTGCTTTTTAAAAAAAATTGAGCCTAGTATTAGTCTGTAGCATAATTACAGCGAACTTTGCCCAAGTAGGCAATTGCCAGGTGGACTCCTTAAAAAAAGATCCCTCCAAGGCCTGAGTTCTTTGCTTCTTGTTTGTTTTTTTTATCTTGTTCTTTGTTTTTAAATTTTGTTTCTTGTTTTTTTGCCAATTTTAGAAAGCTGCTAAAATTTTAATTCTCATACCTTATGCCTTTGAAGGCCGAATAAAAAGAAGCATTTGAACTTAGCTTAAAACATGCCCTTTTTAATTCCAGATTATTTTCCTTAGTGACAGCAACACCCACTGTGCAGTAACAAGTACATCTCATGAGGAAAAGAATGCTCATTTGAAAGAGAATGAAAAGGTCAGTTTCTGTGAATTTAAGATAAGTAAAGGATATAAAAATGCTTCATATATAACACTTCACCAGTATTCTTTTCTTCAAAAAATGTAGTAACATCAACATTCAGATCCTTTAATCACCTAATGAAAATCCTTCCAAATTGTTCCTCAATCTTTAATAATTTTGGTAAAAGAATCCTTACCCTGTACCCTAGTCTTCCCCTTCATCCTTTCAGAAGGATCTAAATCTTTTAGACAAAATTTAATATATTGTCCCACAATTTTATACTCTCCTTGTTTTGTATCTATTGTTGATCCATTTATAGCTTATATTTCTTTTTTATCTTTTGTTGAATCTTTAATAGACTATTTCTTACATATCTTCTTCTATGTGAATAGAATGTTTAAATTTTCAGAACAATCTAAACCTCTTAGACAAAAATTAATATATTATTCCATGATTTTATATTTTCTGTTTGTTGATCCATTTATAGTTTATGTTATTCATCCATTTTGAATTTTTAATAGTTTAATTTTTATATGTTTTCTTTTATATGAATTGAATGTTTAAATTTTTAGAATAATTAAAATTTTTTAGTTAAAATTTAATATATTGTGTTATGACTTTTTATTTATATATATATATATATATATATATATATATATATATATATATATATATATATATATATATATATATATATATATATATATATATATATATATATATACATGAAGGGCGGTCAATAAGTTTTGCGAATCGGTAGGGCAAAACAGAGGAAGGGGGATGGCTGTTTGTGGGGGTGTTAGGATAAGTCAAGACCTGCAGCCGCACGCTCCAGCCTCGTCTATTTAAGAAGCAGTAGCTGATTGCAGATCGTCAGTCACAAACTTTTCAACAATGGAGAAGGTTGAATACCACGCAGTGATGAAATTTTTGACCAAGGAAGGCAAGAATACAAAAGAGATCCATGAACTCATGGTTGCATTGTAAATCGACACCGCCCCTTCCTATGCAACCATTGCTCACTGGAATAGGGAGTTCCGCCATGGTCATGAGTCCCTTGAAGATGACCCCCGTCAGACGTGACCAACGAGGCCAATGTGGCCCGTGTGGAGAGGATGATCCTCGAAAATCGACGGGTGAAGGTCGAAAAAATCAAGCGAGAACTTGGAATATCACATGGAAGTGTTATCAACATCATCCACGACAATTTGGCCATGACCAATTCTCTGCCCGTTGGGTCCCTAGAAACCTCACGAAACCTCACGCCCCATATCGACTTCAACGTCGTCAAAGTCCACAAGGCCAGAGTTGCACAAGCTGCCCTGCGCGAATGCGGATTTGAGGAACTTAACCATCCCCCCTACAGTCCAGATCTGTCCCCTAGCGACTACCTTTTATTCCGCCAGCTCAAGGCTGCACTGCGTGGATGCCGGTTTGGGGACTATTGAGATGTCCAGCTCGCCGTCCAGGAGTGGATTGAACAGCAGTCGGGAATTCGAAGCCTCATGGATAAGTGGCGCAAGTGCATTGAAGTCAGTCGAGAGTAGTTATATTGAAAAATAATAAAACACTTTTCCTCGTATCTCGTTTCCTTATATCCGAATTGCAAAACTTATTGACTGCCCTCGTGTGTGTGTGTATATATATATATATATATATATATATATATATATATATATATATATATATATATATATATATATATATATATATATATATATATACACACAGTGGTACCTCTACTTACGAAAGGCTCTACATACAAAATTTTCAGGTTATGAAACACTTCTTCGGAAAAATATTGCCTCTTGTTACGAAAGAAATTCCAGGATACGAAAGGCGAAAATTTCAAAATACGCGCTGCTACTCACAGCTTCCAGAGTCCACCGAGCGTAAACTTACTTGTAGCACCCTGTATCTTGGTTTGAAAGTGGCGCGTCCGAGCTGCTCTGCCATTAGCTATTGCCCAGCATCTTCCTGGCATCCCATTGGCTAGGATGGACCTCTGTGTGTATGTGCGTATACCCAGAATCCCCTTCGTTTTCCTGTCGGCCCATGAGGATCACCGAAGCCTCAGTCTCACGCTAGCGAAATTCAGTAAAGCACGAAGTGTTCGGACAGTTTTTCGTCAGCTATTGTTAGTGTTTATTGCAACTTTACGTGTGCGTATTAACTTTTATTTACTATGAGCCCCAAGAAAGTGGTAAGAAGAAGAGAGTTGTTTTGTCCATACAAACAAATCAAGAGATAATAGAAAAGTACGAAAAAGAGATGCGTTTGGTTGATCTCGCCAAAGAATATAACTGTAATCCATCAACGATCGGCACGATATTAAAACAAAAGGAAGCCCTAAAAGCTACGACTCCTTCCAAAGGCCTCTCTGTCATTTCGAAGAGGAGGTCGGCAGTGAACAATGAGATGGAGAGGTTGTTACTCATGTGGATAAAGGAGAAAGAGATGGCTCGAGACACAGTGACCGAGACCATAATTTGCGAAAAGGCGACCGCCATCTTTAATGACCTCGTAAAGATGGATGCAGGCGAGGGAACTTCGGCGCAAGATCCACACCAGGAGTTTAAGGCATCGCGTAGGTGGTTCGAGAAGTTCAAAAGGAGGACTGGAATTCCCTCTGTTGTTTTGCATGGCGAACAACCTTGGATCGGATCTTTACAAAACGTCAGGCAAAAACCACTGCTGAGAGTGAACCTGAACCAAAGAGGGCGAAAGGTGACAACGATAGCAGTTAAACAAGAGAACCATTAAAGTAAAAAGGAAGAAAAAAATCCTTTATTCTTTACATTATGTACAACTCTTATTTTTATGTTTATTGTGCAGTAATTTAATTCTAACATGTATTTGTTACAGGTTTTGATGCATTTTTGTAATTTAGAAAAAAATGATGTCCGATTTTTAAGGGGCTTGGAACCGATTAGGGCATTTATAGGGTAAAAAGTGTTTCTACTTACGAAATTTTCACGTTACGAAACGATTTCCAGAACGAATTAATTTCGTAAGTAGAGGTACCACTGTATATATATATATATATATATATTGTATCTCTCATTGATTCATCTATAGGCTATGTATTTTATCCTTTACTGAATCTTTAATATTTTATTTTTATACTATGTTATATCTTTTAATGTTTTTTTTAATTCTTATACCTCCATTTTATTGATTTTAATTTCATAGTTAAATTATTGTATATTCTCTATATATCAATATTTTATTGAGAATTATTGTACAAATTGCCATCTTTGAATTGGGCTGTGAGATAGTTTGTTTATGCTTTGCAGCATCTTTTTTCAGCACTATTCATTCATTCATTTTCCTTCATCGTCCTTATCAGTGTGAACTGGGATCTTATTTTATATCAAGTAAAATTTAATTTTTTGCTTTTGAACCAAACTTCAAATGGGATCCTTTTTTTTATTCCAGATTAATTCCCTTGGTGACAATGCCACACACACTGCAGTAACAAGTTCATGTCAAAGAGAAAAGTATGATCATTTGAAGGAGAGTGAAAAAGTCAGTTTCTGTGAATCTAAGATAAGTACAGGATATGAAAATGTTTCTCATGCTCCATATGCAAACACTTCACCAGTATCTTTATCTTCAAAAAATGTCAGTAACACTGACATTCAGAACATTAAATCACCTAATGAAAGTCTATGGCGGATACCTTTGCAAACTGAGCCTCAGTCTTTAATAAACTCAATAAAGGAGTCTCATCACAGTGTATTGGAGAAGAACAAAGCTATTGAAAGTAAAATAATAGACCTAGAAACAGATAGTCCCATACAGGACTACTCTCCATCTTCATTGTACAATAGTGAGCCTGTTTCATCTGACAGTTCTATAAGAAGCCATTCTTTATCAGGAAAAAAAAATGACACTTTAACTGATTCAAAAATTAAGTTGGTAAAACAAGAGAAATCTAAATGCGTACTGACTGCTTTACCTTCTGAAATTCAAAGGCCTTCTATTACAGAGGGTGGTGAATATCCTGTTGCTCACTGTATTGAAGAATTGCCTAATAAATCAGATTCTTCTAATCAATTGAACCATAAATCACCTATTAAAAATCAATCACTATCTCATGAATTTAATGATTATAAATTATTAACTAAGCCAAACCAGTGGGTACCAACTACTTGTGTCCAAATTTCAAGCCCACAGACCTACTCTCTGCCTTTGGAAGTTTCTAAAGGAATTCCTATTGGAAGGGACAGTGGATCATCCCTGAAAACTCATTCCCACATAATAAAAAATTCCTCTACATCTCCTCCTGTGACATTTGCTGAAATTTCTTCTTCCAATGAAAATTTAAATGTTTTAAAAGATGAAGCATTTAATCTTCCAGAAACGGCAAATACTGAGGAAAGTGAAGGTCTGTGTTCAATAAAGTCATTCCCAATAAACTCTGAAAAAAATATTTCTGAATCTTCTACTCAACAACTGGCTCAGACAAGTAAACTTAAGGCATGTTATGTGAAGATGTATCCACTAAACTTGCCATCACTAGCACATGATGCTAAACCTGTTCATTCAGATCTGGTTCAAGATTCTACTCTTTCACCTATTCACAGAAAGAAGAAAAGACTAAAAGATTATAAAAGAAGTCGGTTAAGAATTATTTCTTCTGATTCAGAATCAGATTCCAATTGTTCTGAAAACAAACGACTAAAACAACAATCAATTTCCAATTCAGATGATGATTATGCCTTGGGACAAGAACAAAATAGTGTCAAAAGCAGTTTAAAAAAAGCTCAAGAACAGAATTTTCCCAAACCCATAGAATCTGATATTAAACTTTCTTTGGATTTAACTAAAGTGAAAATAGAAAAAGATTATGAGCCTGATGATGATGTCATTTCCTATTCTCAGAAAACTGATGAAATCATTCTTATCTCTAGTGATGAAGAAGAAACACTCTCTGAACCTACAAATGGTGATTTATCTCGAGACCTCTCGTTCGGACCTTTGCCATTTGATGATGATGAATTCTTTCTAAATGACTTTGAAAAGGGTGATGTTGATTTGGGGCTTCCTGATCTCATGCTTCCCTCAGATCAGCATAAAGTAAGTGAACATACACCTGTTTTACCTCCTGAACTTCAAGATTTAGATTCATCACATCAAAACAAATCAGATGTTTTCAGTGATGATGACAGATGGTGGCCTATACTGTCACAAGAATTTGAGGAAGATGACCAAAAGGAAGACTGTGAAGTTCTTGTTGAAAAAGAGTCAGCGAGCATTCCCATGAAAAAAGATTTGCAGGATGTCATTGACAAAATAAGTTCTACCACTGTGGCTAAATCAAAGTTAACAGAAGTGAAGTTACCTCCTGTCCGAAAGAAGGGTCGAAAGAAGACTGCAAAGTTGCAAGATTTTTTGCCTGACCACAAGGAGGATAAAGAAAAAGCCTCTGCCTCATCCATTTGTGGTAACTTTTATAAAGATTCTTCCAGAAAATCCAGAACAAGTAGGGTAAAGCTGGATCAAGATGATAAAGGAAGTCACAAGAGTGTGTTAACCATTGGTAAAAAGCCATCAAAAGGACTTAGGGACACCATACTTAAAACCCACAACTTGGAGATGTACAAACGTACAACAAAGTTGATGCATCACGTTGGAAAGTATTCTTATACTACTGGAGAGCAACTGTGCGAAAATGTTCAACCAAATAAAAATATGTCTATTCAACCCAAAAAGAAGGGATCATCAGGTTCAGAAATAAAGAAGGGAATAGCAAAAATTAGCAATAAGTCAAGAAATCAGATGGACTTGTTTACTTCATGTATTCCACCCAAGACACAAAGAGCCACTTGCAATTTTAGGATTCCCAAGAAATCAAAGACTCTCAATCCCCAGCCTTCTCAGTCAGGTGAGGTGGTTATTTCGCCCCTCACATCAATTGAAATTCCAAATAAAAAAAAGTCAGATAGAGTGGTGGCTATTACTAACCAGCCAGAGAAAGATGCAAATGTAAACTTAACTAGTTATAGAAGCCTAGTAGATAATCAAAACAAAATCATTCATGACCAAGCTCTGAAAAGTATCTTGAAACGTGGACCTCAAAATGATGCCCCTAAAAATAAAGTTTTGTTTCGAGAAGACAAACTAGAATCGACTTTGCTTATTCCTCCCAGGGAAAAACAGGATTATTTAGTACCTCAAAATATTTCCTTCCTAAAACAAAGGAGCAATAGCAATGTTGCCCAGAATGATGGCTCACATGAGTTATTCAAGTTCATTAGTAAAGTTTGTAACTGGAATTGTGATTGGCTTACCTCTTATCAGCAACATAAATTGAAAGAAAATTTTAAACCACCTCCAATAAATAAGATGCCTCTTCTTCCAACTCTTATAGTTTACTCCTCATTTGAGGATTACAAAAACACATTTTTATACTTAATGTATTATGAAGTATGGGAACACATTTTTAAAGACTGGGAGAAATATGTAAAAACAAATATGAAGTTTTCTTGTGAAATTCTCTCTAATGATGTCATTTGTCGTTTCTCTAATAAATTTTCCTTGGTGAAAGCCATTTGCTTAATTTCAAATGACTTTAGCTTACGAGGTTATCACCCTGCTGTTGGGTCTCTAATAATTATGAGCCATAAGAAAGGTTCAAAGAGAGGAAACACATTTGGTTATATTAGTAATGTGATTAAACAAAGAGACCTGCACATCCCTCAGCATCTGAGAAGTATTAGTATGCCAGGTGCAAATACTCCAATAGTATTTGAAATACTTTTGTCTAAGCCCTATGTTGAATGTGAGATTCGACCTCAGAGTGTGGTGGAAATCAGCAATGTGTCTTACATTAGATCCTTTGTAAAAGGATTTGAAAGCATAGGATATTTACGCCACTCTAAACTTTGCAAAACTATAATAGATCCCAGCGATTTGAATTTTTTCTATTTTAAAAATCAGACACATGAATATTTGATCAATCAAATATCTCTAAATCAAAGTCAACAAAATGCGGTTACCTATGTGAGCAGTCACTGCTTTGAAGCTCAGAACAGCCCCCAAATCAGTCTAATTCATGGCCCCCCTGGTACTGGAAAAACTCGCGTCATTGCTGCACTGATATCGCAAATTATTTTGATGTTTAAGAGATCAGAGTATGCTTCTTACAGAAGGATTCTTCTATGTGCCCCCTCCAATGCAGCAGTTGATGAACTTGTTATTAAATTAATTGAGCTCAAGAAGATTAATATTGACCTAAACATTGTAAGAATTGGTGTAAAACACAAGATGAATCCTTTGGTTGAGGATTTTTCTCAAGATGTTTTAGTAAATAAACAGTTCCAAAAAGAACTACTTCCTAAAGATAAATCTTTCCATAAAGAACTAGAGCAAAAACGCCTTTATAGTGACCAAGCAGTCAAAGACTATAAAAATGCAAAAAAAACCAATGTATCCTCTGACATAATACAAGCCAAGAAGCAACGAATGGATAGTTTACTTCAATCCCAAACAAATTTTGAAGAGAGTAGCAAGATTAAGCTGAATTATAAGGATAGAAATAAAAAATACACAAGTTGCCAAAAAATGATTCTTATGAAAGCAGAAGTAATCGCTACTACCCTGACTAGTTGCTTATCTGGGCCTTTTTTTGACTTTTTTTCAAAATCCAATTCACGTTTTGCATGTTGCATCATTGATGAAGCTGGCCAGTCGAAAGAAACAGAGATGTGGTTTCCATTGCGACTAGGAATAAACAAACTTATTTTGGTAGGAGATCATCAACAGCTTCCAGCCACTGTTCTTTCTCAAATTAGTCAAGGTAAAAATCTTCACCAGTCGCTGTTTGAGAGGCTGTATCATCATATTGGCATTGAACGTGATCGATTAGATCTTATTCATTGCCTAGATACACAATATCGTATGCATGAAGCCATTGCCGCATGGCCAGCAAAGCATTTCTACTGCAACAACCTAAAGACACCCGCTTCCGTCACCAAACAAAATTGCTATGCGCTGCAACCTTATATGGTATTTGATGTGGTAAGTAGTTTGTTTGTTTTTTGGGTTTTTTTTTTCATTCATAACATTGGTTATAGTACTGTCAACTAATGTCCCCGTAAGGGGTGTGGCGATTTGCCATCCTGGCCGCTGTGCTGACGGGATCCAGCGCTCCGTCCGGCCCTAGCTTAGCCACTCTTCCTTCCTTCAGATAGCCGGTATTTCTCCCCTACTTCGTCGCTTTTCAAACAACCTCTCCCACAGCTTTCTCTGGTCAGCCTCTAATTCCACAGGGTAGATGCTGACCTTCTTCTCAGCCAACCATCCCGGATCGGGGCTGAGGGGGGAGGGGACAATGTTCCCTAACCCCTGAGCTCTGGTCTGGGGTGGTTGGTTTTTAACAACCTGCTTCATCCCCACCCATACCTTCCTCGCATCACTTTTCATCTCATCTTCAAAATCTATCTTTTTTTACGCCGTGTTCAAGGTAGAGCCACCATGCCAATGGACAGCCAGGCCACCAGGCGGGAGGGGTGGTCCCAAATGGCGGCGCCTGGCTCTGCCGGGCCTGTAAGCACCTCTTGCAGTGCGGGCAACTGCAAGCGATGATGAGCTATTGCTTCCCATATAAAATACAGGGTCATGATGCCCAATGATGAACAAATAAAAAATCCATCCTCATTTACCCTGTTCCATCGAAAGAGCCGCCCTCGGGCAGCTCCACTGAAAAAATGGAGTTCTCCCCCCCCTGTGCTTGCGCAGGGGACCCTCCATATTTCTCTTTACCGGAGAGGAGGCTTACTCCTCTCCTTCGCCTACGGGTGCTGGGGACTCCCCCACACCCCCTTCTCTGGAGGTGCTTTCGGGCACCTCCCTTTTTCCAGCGGCAGTCCCGTCTTTTCTTTCCAGGGGGACTGCCAAGAAAGCCAGCAGGCAGCCCATTGCCGACCGCCCCTCGTGTAAGCGGCTCGGTAGTGCAAACCCCCTTAGGGGGGAGAGGGAAGCCAGGCCCCTTCAGTCGGTTCCCTCAAAAGACCTGCTGGCAAGAATATTGAACCTTGCCGGGGTCAAGGCCTGTGCCTCCCCACACAAGACTAGTGACAATACAGCCAATAGGACCTGCGATGTCTTGGGAGTGGATGGCCATCTGGAGGCCCCTCCTGCTACACACATGGTCCTTGAGGAACCCCAGCCTCAGACGGTAGGACCTTCCATGAGGGGGCATCCGGGCTCGGCACCAAACCCGAATCCGCCCCTATGTAAGGTCCTCCTCAAATGGCTAGGGTCTCCTCCGACAGGGGCCCTACGACTACCAGGACCTGGCTGAGGCCTGTCCATCTGGCCTGGGGACTTCTGCCGGCAGAGGTGAGAAGCGGGTTTATTCCCTGCCCTCCTCTCCAAAAAATAAAAAGACTAAAAAGACCCAAAAAACTCGGGGCTCCTTTCCATCCGCGGGGGCTGCGGGGACGGATGGGTCTGCTGTCACATTGGTAGGCGACCAAGCCAAGATCGGCACATCCGGGCCCTCTACCTCCCCCGTGCACAGGGCGGAGCCTCGATGACATCGGGGCACTTCATTCAGAGGTTCCCCGTAAGGGGCGCGGCGATTTGTTATCCTGGCCGCCGTGCTGACGGGATCCAGCGCTCCGTCTGGCCCTAGCTTAGCCACTCTTCCTTCCTTCAGATAGCCGGTATTTCTCCCCTACCTCGTCGCTTTTCATACAACCTCTCCCACAACTTTCCCTGGTCAGCCTCTAATTTCACAGGGTAGATGCTGACCTTCTTCTCAAGCCAACCACCCCTGAGCTCCGGTTCGGGATGGGGGTTTTTTTAACAACCTGCTTCATCCCCACCCATACCTTCCTCACATCCCCTTTCCTCTCCTCTTCAAAATCTATTAATTTTTACGCCCTGTTCAAGGTTGAGCCGCCATGCCGATGGACTGCCAGGCCACCAGGCGGGAGGGGTGGTCCCAAATGGCGGCGCCTGGCTCTGCCAGGCTGGTAAGCACCTCTTGCAGTGCGGGCAACTGCAAGAGGTGATGAGCTATTGCGTCCCGTATTAAAAAGAGGGTCACCATGCCCATGTATGAAAAAAAACAAAAACCCCAACCCCCAACTTCCCCAAAAACATCTACGGAGCCGCCCTCGGGCAGCTCCACCGAGAAAATGGAGGTCCCCTCCCCCCTTGTGCTTGCGCAGGGGACCCTCCATACTTCTTTAACCGGAGAGCAGGCTTACTCCTCTCCTACGCCTATGGGTGTAGGGGACTCCCCCTCACCCCCTTCTCTGGAGGTGCTTTCGGGCACCTCCCTATCTCCAGCGGCAGTTCCTCCTTTGCTTTCTAAAGGGACTGCCAAGAAAGCCAGCAGGCAGCCCATTGCCGACCGCCCCTCGTGCAAGCGGCTCGGTAGGGCAAACCCCCTTAGGGGGGAGAGGGAAACCAGGCCCCTTCGGTCACTTCCCTCAAAAGACCTGCTGGCAAGAATTTTAAACCTTGCTGGGGTCAAGGCCTTTGCCTCCCCACACAAGACTGGCGACACTTCCAAGGAGACCTGCGATGTCCTGGGAGGGGATGGCCAACTGGAGGCCCCTCCTGTGATAGACATGGTCCTTGAGGAGACCCAGCCTCAGACGGTAGGGCCTTCTATGGGGGGGAATCCGAGCTCGGCGCCAAGCACCGAACCCGAATCCGCCCCTATGCAAGGTCCCCCTCAAATGGCCGAGGGCTCCGAGGCAGTAAAAGGAGGGGAGGGATCTCCTCCGACAGGTGCCCCTACGACTACCAGGACCGTCTCCATTTCGGAGAGGGACCTGGCTGAGGCCGGCCCATCTGGCATGGGGGCTTCTGCTGGCGGAGGTGAGAAGCGGGTTCATTCCCCGCCCTCCTCTCCTAAAAAGAAAAAGACGAAGAAGACTCGGGGCTCCTCTCCATCCGCGGGGGCTGCGGGGACGGATGGGTCTGCTACCACTTTGGTAGGCGACCAAGCCAAGATCGGCACATCCGGCCCCTCTACCCCCTCGTGTGCCGAGCCCCTGACTAAGACTAACACCAAGAATGCACAGGGTGGAGCCTCGATGACATCGGGGCCCCTCATTCAGAGGTTACCTGGCGTTTTCGAGCCCGCTGTCTTCAAACGCTTCCTCGTTATTCGCTCCACTGATGGCACCATGTTGTCCAAGGGCAACATGATCCATCAGAGGAGAGGATTAGCTAGTGCAATTGGTAGAGAGCCGAAGGTAACCCGTTTCTCGGACGGGAGGCTTCTGGCGAATCCCGCCGATGCGGCCAAGATAAGTGCTCTTCGGACACTTCATGGCACCCCGGTGAATGTGACGCCGCACTCTACCATGAACTTTGTGAAACGAGTAGTTTATGCGACTGAACTCGTTGACTACTCCATTGAGGACATCACCCTAGAGCTGGCCGACCATGGGGCGGTCAAGGTCGAACGTGTGATGAGAAAACAGGGAGGGGCCTCGAGACCCACCCCTACACTCTTCGTCACGTTCGACTGTGACAAGCTCCCTGAGTGGGTGCGTGCTGGTTGGTACCGCTACCGCGTGAAGGCATTCGTGCCACTGCCGCGGCGGTGCTATTACTGTCACCGCTTCGGCCATACGAATCGATCATGTAGACGTGCAAAATCGGGGTCACCCGAAGTCTGTGTAAATTGCTCCAAGGTCGCACACGATAAGTCCAAATCGTGTGTGGCCAAGTGTGTCAATTGCGGAGAGCCGCACCCTGCTTCTTCGAAGCAATGTGGTGCATATCTCCTTGAGAAAGAAATCCTGGCCGTTCAGGCCTAGGATCGACTCTCATTGCGCGAGGCTAAGGACTTGGTCCTGGCGCGCCCGGCTCTGCCTGGGACGTCATATGCCTCAATAGTTAGGAAAGCACCCTCTGCTCCTGGCCCATCCCGGCCAACGAGCATGGTTGTTTCCGCGCCCATTCGGAGCCCTTCTGCGGGCTCTACTACACCCGGGCGCTCCCCTGGTAAAGCTGGCGGCAAAAAGGGTTAACACCCAGCCCCGGCTGAAACCAGTGCTCCCCCCTCTTTCCCCAGCGTGACCGTTTCCCGTAAGGCGAAACGGCCACGCGCCTCCACAGAGTCGTTAGACTCACAGGAGGCAACACCCCTGAAGATTGTCGCTAGGCCATCTTCCGGGGTTCCTAAAGCTGTTCCCCGAAAGGAGGACAGCAACAAAGGAACTTCGGCCCCTTCGCCCACGCCCGGAGGTGGAGCGAGTGGCTCGGAGACGGTGGTTCCTCGAAAAGAGGGCCCCCCGCCTCCCAAGCCGCAACGCCCGCCTAAGGTTTCGAGGCAGAGGGAGGAAAAGACTCGCATGGCGAGCCCAACCTCCCCCAATAAGTCCTCGAAGGCGACAGCGCCTTCAGGGCTTTGTCCGGCCAACAGCGCCCGGGGTTCTGCCCCCGGGAAGCCTACGGCCATTCCCGTGAGGCTCTTCAATTCGAGGAGGCCCCCCTTGCGTCTCCTCCGAGCTAGGCCTGGAGGGCATATTCCTTCAATGGAATTGCCGTGGACTCCGGGTCAACTGGGAGGAGCTTCGGAGGCTCGTCTCGTCCCGTTCCCCGTTAGCTATTTTTTTTGCAGGAGACCATGCTAGGCGCGTGCCCGCTGCCTGCCCTCCCGGGGTATAAGGGTCTTGCGACCCCACCACCGCGGGATGGCCGGGCTGGGTGATGCGCGGTTTACACCCGGCATGATGTCTCCGTTCTAACTTTCTCTTTAGATACCTCCCTTCAGGCAGTGGCTGTGCAGCTGCACCTGGATAGGAGGTATACTATCATTTCTGCGTACATTCCACCGTCAGCTGACTTCGACGCGGGGGACTTTCGCCGCGTCGTGGCACGGTTGCCGAGGCCCTATCTCTTGCTTGGAAATCTGAATGGCAGGCATCCTCTCTGGGGAGATTACTCCATAAATCCCAGGGGACAAGTCCTTGCCGATCTGATCGAAGAGCTTGAGATGGTTGTCCTAAACGTGGATGAGTTTACGCATCACTGTCCGAGAACCGCTTCATTTTCTTGCCTTGACCTATCTTTGTGCTCTTCGGATGCACAGCCTGATTTTGATTGGGGGAGGTGGTCGATGACCTCTATGGTAGTGATCACTTTCCCATTCAAATATCATTTTCAGGGTAACTGCCGCCTGAGAGACCACCTCGGTGGTGCTTGGCGCGAGCGCGGTGGCCTGCATTTCAGGAAATGACTGAATTCTCTATCTCAGTCGAGGAGTTTAGGTCGGTAGATGAGGCCGTTGAGTTCTTCTCCAGCAACGTCATCGTCGCGGGCCTGACTACTATTCCTAGAACGTCTGGTTGTTTTGCACATCGACCATTCCCATGGTGGTCGGCCAAGTGTGAGACGTCCTTCAATGCACGTCGTGATGTCGCGGAAGGCCGCCGGCTGGACTTTACCTCGAGTGGCGGAGAACCCTTCAACGACAGGTTTACTGTGAGTGAGTTGCGTTCCGCTCTTGCTTCATGCGCGGACACTGCTCTTTGTCCGGACGATGTCCTGTACGCCATGCTTCGACACCTGGGTGAGCGAGGCATGGCCTTTCTGTTAGATTTCTTCAACAGGATCTGGGTGGAGGGTTTTCTCCCGGATTCCTGGCGAATCGCTACTGTGCTCGCCTTTCGAAAACCGGGGAGAGATCTCTCTACTCCGACCGGTTTCCGCCCAATCTCTCTAAACTCTTGCTTGTTCAAGTTGATGGAGAAATTGGTAAATGTTAGATTAGCCCTTTTCCCGGACAGCGGAGGCCATCTCTCTTCTGCACAGTGCGGCCTCCGCAAGTTCCACTCCACTTCGAATGCTCTGCTCCGACTAGAAAATGCCGTCTGTGAGGCCTTCCTTCGTAGACAGCACTACGCCACGGTGTTTTTCGATCTGGAGAAGGCCTATGATACCGCATGGCGATACGGTATCATGGAGTCTCTCCACACGATGGGGGCGAGGGGACGCCTCCCAATGTTTATATCTGAATTTTTGCGAGATCGTCGATTCCGCGTACGGGTGGGGAAGAGCCCTCTCCGGCCCAAACCAGCAGGAGTCGGGTGTCTCGCAGCGAAGTGTCCTCAGTGTCACACTCTTTGGCCTGAGCATCAACGGCATCACCTCTGTGCTGCCGGAAGATGTTCTCGCTACGCTCTACGTGGACGACCTTTTGATCTCTTTTGGCGCGGCCCAGATGCCAACTCTGGAGCGTCGACTCCTACAGCCATTGAACCGCGTCTCTCGCTATGCCGAAGCGCGCAGGTTTTGGTTTTCTTTGGCTAAGACTAAGGTGGTGTACTTCTGCCTCCATCCACGGCTTCACCCCGACCCAGATTTGCTTCTTAATCGGGTGCGCCTGGATGCCGTTGAATCGCATCGTTTCCTTGGTCTTGTATTCGCCCAACGCCTCACCTGGGAGGCTCATATTCGCAGCCTTAGGGTCTATTGTACCTGCGCCATGGATATTCTTCGTTCCGTGACGTTCAGCGCTGATAGGGCTACTGCCCTACTTTTTTATCGATCCTTTGTTCGTTCGAAGCTCGACTACGGATGCGAGTTTTATGCATCCGCAGCCGAGCGTTTATTGCGGAAGGTGGATTCGATCCACCACACCGGCCTTCCGCAGTTCCCCCTTTGAGAGACTGTTGGTCGATGCTGGGGAGATGCCACTCGCCCTTACGCCGCGTGCAGTGCATTACTCGCCTGTACGCGCGAGCCCGGCGCCTCCCTCAGTCGCCAACAGCTCTCACTGCATCCGCAGCTGATCTCGAAGGTGTATATGCCGCCGAGCGACTCCAGTCATACCCTAAGCCCTTTGGGTTTAGGGCCAGGGAACTCCTTCGAGAGCTAGGTATAGCTCTCGGGCTGGTGGCGCCCCTGGTTCTGCCCAGGACGCCACCCTAGAGGGTACCACATTTTGCTATTTGTCGCTACGCCTTGCTCCCAAAGCTTGTACGGCGCCGGGAGTATTGCGTTCTTCCTTTTTGGAGCACACATTGTGTCACGCTGGAACCGTGCCAGTGTATACGGATGGCTCCAAGTGCCAAGAGGGGGTCGGCCTCCACTCCGTGTCCCCTCTGTTTGAATTCAGCGGGGCTCTACCAGGTGCTGCGTCTGTCTTCACGGCCGAGCTGGTGGCAATACACCACTCGGTACGGGAGATTACGCGACGTGCCCGGTTCGGAGACCGGATTGTGATCTATAGTGACTCACAAAGCGCCCTGAGTGCTCTCGGGGCATTGGAATCTCCGCATCCCCTGGTTCGCGATATCCGTGACGCTACGGTTTTGGCGAGCCGGGCGGATGTCGAGATTATCTTCTGCTGGGTTCCTGCACATGTAGGAATTGCAGGAAATGAGCGCGCCGATGATGGCTCTAAAGATTTCGCGAGGACTCTGCCACCGGACCAGCATTTCGCTCTTCCTCACACTGACTACATGGCATGAATACGGGCAGCTCTTCGGACTGCTTGGCAAAGAAGATTCGAGACGGTCGAAGAGAACTTAAAGTTGCGTGCCATTGCGCCGCGACTGTTTCTATGGACCTATCCCCCAATTCCGCGACGGCTTCAGGTCGCTTTCTGTCGTCTCCGAATCGGACACACTCGTGTGACGCATCGCTATTTGATGGATCGCTCGCCTGCGCCCTATTATGATGACTGCGTCGTCCCCCAGACTGTTCGGCACATTCTTGTCAAATGTCCCAGTCTGGGTGATCTTCGCACACGTTACCTGTCCCGGTACCGGGATGGGCGGGGTCGCTACCGCCTGTCCCTTGTACTTGGGACGAGTTCGTGCACATTGACTTGTTGACTTTTAGGGGGAGGCCGAGCTTCTCCCCTTTATTTAAGTAGGTTCTATTTTGGAGGGGTTATTGTTTTCTTTGTAGGTTGCACGCTCCTGCACCGGCTGAGGGGGACCTCCCCCCCGACGCCGTTGATTGCTTCCTAATTGTTAAGTTTTTCCCATTTTTATCATTGTTATGTTTTCATATTCTTGTTTTAAAGTAGCCTAGTTCTAGGCTCTCGTGTTTCCGGCGACTTATGTCCAAGTGGGCAGTCGCCAGATGGGCTCTTAAAAAAAAAAACTGCCGCGACGACTTCAGGTCGCTTTCTGTCGTCTCCGAATCGGACATACTCGTGTGACGCATCGCTATTTGATGGAGCGCTCGCCTGCGCCCTATTTTGATGACTGCGTCGTCCCCCAGAGTGTTTGGCACATTCATGTCGAATGTCCCAGTCTGGGTGATCTTCGCGTACGTTACCTCTCCCGGTACCTGGATGGGCGGGGTCGCTACCGCCTATCTTGTACTCGGGACGAGTGTGTGCACATTGATTGGCGGATTGTTGACTTTTGGGGGGGGGGGGTAGGCCGGCTTTCTCACTATTATTTAACCAGGTTTTTTTGTTTTGTTGTTTTTTACCCTTATAGGTTGCACGCTCCTGTGCTGGCGGGACCTCCCCCCGACGCAGAAGCTTGCTTACTACTCTTTTCCTTTTCCCTTTTTTTAATTTCTGCTGTTGTTTGGGTTGTTTTTTTTCTGTTATTGCATTAGATTTTAAAGTAGCCTAGTACTAGGCAGTTTTTAATACTGCGACTAATGCCCAAGTAGGCAGTCGCCAGGTGAGCTCTTAAAAAAAAAGAAGAAGAATTTCCGCATCCCCTTTTTTGCTATATCCGTGACCCCACGGTTTTGACGAGCTTGGCGGATGTCGAGAATATCTTCTGATGGGTTACTGGACATGTAGGAATTGGATGGAATGAGGCCGCCACGAGTCCGCCAGGACTGCGCGACCAGACCTGCGTTTCGCTGTTCCTCATACCGACTACATGGCAGGTTTACAGGCTGCTTGGCAAAGAAGATGGGAGACGGTCAAGGGGAACTTGAAGTTACGTGCCATTGCGCGGCGACTGTTCCCATTAACTACCCTCCCCCATGCCGCGACGGCTTCAGTTTGCTTTCTGTCATCTCTGAATTACACACTCGCGGGATGCACCGCCATTTGATGGAGTGCTCGCCTGCGCTTTATTGCGACAACTGACTTGTTTCCCCAGACTGTTTGGCGCATTCTTGTTGAATGTGCCAGTCTGGGTGATCTTCACGCACGTTACCTCTCGGTATTTTGACGAGCGTGGTCGCTACCGCTTGTCCTTTGTACTCATGATGGGTTCCTACCCACATTCTTGTGCACTATCTGCTTTTTTGGAGGAGGCTGCCCGCCCTTCCCCTGACACCGGAACCTGCTTCCATCTTGTTTCTTGTTATTTTTTTTTTGTGTATTTATTTTACAATAGCCTTGTACTAGTCTAGAATTTTAATTACACTTATGTTGTTGAAGGCAGTCGCCAGATGGGAGAATTAACAAAAATTCAGTGACATCTGCTGGAGTGTTCTCCCGCACCTTACTTGCAATGATTGTATGGTCTTCCTGGCTGTCTTGCACATGCTTGTTAATGTTCCAGTCTGGAGGATCTTTGTGTACCTGTCCTGGTTCTGTGATAAGTGGTGTCACTACTGCCTGTCCCTTGACTCTTTTCATTCACAGACTACAGACCTGTTGACTGACTAACCTTTTTGGAGGAGGCTGGACTCCTGCATTTTATCTAACTTTTTTGGTGTTGGGTATATTCTCAGATGCCTGTGGAAGGTGGGACACTCTCCAACACTAGTACATGCCCTTTTTTTTCTTTTTTTTTCTTGTTTTACTCTTTTGTTTAACAAAATAGCCTAACTTTTCGCTAAAGTTGTTTTTTTTTTAGTCACATTCCCATTTGCCAGATGGGTGCTATGAAAAATCTATGAAACTGGGAAGGTTTACGATTGTTAACCTTTGTATCAACCTTTTCACTTCTCAAATCTTGCCAGTGATTGTTATACTCATCTTTGTGCTTTAAATTATATATTTTGGGGAGTATCTCATCCAGGATGTTAAGGATGAATGGTACAACTTACTTAGTCAACATAATCCTATTTTTATAACTTTTAATTGCTGATGACTTTGTTTGATTTCCATTTCAAATATAAATTGGAATCATTGAATCAATTGCCACCCCTCCATGCTTATATATCACATTATTAATACACTTTTTTAATTCTCTACTGTAGCATTTTGATAATCATTATTATTATAATTTAGCAAAGTGATGAGTCGAGGCTAGCAGAAGGAGAGATCTTCAACCTTACTGAGGTTTACTTTATTCAATCACTGATTGAAGCTTTAGAGGTCCACTTGGTGAACCTTTCCATCGGAATTTTGACACCCTATCAGAAGCAGAAGATGGCCCTTCTTGATAAATTAGATTATCTCATCAAGAAGCACAACATCACAATCAGCACTGTTGATAACTTTCAGGTAAGAGTATTGGCCTTGCCTTAAATTCCCAAATTTTAGAAATGCAGTCACGAAAGACATTACTATTTTACTACTTATGTGTTAAAAGTCAATCATGCCCAGTTAGGTACTATTAGCCTGGAAAGTTACATACCTTAAATTTTTGTTCATAGGATGATCGATACAAAATGGCATTAATTGAGATGGACTGTTGCAGGTTTTGTCCAGTCAAGCCAGGTAATTTGTATAAAGGAGTGAATCAAGTGGGTCTGGTATAAAAAGGGAATAGATAGGTAATTTAGTATTACAAATTAAAATGAACAAGTATTATGTTAATGGAAATTTGAAAAGGGGCTGAAAAAAGGACAAATAGATTGAGATTATTTATTGCGCGGGGGGTGGGGGGTGACTGCCAATAAGTTGTATATGATAGGTGTGCATAGAGGTGACTTTGTGAAGAAGCAGATGCTTTGGGGATTTTGTCCAGGGTTAAAACCTGAGTGGATGCTATTCAAAGGCACATAGCTCTCTTGTCAATAAAGGGCCAATTTTGAATGTAAAATATGATTGCCAACTTTGTGGTTGATATGGTATACAAGTCGCCGCATAATGGGCAGAGCGATTTGCTTTCTTGGTCGCCATGCTGACGGGACTCAGCATCCCCTCCGGCCCCAGCTTAGCCTCTTCTCCGACAGGCTGTGTTTTTACCCTACTTCCTCACTTTCTCTACAACCTCTCCAACAACTTTCTCTGGTCGGCCTCTAATTGCACAGGGTAGACGCCGACCAGCTTCCTCTCACCAACTATCCCGCATTGGGGCTGAGGGGGGAGGGACCACGTTCCGTCACCCCTGAGCTCTGGCCTAGGGTGGTGGGCTTTTAACAACCTGCCTCATCCCCACCCACAACTTCCTTACATACCCTTTATTCCTCCTTTCTCTGTCCATCCATTTTACACTGTACCCAAGGTGGAGCCACCATGCTGATGGGCTGCCAGGTCACTAGCTGGGAGGAGTAGCCTCAAATGGCGGAGGCTGGTTTCCGGCCCCGTGTTCACCCATAGCAGAGCGGGCTACGGCGTGGGGTGATGAGCGTTTGCATCCTGTGACAATTGCAGGGTCACAATGGCCAATGATGATAAAAAAAACAAACTTCTCTCCCTCTTCCACTATAACATTGTCAGAGCCGCCCTCGGGCAGCTCTCCCGATAAAATAAAGCCCCCATCCCTGCACTTTCACAGGGGACCCTCCAAATCTCTTCTGCTGGGGAGTAGGTTTACTCTTCTCCTTTGCATACGGGTGCAGGGGAGTCCCCCTCACCCCCTTCTTTGGAGTCACCCTTGGGCAACTCGCTTTTCTAGCGGCATTCCTCCCTTTGCTTTCCAAGGGCACTGCCAAGAAGGCGGGCAGACAGCCCATAATTAACCCGGGAGCGGCACGATAGGCCAACCCCCGTAGGGGGGCGAAGGAAGGCAGGGCCCGTCGGTCCATGACCTCCAAAGAACTGCGGGCGCGTATAATGAGCTTAGAAAGGGTCATTGTGCGTGCGCCCCTCTCTTCCCCAAAAGATGCCAGTTCGCTGGCCAAAGATAAGATGACTAAAGGTACCTCGAATGGGACCAGAGATAGACATGGTCCCTGAGGTGACCCAGCCCCAGATGGTAGGACATTCCATGAGGTCGAACAAGGGCTCGGTGCTAAGCACTGAACCCGAGTTTGCCCAGAAGGTACTCCTCAGACGGCTCGGGCCCCCGACCCGAAGCCTTACAAGGAGAGGGGGAATCTCCTCCCCAGGCTGGTCCTCCTGTGACAGCCAAGACCTTCTCCATTTCGGAGAAGGATCTCCGTAGGCCGGCCCATCTGGCCTAGGGGCTCCGGTCGGCAGAGGAAAAAAGCGGGTTCATAAAAAGAAAAGAAAAATATAAAGACTTGGGGCTCCTCTCTTTCCGCGTGAGCCGCGGGGACGGACGCGTCTCCTGCCTCTCGGTAAGCAACCAAGCCAAAATCAGCACGTCCGGCCCCGTTGCTCCCCCGGGTGGCGGAGCCTCGATTACGTCGGGGTCACTCATTCAGAGGCTACCTGACGTTTTCGAGCACGCTGGCTTCAAATGCTTCCTCGTTATTCGCTCCACTGATGGCAACATGTTGACTAAGGGCACATGATAGATCAGAGGAGAGCCTTAGCTAGCATGATAGGTAGAGAGCCGATGGTGAACTTTTTTTCAGACGGTAGCCTTCAGTCTAATGTATCGAATCTCCCCGAGGCGGCCATAATTAGCGCCCTTCGGACACTTGATGGCACTCCTGTGAGTGTGACGCCGCACTCCACCATGAACTTCATGAAAGGAGTAGTTTATTCGAAGGAACTCGTGGACTACTACCTAGATGACATCACCTTAATGCTGGCCGACCATGGGACGGTCAAGGTTGAGCGAGAGATGAGAAAACAGAGACGGGCCTCGAAACCCACCCCTACACTTTTCATCACGTAGGACTGTAACAAGCTCCTTGATTCGGTGCGTACCGGTTTTTATCGCTACCGCGTGAAGGCATTCGCGCCACTACCGCGGAGGTGCTATCACTGTCACCACTTCGGCCATACTAATCGCTCCTGTAGACGCGCAAAGTCGGGGTTACCCAAATTATGTGTAAGTTTCTCCAATGCCGCACGCGATAAGTCCAAATCGAATGTGGCCAAGTGTGTCAATTGCGAAGAGCCGCACCCCGCTTCTTCGAAGCAATGTAGTGCGTATCTCGTTGAGAAAGAAATCCTGGCCGTTCACCCCGTAAGGGGCGCGGCGATTTGCCATCCTGGCTGCCGTGCTGACGGGACTCAGCACCCCGTCCGACCCCAGCTTAGCCTCTTCTTCTTCCTTCAAAACACTTGTTTCCTCGCTTTTCATACAACCTCTCCCACAACTTTCTCTGGTCAGCCTCTAATTTCACAGGGTAGATGCTGACCTTCCTTTCAGCCAACCGTCCCGCATCGGGGCTGAGGGGGTGGGGAACAATGTTCCCTAACCCCTGAGCTCCGGTCTGGGGTGGCTGGTTTTTAACAACCTGCTTCATCCCCACCTATATCTTCCTCACATTCCTTTTCCTCTCCTCCCTATAATCTATATATTTTACGCCGTGTCTAAGGTGGAGCCGCCATGCCGATGGACTGCCAGGCCACCAGGCGGGAGGGGTGGTCCCAAATGGCGGCGCCTGGCTCTGCCGGGCTTGTAAGCACCTCTCGCAGTGCGGGCTACTGCGAGAGGTGTGCGCGATTGCATCCCGTGTAAAAAATAGGGTCGCCATACCCAATGATGAAGATAAAAAAAAAAAACTCAACCCCCAACTTCCCCTGAAACATCGACGGAGCCGCCCTCGGGCAGCTCCAGCAAAAAATGAGGGTCCTTTTCCCTGTGCTTGCACGGGGGACCCTCCATATTTCTCTAATCGGAGAGGAAGCTTACTCCTCTCCTTCGCCTACGGGTGCAGGGGACTCCCCCTCACCCCCTTCTCTGGAGGTGCTTTCGGGCACCTCCCTTTTTCCAGCGGAAGTCCCCTCTTTTCTTTCCAAGGGGACTGCCAAGAAAGCCAGCAGGCAGCCCTTAGCCAGCCGCTCCCCTTTGAAGCGGCTCGGTAGGGCAAACCCCCTTAGGGAGGAGAGGGAAGCCAGGCCCCTTCGGTCGCTTCCCTCAAAAGACCTGCTGGCAATAATATTAAACCTTGCCGGGGTTTAGGCCTGTGCCTCCCCACACAAGACTGGCGACACTGCCAAGGGGACCTGCGATGTCCTGGGAGGGGATGGCCAACTGGAGGCCCCTCCTGTGATAGACATGGTCCTTGAGGAGACCCAGCCTCAGACGGTAGGGCCTTCTATGGGGGGGAATCCGAGCTCGGCGCCAAGCACCCAATCCGAATCCGCCCCTATGCAGGGTCCTCCTCAAACGGCTGAGGGCTCCGAGGCAGTACAAGGAGGGGATGGATCTCCTCCGACAGATGCCCCTACGACTACCAGGACCTTCTCCATTTCGGAGAGGGACCTGGCCGAGGCCGGCTCATCTGGCATGGGGGCTTCTGCCGGTGGAGGTGAGAAGCGGGTTCATTCCCCGCCCTCCTCTCCAAGAAAGAAAAAGACGAAGAAGACTCTGGGCTCCTCTTCATCCGCGGGGGCTGCTGGGACGGATGGGTCTGCTGCCACTCTGGCAAGCCAAGATCGGCACATCCGCGCCCTCTGCCCCCTTCGGTAGCGGAGCCCCTGACTAAGACTAATACCAAGAATGCAAGGGCGGAGCCCCTCATTCAGAGGTTACCTGGCGTTTTCGAGCCCGCTGGCTTCAAACGCTTCCTCGTTATTCGCTCCACTGATGGCACCATGTTGTCCAAGGGCAACATGATCCATCAGAGGAGAGGATTAGCTAGTGCAATTGGTAGAGAGCCGAAGGTGACCCGTTTCTCGGACGGGAGCCTTCTGGCGAATGCGGCGAATCCCGCCGAGGCGGCCAAGATAAGTGCTCTTCGGACACTTCATGGCACCCTGGTGAGTGTGACGCTGCACTCTACCATGAACTTTGTGAAAGGAGTAGTTTATGTGAGGGAACTCGTTGACTACTCCATTGAGGACATCACCCTAGAGCTGGCTGACCATGGGGCGGTCAAGGTTGAACGTGTGATGAGAAAACAGGGAGGGGCCTCGAGACCCACCCCTACACTCTTCGTCACGTTCGACTGTGACAAGCTCCCTGAGTGGGTGCGTGCTGGTTGGTACCGCTACCGCGTGAAGGCATTCGTGCCACTGCCGCGGCGGTGCTATTACTGTCACCGCTTCGGTCATACGAATCGCTCATGTAGACGTGCAAAGTCGGGGTCACCCGAAGTCTGTGTAAATTGATCCAAGGTCGCACACGATAAGTCCAAATCGTGTGTGGCCAAGTGTGTCAATTGCGGAGAGCCGCACCCTGCTTCTTCGAAGCAATGTGGTGCATATCTCCTTGAGAAAGAATTCCTGGCCGTTCAGGCCCAGGATAGACTCTCATTCCGCGAGGCTAAGGCCTTGGTCCTAGCGCGCCCGGCTCTGCCTGGGACGTCATATGCCTCAATAGTTAGAAAAGCAGCCTCTGCTCCTGGCCCATCCAGGGCAACGAGCACGGTTGTTTCCGCGCACATTCGGAGCCCTTCTGCGGGCTCTACCCAACCCGGGCGCTCCCCTGGTAAAGCTGGCGGCAAAAAGGGTTCATACCCAGCCCTGGCTAAAACCAGGGCTCCCCCCTCTTCCCCCAGCGTGACCGTTTCCCGCAAGGTGAAACGGCCACGCGCCTCCACCGAGTCGTTAGACTCACAGGAGGCAACACCCCTGAAGATGGTCGCTAGGACATCTTTGGGGGTTCCTAAAGCTGTCCCCCGAAAGGAGGACAGCAACAAAGGAGCTTCGGCTCCTTCGCCCACGCCCCGAGGTGGAGCGAGTGGCTCGGAGATGGTGGTTCCTCGAAAAGAGGGCCCCCCGCCTCCGAAGCCTAACGCCCGCCTAAGGTTTTGAGGCGGAGGGAGGAAAAGACTCGCATGGCGAGCCCAACCTTCCCCAATAATCCTCGAAGGCGACAGCGCCTTCAGCGCTTTGTCCGGCCAACAGCGCCCGGGGTTCTGCCCCCGGGAAGCGTACCTCCATTCCCGTGAGGGTCTTCAGTTCGAGGAGGGCCCCCGCGTCTCCACCGAGCTAGGCCTGGAGGGCATATTCCTTCAGTGGAATTGCCGTGGACTCCTGGCCAACTGGGAGGAGCTGCGGAGGCTCGTCTCGTCCCATTCCCCGGTAGCCTTCTTTTTGCAGGAGACCATGCTAGGCGCGTGCCCCCTGCCTGCCCTCCCGGGGTATAAGGGTCTTGCGACCCCACCACCGCGGGATGGCCGGGCTGGTGGATGCACGGTTTACACCTGGCATGATGTCTCCGTTCTTCCTTTCTCTTTAGATACCTACTTTCAGGCAGTTGCTGTGCAGCTGCACCTGGATAGGAGGTATACTATCATTTCTGCGTACATTCCACCGTCAGCTGACTTCGACGCGGGGGACTTCCGCCGCGTCGTGGCACGGTTGCCGAGGCCCTATCTCTTGTTTGGAAATCTGAATGGCAGGCATCCTCTCCGGGGAGATTACTCCATAAATCCCAGGGGACAAGTCCTTGCCGATCTGATCGAAGAGCTTGAGATGGGTGTCCTGAACGTGGATGAGTTTACGCATCACTGTCCGAGAACCGCTTCATTTACTTGCCTTGACCCATCTTTGTGCTCTTCGGATGCACAGCCTGATTTTGATTGGGGGTGGTCGATGACCTCCATGGTAGTGATCACTTTCCCATTCAAATATCATTTTCAGGGCAACTGCCGCCTGAGAGACCACCTCGGTGGTGCTTGGCGTGGGTGCGGTGGCCTGCATTTCAGGAAATGACTGAATTCTCTATCTCAGTCGAGGAGTTTAGGTCGGTAGATGAGGCCGTTGAGTTCTTCTCCGGCAACCTCATCGCCGTGGGCCTGACTACTATTCCTAGGACGTCTAGCCGTTTTGCACGCTGACCACTCCCATGGTGGTCGGCCGAGTGTGAGACGGCCCTCAAACAGAAGCGTTATGCCTACATGCGCTATAAGCGCCGCCCGGACGATTTCACTGTCGGTGAATTTCGTCGGGCTAGGGCTAGGTTCCGGTATATTTCGAAGCACGCCCGCCGGGCTTCTTAGCGGGCATACGTGTCTTCACTTAACGGGAAGACCCCTTTTAGAGAGGTGTGTGGAAGCGAGTCAAAAGGATTCGGGGCAAGTTCTCGCAGGACCCCTATCCCGTTCTCCAGGAGAATGGGACCGCAATCTCGGACCCCGCGTCCTTGGTGGAATCCTTAGCGACCGCTTTTTCCGCATTCTCTAGCCGTGATGCTGCTCCGCCAGCATTCAATGCACGTCGTGATGTCACGGAAGGCCGCCGGCTGGACTTTACCTCCAGAGGCGGAGAACCCTTCAACGACAAGTTTACTGTGAGTGAGTTGCATTTCGCTCTCGCTTCGTGCGCGGACACCGCCCATGGTCCGGACGATGTCCCGTACGCCATGCTTCGACACCTGGGTGAGCGAGGCATGGCCTTTCTGTTAGATTTGTTCAACAGGATCTGGGTGGAAGGTCTTCTCCCAGACTCCTGGCGAATCGCTACTATGCTCGCCTTTCGCAAACCGGGGAGAGATCACTCTACTCGGACCGGTTTCCGCCCAATCTCTCTAACCTCTTGCGTGTGCAAGTTGATGGAGAAATTGGTAAATGTTAGATTAGCCTATTTCCTGGACAATGGAGGCCATCTGTCTTCTGCACAGTGCGGCTTCCGTTAGTTCCACTCCACGTCGGATGCTTTGCTCCGACTGGAAAATGCCGTCTGCGAGGCTTTCCTTCGTAGACAGCACTACGCCACGGTGTTTTTTTGATCTGGAGAAGATCTATGATACCGCATGGCGATACGATATCATGGAGACTCTCCACGCGATGGGGGCGAGAGGACGCCTCCCAATGTTTATATCTGAATTTTTGTGAGATCGTCGATTCCGCGTACGGGTGGGGGGAGCCCTCTCCGGCCCAAAGGAGCAGGAAGAGGGTGTCCCGCAGGGAAGTGTCCTCAGTGTCACACTCTTTGCCCTGAGCATCAACGGCATCACCTTGGTGCTGCCGGAAGATGTTCTCGCTACGCTCTACGTGGACGACCTTTCGATCTCTTTTGGCGCGGCCCAGATGCCAACTCTGGAGCGTCGACTCCAACAGGCATTGAACCGCGTCTCTCGCTATGCCGAAGCGCACAGGTTTCGGTTTTCTTTGGCCAAGACTAAGGTGGTGCACTTCTGCCGCCATCCACGGCTTCCCCCCGACCCAGATTTGTTTCTTAATGGGGTGCGCCTGGATGTGGTTGAGTCGCACCGTTTCCTTGGTCTTGTATTCGACCAATGCCTCACCTGGGAGGCTCATATTCGCAGCCTTAGGGTCTCTTGGACCCGCGCCATGGACATTCTCCGTTCCGTGACGTTCAGAGCTTGGGGCGCTGATAGGGCTACTGCTCTACTTTTTTATCGATCCTTTGTTCGTTCGAAGCTCGACTACGGATGCGAGTTTTATGCATCCGCAGCCGAGCGTTTATTGCGGAAGGTGGATTCGATCCACCACACCGGCCTTCGCCTTCCTTGCGACCGGTGCCTTCTGCACTTTCCCCATTGAGAGCCTGTTGGTCGATGCTGGGGAGATGCCACTCCCTCTGCGCCGCGTGCAGTGCATCACTCGCCTGTACGCGCGAGCCCGGCGCCTCCCTCAGTCGCCAATAGCTCTCACTGCATCCGCAGCTGATCTCGATGGTGCCTATGCCGCCGAGAGCCGCCAGCCATACCCTAAGCCCTTTGGGTTTAGGGTGAGGAAACTCCTTCGAGAGGTAGATATTGCTCTCGGGCTGATGGCGCCCCTGGTTCTGCCCAGGACGCCACCCTCAAGGGTACCACATTTGGCTATTTGTCGCCACGCCTCTGCTTCCAAAGCTTGTACTGCGCCGGGAGTATTGCGTTCGACCTTTTGGAGCACACATCGTGTCACGCTGGTACCGTGCTAGTGTATACGGATGGCTCCAAGTGCCAAGAGGGGGGCGGCTTCCACGCCGTATCCCCTCTGTTTGAAGTCAGCGGGGCTCTACCAGGCGCTGCGTCTGTCTTCACGGCCGAGCTGGTGGCAATACACCACTCGGTACTGGAGATTACGCGACGTGCCCGGTTCGGAGACCGGATTGTGATCTATAGTGACTCACAAAGCGCCCTGAGTGCTCTCAGGGCATTGGAATCTCCGCATCCCCTGGTTCTCGAAATCCGTGACGCCACGGTTTTGGTGAGCCGGGCAGATGTCGAGATTATCTTCTGCTGGGTTCCTGGACATGTAGGAATTGCGGGGAATGAGCGTTCCGATGAGGGCGCCAAAGAGTCCGCGAGGACTCTTCGACCGGACCAGCGTTTCGCTCTTCCTCACACTGACTACATGGCAGGAATACGGACTGCTTGGCAAAGAAGATGGGGGACGGTCGAAGGGAACTTAAAGTTGCGTGCCATTGCGCCGCGACTGTTCCCATGGACCTATCCCCCAATGCCGCGGTGGCTTCAGGTTGCTTTCTGTCGTCTCCGAATCGGACACACTCGTGTGATGCATCGCTATTTGATGGTGCGCTCTATTGCCACGACTGCGTCGTCCCCCAGACTGTTCGGCACATTCTTGTCGAATGTCCCAGTCTGGGTGATCTTCGCAAACGTTATCTGTCCCGGTACCGGGATGGGCGGGGTCGCTACCGCCTGTCCCTTGTACTCGGGACGAGTGCGTGCACTTTGACTGATGGACTTGTTGACTTTTTGGGGGAGGCTGGCCTTCTCCCTTTCATTTAACCAGGTTTAATTGTTGTTGTTATGGTTTTTGTTACTGTTTTTGTTATTGCTTTGTTATTATTTCTTTTTATTGTTGTTTCCTGTTCAATTTTTTAAATTAGCCTAGAACTAGGCTGTTTGTTTACGGCGACTTATGCCTAAGTCGGCAGTCGCCGGATAGCCCCTTAATTAAAAAAAAAAAAAAATCCTGGCCTTTCAGACCCAGGATCGTCTTTCATTTTACGATGCTAAGGACTTGGTCCTGGCGCGCCCGGCGCTGCCTGGGACCTCCTATGCCTCAATGTTAAGAAAGACACCCTCTGCTCCAGGCCTACGAGCACGCTCGTTTCCGCTCCCATCCCGAACCCTTCTCCGGTTTCTACCCACCCCTGGAGCTTCCCTGATAAAGTTGGCGGCACAAAGGGTTCACACCCAACCCCGACTAAAACCAGGGCTCCCCTCCCTTTTCCCAGCGTGGCCGTTTCCCGTAAGGTGAAAAGGCCGCCGTCTCCACCGAGTCGTTAGACTCACAGGAGGAAACACCCCTGAAATTGGTCGTGAGGCCATCTTCCTGGGTTCCTAAAGCTGCCCCCTTGAAAGGAGGACCACTAAAGGAGCTTCGGCTATTCGCCCACACCCAGTGGTAGGCTGGGTGGCTCGGAGATGGCGGTGGATTCTCCAAAAGAGGGACTCTCGCCTGCCTAAGGTTTCGAGGCGTGGAAAGGAAAATACTCCCATGGCGAGCCCAACCTTCCCCGATAAGCCATCGTATGCGACAGCGTCTTCAGTGCATTGTCCGGCCAATAGCGCCCGGAGTTCTGCTATCGGGAAGTGTACGGCTATTCCCGTGGGGGTCTTGACTTCGAAGAGAGCCCTCGCATGTCCTCCGAGCTAGGCTTGGAGGGCATATTCCTTCAATATAATTGCTGCGGGCTCCCGGCCAGCTGGGAAGAGCTGCGGAGGCTCGTCTCGTCCCGTTCCCCGTTAGCTATTTTTCTGCAGTAGATCATGCGACCTCCCCCCACCACCACGGGATGGAGGCCAGGCAGGAGGATGTGCCATTTATACCCTGCATGATGTCTCCCTTCTATTTGCACCTGGATAGGAGGTATACTGATATTTCGGCGTACATTCCACCGTCAGCCGACTTCGACGCTGGGGACTTCCGCCGCGTCGTGGCACGGTTGCCGAGGCCCTTTCTCTTGCTCAGAGATCTGAATGGTAGACACCCCCTCTGGAGAGACTACTCTATTAATCCCAGGGGTTAAGTTTTTGCCGATCTGATCGACAAGGTGGAGATAGGTGTCCTAAATGTGGATGAGTTTACGCATCACTGCCTGAGAACCACTTCATTTTCCTGTCTCGATCTATCTTTGTGCTCTCCGGATTCACAGCCTGATTTTGGGTGGTTGGTAGTCCCTGACCTCCATGGTAGTGATCACTTTCCCATTTAAATATTTTCTGGACCACTGCCTCCTGAGAGCCCGCCCCTGTGGTGCTTGGCGCTTGTGCGGTTGTCCGCATATCAGGAAATGACTGATTTCTCTATCTCAGTCGAGGAGTTTAGATCATTAGATGAGGCCGTTGAGTTTATCTCCGGCAACCTCATCGCCGCGGGCCTAACTTCTATTCCTAGAAGTTCCGGGCATCTTATGCAAATCCCCAGTTTTTTGCAAGCTTATGAATTTCCTGTTATTGATAGGATTGGTGTGTACAAATCGTTGTTAACAATGAAAATAGGGAAAGCATCTCCACCTAATTCGTTACCCAAAAGGTTAATACGTGAGTTTGCATACGAAATTTGCGAGCTCATTACCTATATTTTTAATTTAAGTTTAAAAACTGGAGTGTTTCCAGATAGCTGGAAGGAAGCAACCATAACGCCCCAAGCAAAGAAGACTTCCTTAGCTAATTTGGGTGACTTGCGTAATGCGTCCCCTTTCTCTCACATCTAATTTAGGCAAATTGTTAGAGGGTTTTGTGGCCAATCTAGTGTTAGAGGATATCCCACCCAACCTTGACCCTAACCGGTACAGTAACCTGAGAGGTAAATCCACCACACATTATCTTGTGCACTTGCTGAACACAATTTTGAAAGGGTTAAACCAACCAAAGAAAATAGCACAAATTGTCCTTATTGACTTCCAAAAAGTCTTCGATTTTGTAGATCATACTGTGGCAATCACAGAACTTTTCCACCTTGGGTCTCGACCTCCCCTCTTAGCATTTGTAACCAGCTTTTTATCAAATCGCCGACACAGAGTCAGATTCCACGACTCCAACTCGGAGTGGGACAGCATAACCTGTGGGGGTACCTCAGGGGACACTGTTGGGCCCAATTATTTTCCTTCCACTAGTTAATAATTTATGTAAAAATACAGGAATCTCTGTCAAATATGTCGACGACTTGACTCTTGCAGATATTGTCGATGTTGATCACAATATAAATTTTACATTATCCTATGATTTATCAGAAGGTTGTGCAGCCATCAATGTGCCCCCTAACCCACTCAAATGCGAAGTACTGATCATCTGCCCCCCTAAACGTCCCCCATCATATTTCCTGAACTGATTTTAAAAAACTCACCCCTATCAATTGTAAATAAGTGTAAACTATTGTGAGTACATATCAATGTAGATTTAAACTGGGAGAATCACGTTACACATATGCCGTCCAAGGCCAATCGATGTATTTTTATCTTGTACCGCGCCAGACAATTCGATTTCAACCCTAATGTAATGTTAACATTATATCAGTGGTACATTAGAACCACACTGGAGTATGCTGCACCTGTATAGCACCCGGTACTCACTCAGGGCCAACATACGCTCTTTGAACGCATGCAAAAACGTTGTTTTCACGTAATTCTTGGGCCTCACTATATTAGTTACCAAAATGCCCTAGAACAACTTCAGTGCAAATCCCTATACCAAAGACGTGAAGATCTCACTTTAAACTTTGCCAAATCTATTTTGAAATCACGAGGACATAGACATTTACTCCCACCATATCTGCATGACATTCATGGGAGGGAAACAAGAAGAGGCAGGGAATTGCTACAATCCATAAAGTGCAGAACCAATAGATATAAGAAGTCCACAATACCCTATATAGTAAAGAAACTCAACGACAATATTACAGTTTAGATCATTTATGAACTGTACTAATAGCCAAAATATTTACTCCATATATATATACGAGTGTCATAGTAATGCATTCGATTCAATTTCGCTAAAGAATAGATAAATAAATGTATTTTTTGTCCATATATATTTTATCTTAATTAAGAATTTGTAAACCGAGACATTATGTTTTGCACTAAAATTTTTGTAAAATTTTCTTGGTTCAATAAACCTTTAATTATTATTATTATAAGTCAGCGGGGCTCTACCAGGCACTGCGTCTGTCTTCACGGGCGAGCTGGTTGCAATACACCGCTCGGTATGGGAGATAACACGACGTCCGTGGTTCGGAGATCGGATTGTGATTTATAGCGATTCACAAAGCACCCTAGTGCTTTCTGGGCATTGGAATCTCGTCATCCACTGGTTCGCGCTATTTGTGACGCCACGTTCTTGGCAAGTCGGGCGGATGTCGAGATTATCTTCTGATGGGTTCTTGGACATGTAGAAATTGCGGGGAATGATTCCGCCATGACTGGGCGACCAGACCAGCGTTTTGATCTTACTCACACCGATTACATGGCAGGAATACGAGCACTTCTCCGGGCTGCTTGGCAAAGAAGATGGGAACTTAATGTTCCGTGGCATTGCGCCGCGACTGTTTCCATGGACCTACTCTGCAATGCCGTGACTGCTTTAGGGTGCTTTCTGTCGTCTCTGAATTGGACACACTTGCGGGACGCACCGCCATTTGTTGCAGCGCTCGCCTTCGCCTTATTGTGACGACTGCGTTGTCTCCCAGACTGTTCGGCCCATTCTTGTTGAATGTCCCAGTCTGGGTGATCTTCGCGCACGTTATCTGTACCCGGACGAGCGGGGTTGCTACCGTTTGTCCATTGTACTCGGGACTAGTTCGTACACACTGACTTGTGGGCTTTACGACTCTTTGGAGGAGGCTAGCCTCCTCCACTTTACTTGATACTAGTGTCATTTTTGTAGGCCTCTTGTTCCTGCCCCTGGCGTAGGCGGGCATACCCCCGACGCCGGCACAAGTTTCCTTGTAGCCTGTTAGCGTGGTTTTATTTTTTTGTTGTTCTTATCATTGTTACTTGTTATTTATATAGTTATTTATTTTTAATATACTCTGGTGAGTACGGCGACTTATGTCCCAAGTAGGCATTCGCCAGATCGGTGCCCCCCCCCCCCCCCAAAAAAAAACAGTACCTCCCCTATTGATAGCCTACGTCTTGATATTTGGGATAAGCCACTCGCTCTGCGCCGTACGCTCGGGTGCTGCGCCTCCTCCAGTTGCCATCAGCTCTCACTCCATCTGCATCTGATCTCGACAGTGCCTATGCCGCCAATAGACGCCAGTCATATCCTAAGCCTTTTGAGCTCTGGGCTAGAAGACTTCGAGACCTCGGTGTAGCTCTTGGGCCGGTAGTGCCTCCTGTTTTGCCCAGGGCGCCACTCTTTTTCGCTGTGCCTCTGCCCCCAAAGTTTCCACAACACTGGGATTATTGCTTTCGACCTTTTGGGCGCACATTTTTTGTCAGGCAGATCCAAACCTGTACACGGATGTCTCCAAGTCCCGTGAGGGGTTCTGCTTCCACGCCGTATTCCCTTTGTATGACGTCAGTAGGATTGTACCAGCTGATGCGTTCTTTAGGGCCGAGCTGGTTACAATGCAGCACTCGGTACACGAGATAATACGTTGTGTCTTGTTCGGAGACCGAATTTTCCTCCTTTCCTACTCACAAAGCCCTCTGAGTGCTCTCGCGGCAATGGAATCCGGCGATTTAGGCCCTTCGTAACAGTTGGTAGCTGAGCGCTAAAAAAAAAAAAAATTATAAGCAATATAATCTTTGCACCCAATAGCTCGTGTTATCCCCGATGCTACGGCTGCCACTTGCCAGGCGGATCTCTAGATTATCTTTGCTGGATTCCTGGATATGTGGGGATTGCAGAGAATGAGCCCACCGGTGAGGGGGCCGATGGGTCCGCTTGGACTCATTGGCCTGGTAAAAATGATGGGAGACGGTCGAGGGGAACTTAAAATTGCATGTCATTGCGCCGCGACTGTTTCCATGGACCTACCCCCCCGATGTCGGAACGGCTCCGGGTTGCTTTCTGTCGTATTCGAATTGGACCCACTCACGGGAGGCACCGCCATTTGATAGACCGCTTGCCCGCCTCTTACAGCGACGACTACGGTGTCCCCCAGATTATTAGGCATATTCCTTCTTATATTTTTTGTTGTCCTTTGACATTTTGGGGGGACGGAGTTGTTTTTGTGTTTTGATTTTTAGCTTATTTTTATTGTAGCGTATTAATATGACCACGGCGGGTTTGATATGCTTTAGAACCGATGGTTCAGATCTCATGTAAACTCTTTCCCCACCGAGATGATATAAAACGCATCTTAACGAGTGCAGATCGGTGGTAAAACTCTTGACAATTTATTTTTCTTCATTAGGCCTGTGGTCTTGTCCACGATCTTAATGACGAATGGAGCAACTTATCTACCTAGGCTTAGGAATCCGCAAATGCCACGGGGAAAAAAGTAATTGAAATAGGCTTCCTTAAAGCAGGAGAGTCCCAGACCAGATCCTCGGACATGTGTGCTATTAGAGCAAAGGGAAGGGTTCAATCCTACAGTTTTAAGCCACCTGTATATGCTACCCATTTATAACGTTTCCTTGTACAATGAGGTGAGAGATCTGTTGATTTGCCTCTGGTTTTCATCACTATTTTGTTTTTCAGGGGCAAGAGAAGGACGTTATCATCTGCAGCTTCGTTAGGGCAAATAAGTCCTCGAAAATCGGATTTGTGTCGGACAAACAGCGACTTAACGTGTCATTGACACGGGCCAGAAAGTCTTGTTTCTTGGTGGGCAATATTGCATCTTTGCAGTCCAGTCCGGATTGGATGTCTTTAGTGCAAGATGCCAGGAAAAGGGAAGTCTTGCGAAAAATTGGTATTGAAATGTTTGGGGACAAAGAGGCCTTGCTGCGAATGGCCCTGGTTTAATGTACTATTTAATGCCTTGTCGTCCGAGTCGGTGATTAAGTAAATTTTCTACTGCATATAAACTTAAATGGAATTAAATAGTATATATATATATATATATGGATATTTTATTCCTAGAATTTGGTGATTTTAAAGTATGTACAACTTACCAGCCAAATTAATGGTTCTTTAAGTACGCACGACTTAACCAACAAATTGAATGGTGCCACCGTTTAACGCTATATCGCCTCACTCAGCCCCCTTCCCCCAAAGTACACTTTTCTCTTATTAAATTTTGACAATTTTTATCGGGAATATAGTTTTTTTAAATTTCTATCTTTCTTTTATCAACAATACCTATCATTAACTGGACGTGGTCATACGTCATTTCCATAGGGTGGAGATTGAATAGGCTGAACGAGCCAGCTGATCAGCCCTCTCGTTGCCAGGGACCCAACAAAATAGAACAAACGAGACTCATTCTGGACCAGCCAGTTGCAGGTTTCTGCGACTAAAGGATAGGAAACACTAAAAGAATGAATTGCTTGTAAAACTCCTATAGTCTGAGAAAATAAAATCTATAAAAGTAAAATTGGGATCAGTAAAAGCTAAACGAATGGCTGAAAGTTCAGCGGTAAAAATAGAAGCTGCCAGTGTCAAAGTTAAACACACTCCTGAGTAGACAGCAGCAGCACTCGTCGCTGTCTTATTTGGAACCATCTGTGTATATCTGGTAGTGTTGTGTATGTGAAGCAGCATGCTTGAGGAACGGGCTCTTAAGGAAGCCAGGTTCCACGGATGACTTGTCCAGGCTCCACATGCTGGTACAAAGTGTGGGAGGTAGAGCACGCCAACTAGGGGTCGGCGACGATGGAAGGGCAAGGACCCTTAGAGCACCCAGGTTGAAGAGATGATCTATCCTGAGGTTCAAGGGGCCGGGTAAAGACGGCAATCTGTCGAATGCCGCCGTTCACGTGGCAACACAAAGGGATCTGTAAACCTGATACAGGGGCTGCTGCACATAACACAGGTATCCATACAGAGCTTGACGCGAGGATAGAGCATGGGGAGCACCCCTTTCTCACAGTAAAGACTGTTCACGGGAGAGGTGCGGAAGGCTCCACTGGAAAGACGAACTCTGAGGTTGCGAATAAGGTTCAACATTTTAAGGGCTGAGGTTGAACCAGACGAGTGAATTTAGATTGGATGAGGGCAGTGTATAGCGACGACAGTCTTAGGCGATCACTGCCCCACGACCTGTGGGAGAGGACTTTCAAAATCTCTAAAGCCCGCAGGCAGTCCATTCGAAGGCGGCGTAGGTGTGCTAACCAGGATAGCTTGGGATCAAGATTTACGCCCAGAAACCAAAACTCAGAGACAAACTCTATCGCTACACCTTGTAGGGAGATAGCTGGCTGAACAAGAGCCCATATACCCTGGTGGAAATACATTTTCTTAGTTTTGCTCGTGGAAAAGCGGAATACCCTAGGTTGTGCACTTTTCCAAACTGCAGACGACGCCCTGCTGATGGAAGGCGAGGCGAGGAAGAGTTTAGTGCAAAGTCATCGACGAACCGCGTCGGCAATACACTCTGGAAAAGACGAAATGATATCATTGATCGAAATTCCAAAGCATAAAACGCTACCCTGAAGAACTTCCTCCTCTTGGGGTTGCAAGTTGGATTAGGTGTCTCCAACACGCACCATAAAAAATCGAGATGCTAAGAAACAATTTAAGACCGAACGTGTAGCAGTTTCACGACGCTCTATCTCCACGTTATATCGTAGGCTTTCTCAATATCGAAAAATATGGCCAAGACTCTGTTTTAACGAGAAAGATTCGCAGACCGATCCCTCGAAAGGTACTAAGAGGTCAAGAGCACTGTGACCCTCCTGAAACCAGCACTTAAATGGAAACAGTAAGTGATCGGTATCTAGGAACCAGTTCAGGCGCACTGTGAGGGCAAACGAGGAACTCGGTTTTCTCGGCCCAAAAATACACACGAGAAAGGTTACCAGAACGGGGCTCAAATATCTGCAAAGGTAAAATAAATGCACAGGAAAATTCAACCGTATTATTTACCAAAAGGTAAATAACCTGTCAATCGAGTACAAAAGGGTACCAAAAATAATAATAAATCACAAACTTCAAACCACCGAACGACAACACGTTGTTATTAAATAAAATTCGCGTATATAAGGGATATTATAAAAATGAGCACCTTACGACGAGACGACACGCGTCGTTAAAAATAATTAACTACACTACTTAGGTAAGAGGTATAAAAAGAATGATTCCTCCCCCCTCCCCCTCCCCCTGTCCTTCGTCCTTCACATAAAAGCAATGAGTCTCGACACGAGCACTTATGAAATTAAACGGCGTAAGACGAAAGAAATAGTCCGAATACCTGATACGAAAGCAGTGGAGCGACACCCAGGTAACGGAAATCTAAGGAAAGAAGAACACACACATAGTGACGATTGAGATGACCAGGGACCAACTGGTAGAGTCGATTATCGAGATGACGCAGGACCCACGGGCGGCGTGAACTAGAGGATGAATGACACACGTGTGAATGAGGTATTGATGACGACGGATCCTCGGGTTACTGAAGACTCGGTGGCCAAGTATCCAAGGGTTGAGGTGGTCGAGATGGCGGACTACCCAAGTGCGGATGTGGTAGAGTGACGAGGGATACCCTTAGCTAGCCCACGGTAATCGGCTTCCCAACGGAGAACGAATGCAGTACGATTCTGGAGACAGCAAAAATCGTTGCAGCAGCAAAAGGAATCTGCCTCAAAGCTGGTAAGGTATAATAGCAGAAGGTCGTCGCTAAACGATGTCCAGAATGGTTCTCTCGCGAGTAAAGAAGGGGGCCCCTATTTATACGAGCTCACCAGAGGAGCTTACGTGACGTTGGTCGTGCAGTCGGGGGTTAGATACACTGCTTTCCGATAGTAGCTAAGTAGGTTATTCAGCGCGTACTTTTCGCCAGAACTGACACATTTCCAAGATGAGTCAGTCGTAGGTTGCTCGCAGATTATGGCCTCGAGGTGGGCACGCGAGCGGAACAGGTCGAAAGATATGATGAATCATGCGGCTAGGTTGAGCTGCCCTTGCACGCACGAACAGAGCCATATTTCCGATATAGACTTATAGTTGGGCGTAAGTAGGTCTTGTTGTGATTGCAAAGCGATAGTATCAGGGTTTGGTAAAGTGGTTTTGTAATGGTTTCACCCATACAAGTTGTATATAAATTTTCCCCAAACATTATATATATATATATAGTTATTTCGGGAATGTGTAAACTGGCAACATTTCCTTTCTCCATGCGCATGAACATACTGGCAGCGTCCCATTTCAATTGTGCTCCCGCTATTAACAGGTTGGTCAAAATTTAAGTATAATTCTTAGTTTGGTTTTCCCCCTTTTTGTCAAACTTAAATTCATTCTGTGTATTTTGTCAATTACAGACCCAAAAATTCACGTTAACTATTATCATAGACATTTCGCTCACCCTATAACGAATTCATCTCACGATATATATATATATATATATATATATATATATATATATATATATATATATATATATATATATATATATATATATATATATATGTATATATATATATATATATATATATATATTCGCCTTGTATTCAATATATTGTAATGGGCATGTCATCTCTAATTTATTTACATATCGTATAGTTTCAATTAAAAATCGCCCATTCTTCTAATTAATAATTGTCCACAATCATCATCACTATTTTCAAGTCCTTTCCCATTAAGTGCTTTGTCCATTCCTTGATTAATAACGTTGCCTGTTTTCAAAACACCATAATTGTCGTACTGGAAAGATTCTTAATTTTGTAATTCAATTACAAAATTAAGATATTAAAATATTATATTTCTCTAATAAATATATTTTGTTAAAACGTAGAATTAATATCCCTTCTGAAGAACTGCCTTTATCTCATCCATTCAATTTTCATCTCAATTCATTGCCAAAGTAATTTCTTACTTTGGCTGGTGCCCCAGATCTCTAGGCTAATTACCATTTAAAAAGTTCAACATATTATTAACAACTTTATAAGCCACACACCAACCGCTTTTTCTTGCTTACAGGTTTCTTGACCTACGGTCCGAGGGGTATTAACCGATCGAGGTTTGTAAGTAAAAGGCTCCTTTGTGCCACTTTGAAATGTTTACACATACGGTAAAGGTTTAATTTGGGCAACGGAATATTTTAAATCAGGTTATAATGGCAAGAGCAAGAATAATGGAGATTTGCAGAGTGGTGAATTAAAAGTATAATAATTAATCAATGAATGGGTCAATAATAATCTATAATAATATAATTATTATTATGATAATGATCTTTGAATTAAAATGTTCTCTTATTTATACCGGGCATCATTTTGGAGGCGACACAGCTCCACTTTCCTTTAAACGCAGAGGCGGTGCTTAACTACCTGTCAGCCCAGCGGAGCCTGTGATTGTCTGGAGTCTAGCCTGTGATTGGTGGAAATTCTCCACTTCGTATCTTACTTTGGGGGTATTTCCCCAGCGAAGGTATCACACAAACTCCGTTTGTTTAAAGCTAAGATGACCTTATCAAATTTTACATTAAGGGGAAACATCTTTTGTCGGCAATTCTGTTTCCATTCCAGACAGCTCTAATTGCTCTGTTAGCCTATCTGCTCTCACACTCAGGTATGATACATTACAATGTGGTCAGGTTTTAAACCAGACGTTCTAATCAGATTCCGCTGATTCACAAACTGTCTCCAAACGACCTTATTTTATTTCTCCTACCATTCCATCTTTGATATTTCGACCTGTCAAAATGTGTCTGTCTGTCTGTCTGTCTGTCTGTCTGTCTCTCTCTCTCTCTCTCTCTCTCTCTCTCTCTCTCTCTCTCTCTCTCTCTCTCTCTCTCTCTCTCTCTCTCTCAGCCGTGTCTCAGTTCGGACGTGTTTCCTTGTGCTCCCGCTGTTTAACTTGTGAAGTGTTTATTTGCCATCGATTTCTGCCTTTAAAGCGTGTTTTCGTAGAACCGTTGCTTTATTGTGACCTAATAACTGTTTTTATGGTGTATTTATTTTACCATTTGTTTACAAAAAGTGAATCTTTTATATTTAGACATTTAAGTGACGTAATAATTGGTCGTTGCCATCTTTGATTGGGACGGCAAAAAGGACCAATCAGATTTAAGAATTTCCACTCTCAAACGAGACCCGACAAATCGACCAATCACACTACAGGATGACTCATTTGATTTAACAGCCGCCGCCATCTTGAATTCAACGAATTCGACGCTAATTTCAAATTGTCAGTAAGTTATTATCCTTGGCAAATTTATTTCCTTCTTTATTCGCTTGATTAGCTTACTCACTTTTCTCTTTTTTTCACCTCATCTTGCAAATTAATCCATTTAAATACACACATACACCAATCAGAAGAAAGAATTTCCACTCTCAAACGAGACCCGACAAACCGACCAATCACATCACAGGATGACTCATTTGATTTAACAGCCGCCGCCATCTTGAATTCAACGAATTCGACGCTGATTTCAAATTGTCAGTAAGTTATTATCCTTGACAAATTTATTTACTTCTTTATTCACTTGATTAGCTTATTCACTTTTCTCTTTTTTTCACCTCATCTTGCAAATTAATATTTAAATACACACATACATTAAATACATAAACTCTTCATACCGATAAGGAAACACAGAAAAAAAAAACAACTAAAATGCCGGGCGCCCAAAGACTAAAGGCATTTTGTTTCAAATGTAAGACAGTTAAGTGGATCATAAATTTCCCGGAACAATGCTTTGAACAAATCACAGCCCAAAGTGTATGTCTCTTTTGCAAAATGGCAGAAAGCATGAAAAGGAAAAGAATGAATTAATGAAAATCATTCATGACCTAACCAACAGAATCTCTGCACTAGAAACCAATAGATGTGATTGTGCTATCAATGAAAATCGAATAACTCGAATAGATCAAAAAGTAATCCAATTAGAACAATCTGTACTGCTTTTAGAAAACAAAATTGAAAATAACAGTGTCAGAGAAGAGCACTCGATAGCAATTACAAATAAACGAAAAACTAAATCAAAACCAAACACGAATACACTCGGTGTTCCCCAAAATAGAAATACACATCTAAAAGAAGAAGACACTTACTTAATTGGAGACTCCTTAATTAGAAACCAGATAGACTTTTTTGGTGCGAAAAATCATAGTAAACGTAAATTCTGGTGTTATCCCGGAGCGAACATCAAAAAAATAACTCAAGAGATAGACAACCTAACTTTAAAAAACCAAAATTGTTCCGTAATAACCAACGTTGGAACTAATGATGTCTTTTGTAATAGAAATTATGCTGGAAGTGAAAAGATAATTGAGGACTATTCTAAGCTCGTCGAAAAAATCAAATCAAAGACCAAGAGAGGCATGGTAATAGGATTAATACCGAGACTAAATTCAAATAGAGAAACGTTAAGTCGAGCAATAGGCATTAACGAGCGCGTAAAAAAGATATGTGACAAAGAAAATGTTAAATTCGTAGACCTATGGCAGAATTTTATCCGGAGAGAGGAATATTTCAAACTAGACGGAACGCATTTTAGCAGAAAAGGAAAAGAGCAATACGGAGAATTGCTCCATTTATACCTGACCGAAGTGCTAAAGCAACCTGCCATCTCTCCAGAACCCCAAGCTAATTCGGGAAACGACCTCGGTGCAAGCCCAATAGTAAACGGATAAGTTCTCTCAAAGCAATTTTATTTAATGCTAGATCAATCCGTAATAAGTTTTTAGAATTCAAAGCGTTAGTAGCATTGAATAAATATGATATAATAGGCATCACCGAAACTTGGATCCATAGTCATACGAGGGATTATATCAGTGAATTTCAACTCGAAGGTTACAAATTATTTCACAAAGATAGAATCTACAAGGAAGGAGGTGGGGTGCTATTATATATAAGAGAAGACCTTCAGCCTATTAATTGTAATATAGAGACAGAATTTGAATTAATAGGAATAAAATTAAACATAAACAAATGTCTGTATATATACTTAGCCTATAGAAAGCCACACCATTCATATGAAGCAGATAATCGATTTTACGAAATTCTGACGAATGTTAGTAAAGACAAATTATCGCTTATTATTGGCGACTTTAACTGCCCCCAAATTAATTGGCTAACACGGAACTCAGATTCTGAAGGACAAAGATTACTCAATTTCATAGAGGAAAATCTGCTAACTCAATGGGTCACCGAGCCTACTAGAGGAGAGAATATATTGGACTTAATCTTAACTTCAGATGATGAAATTATCTCAAACGTAACTGTATGCGATCAACTCGGTGGCTGCGACCATAACCTAATAGAATTCGAATTAAATTTACCAAACCCCAAAATTGTAAGAAGTAATGAAAAATTAGATTTCAGAAAGGCAAACTTCGCGGCTTTAAAACAAAGTCTCATAAACTATCAACTAAATGGCAGAGACATTAATGAAGTATGGAACGAGTTTAAATACAATCTTTTAAGGAAACAATCTCAATTCATACCTCAAGCAGTCAGGAAAAGTGGAAAAAATCAAAATCCCAAATGGATGACTAATGAAATTAAGAGGGACATTAACAAAAGAAAAGAGGCTTATAAGGCGTTTAAATTAAACAGCTCAGAAGAAAATAAAAAGAAATATTTTGTTCTCAGAAGAAAGATAAAAACTGGAATTAGGATAGCAAAGCGTAACGAGGAAATGAGGGTAGCATTAAATTGTAAAGGAAACCCCAAAGAATTTTACGCCCTAGTTAACAGTAGAAAACCAATAAAAAACATCATTGGCCCAATCAACGATGGTCACAATAATTTACAAGTTAAGGATAAAGATATAGCTACTGCGCTAAATGAGTACTTTGGCTCGGTTTTCACCGACGACACCTCAAATCAAAATATCGCTCCGTATAATGAGTATTTAGGAAATAACGCACTAGAAATGTTCAAATGCACGAGCAAGGATATACAAATACGAATAGATAAAATGAATAAATTTAAATCCCCAGGACCTGATAAAATAGTGCCAAGAGTAATCAAAGAAGTAAAGGATGCAGTGGTGGACCAGATAACCTACATTTTTAACTTATCACTTGAAAATAATACTGTTCCTCAAGACTGGAAATTAGCTAATGTCACTCCAATATTTAAAAAAGGACGCAAAGATCTACCATGCAATTATCGACCAATAAGTCTGACATCAATAATTGGCAAAATGCTGGAAAGTATTATAGCAGAAAAAATAGTAAGCCACTTAGAAACCAATGAACTGCTAAGAAACACACAACACGGATTTAGGAAACACAGATCTTGTCTTACAAACTTGCTAGAGTTTTTTCATTACATTAACACCATTCATGATAGTGAGAGATCTGTCGACATCCTGTATTTAGATTTTCAAAAGGCTTTTGACAAGGTGCCACACAGGAAATTAATGTCCAAAGTTAGAGCCCTAGGAATACGAGGCAAAATAGCGAATTGGATTGAAGACTGGCTTAGTAATCGTATGCAGAGGGTAGTGATCAATGGAGAAGAGTCCGAGTGGATAACTGTAAATAGCGGCGTTCCTCAGGGATCAGTCTTGGGCCCCTTGCTTTTTATTATATATGTAAATGATATAGACGTGGGATTAATCTCTAAGATCTCCAAATTCGCTGACGACTGCAAATTGGGTAAAAGCATAGTTACCGAGCAAGATATAATAGATTTTCAAAAGGACATTGACCACATATCTGAATGGTCTGAAAGATGGAATCTCCCACTAAATCTTGACAAATGCAAATTAATGCACGTTGGCCACAAAAATCCGAAGGCAGAATTCAAACTCAATAACAAAATAATAGCAGAAACAGAAATCCAAAAGGACCTCGGTGTTTGTATATCTAATGACCTAAAGTTCACACAGCACTGTGTTGATGTAGAAAAGAAAGCGCGAAAGATACTTGGATACATTAAGAGACAGATCAGCTATAAAAGCGAGACGGTAATAATTAACTTATACAATGCTCTAGTAAGACCACAATTAGAATACTGTGCACAGGTATGGTCACCCTCCCTCAGAAAGGACATAGAAAGATTGGAGAGAGTACAAGCCACGGCTACGAAGATGATTCCATCATTAAGAAAATACAATTACGAAACAAGACTAGAAAAGTTAAATCTATACAAACTAGAAACTAGACGTATGCGAGGTCAGCTCATTGAAGTATTTAAAATCCTAAAAGGAATTGAAAATGTAGACTACACCACCTGGTTCGAATTCAATAAAAATATGACACGAAATAACAGCATGAAACTAGTTCCGAAAAAGTACAGTCTTAATTTATGTGGAAATTTTTTCTCGTACAAAATTGTAAATGCATGGAACCAGTTATCGGAAGAGATTGTCTCGAGTCCTACCGTTAATACTTTCAAAAAGAGATTAGATAAAATTATAAGGACGATTACTTCTTAAGATAATATTTTTTTGTATGTTTGTTTTAAACAATTGATTCTTAACTAAATAATACAATAAAAACATAGGCTCCGCTTTACTATAAAAATTCCTGATTGTACACTTTCTTTCGGACAGCAGGTGTCTTTTCATACTTTTCATGCCCGATTGACTCGGGTGGGAGAGGTGGGAGGGGAGAGCCTTAAACTGTACTATACTTTCTCTAAAGCCATTAGTTAAGAAAAAAACACAACAAAAGTACCCCCTCGGTATGGACAAACTAGTCTTTTGAGGTACTAATATTCCTTGTAACTCCTTGTAACTCTCTCTCTCTCTCTCTCTCTCTCTCTCTCTCTCTCTCTCTCTCTCTCTCTCTCTCTCTCTCTCTCTCTATCTATCTCTCTCTCTCTCTCTCTCTCTCTCTCTCTCTCTCTCTTCAAGAAAGGAGACCGTAACCAACCGTCGAACTACCGACCTATCAGTCTGACTTCGATAGTCGGTAAACTCATGGAAAGCATCATGGTGGACAAAGTGACGTCGTATTTAGAGTCAAACCTGCTACTGAGGAGTTCCCAGCACGGCTTCCGAAGGCAACGGTCATGCCTGACGAACCTTGTAGAATTCTTCCACTTAGTTTTCAGCGAGCACGATCGGGACAAGGCGGTGGATGTGGTCTACCTAGACTTTCAGAAAGCCTTTGATAAGGTACCACACCGCCGCCTTCTCCGGAAAGTGCGAGCGCTTGGCATAGACGGAAAGGTAGCCGGCTGGATCGAGAACTGGCTAAGTGGCAGACGGCAACGGGTGGTGGTGAATGGACAGTCTTCTGAGTGGGTGCCCGTTACTAGCGGGGTGCCTCAAGGTTCTGTCCTGGGACCACTACTATTCATCATCTACGTCAACGACATGGACGGTGACATGGTTGCCAAGATTTCCAAATTTGCCGACGATACCAAGCTTGGTATGAACGTTGCAAAGGATGGAAATACTGCCCGCCTGCAGGAAGATCTTGGGAAGATTGGGGAGTGGTCGGACACGTGGCAAATGCCTTTTAACGTGGGCAAATGCAAAGTGATGCATATCGGCCACAGAAACCCCCAATCTCAGTATATCCTTAAGGGCACTGCTCTTGAATCGAGTGACACTGAGAAGGACTTGGGTGTAACAATCACTAGTGACCTCAAGTTCTCGAAACAGTGCATTGAGGCGGAGAAAAAGGCCCAAAGGATGCTAGGCTATATTAAGCGCCAGTTTGGTTATCGGAACCAGGAGATTGTACTGTGCCTGTACAACTCACTTGTCCGACCGCACCTGGAGTATGCCGTACAATTTTGGAGTCCTTCATTGCGAAAGGACATCGCGAGATTGGAACGCGTACAAGCCAGGGCAACCAAGCTGATTCCCTCTATCCGACATAAAAGTTATGAGGATAGACTAAGGGAGTTAGATCTGTTCTCACTGGAAACCCGTAGACTGCGTGGTCAGCTCATCGAAGTCTTCAAAATACTTCGAGGGTTCGACAATGTTGACTACCGGGATATTTTCACACTGAGTGAGAACAGAACGCGCAATCACGGCTTCAAACTTGAACTGAAGCGTTACAACCGCAATCTGTGTGGAAACTTTTTCACCTACAGTATCTGCGGTAAGTGGAACGCACTTCCAGTGGAAGTTGTCAACAGTGAATCTGTTGACCAGTTCAAGTCAAGACTAGACAAAGTCTTGAAAAGTGGCCGTTTATGGACGCAAAACAATTGAGCAGCCATGTGCCCGCTCAATTGCTAGTCCAAAGGTACCCTCTTTGAATGGACCGTAAGGTCTCCTAGGGTACTTACTTTCCTTGTTACTCCTTGTTACTCTCTCTCTCTCTCTCTCTCTCTCTCTCTCTCTCTCTCTCTCTCTCTCTTTCTCTCTCTCTCTCTCTCTCTCTCTCTCTCTCTCTCTCTCTCTCTCTCTCTCTCTCTCTCTCTCTCTCTCTCTCTCTCTCTCTCTCTCTCTCTCTCTTACTCTCTCTCTCCCTCTCGCTCTCTCTCTCTCCCTCTCTCTTACTCTCTCTCTCCCTCTCTCTCTCTTCAAAGAATGTAGAGGGAGAGGTGACGCCCCCTTGTCGCGGGAAGAGAGCTTGTGTGTACCTTTGACTTTTCGAGCTATGTCGGCGGGGGTACCTCTTCTGGGTACCCCTGGTAGGGCTTCCCTTGTCGATTTGGTCGAAAACGAGATTCCAGACTAAGTGCGTCATTCCTTCCTTTTTTTTTACTCTATCCTTCTCTTTTTTTACTTTTATTCTATCTCTCCCACTTATACAAAAAGAAAAAAAACAAAAAAAAGCCTACTCCTATCATGTCCCTGTTTCTCTTTTCTTCCTCTATCTACATATAAGGACCTGGCAGCTACCTCATGCGTCAGAAGAGAGGCTTTGGAACCTCTATAAACAACGCCAATCGACGCTCACTGGTTGCGAGAGACTAGGACTAGAGGTGTCCTAGGCGTTGGGGCACGATGAATGGGATGAGGGTAGTGCCCCGTTAACCCCTTCCCTGGCGCGTAATTATTGACCGTTCCCAGTGCCCGTTGACGGGTGCCTCTGGTAGCATCGGTCCGAGGTGACGGCCCTTTGTTCCCAGGTTGGTTGCCAGGCCAATAAAAAGCCTTGGGTCGAGTCTCTTGGTGGGGCGGGATATCCATTGAACGCTGCTCCGAGATCCTGGCCGTTGTGAAGGGAACTAGTAGGAGTTTAGTAAGGGGAGTGCTTCGTTGTTGTTCACCTGGTGACAAATCGATGGCCCCTTCGGGGACCGTCTGTGCTGCTTGGTTGGGAGCCACGGCACGCCGAGGCTTGACGACTCGGTCGGACGAACAGCAGCACATGGAGCGTGCCTTCTGAAAGATCCGAAACGTCTCCGATCGATAGGTGGGAGCGACTCACGCGGGGAGAACTCACCAACCCCCTTTTTTCTATTGATTGGTCACAAAGTTTTGAAAGAGAGAAAGTGTTTAAAATGACAGAGAAAAAAGGTCCAGCTGCACTTAAATATACATGTGCGATATGCCAGAAGGATAAGTGGTGCGTGGACTTCCCGGAAGGATGTTTTTCGAAATGCCACCCGGGAAGTATATGCACTGATTGCATCCTTAAAGGAGAGATCCGAGAGGCAGTGGCATGCTGCAATGAACTCAAGGATCTCTTCACAGCCTCTGAAGAAAAATCTAGGGCGCTGGAAAATAAACTGCAGACCCTAGAAACGCAGCACGCGCTTCAGATTCGGCGTCTCGAGGAAAAGATCCTAGAGCTAGCCTCTAAACTAGAGGCCCAGTCGGCTCAAGCTCGAGACGAAAGTCCCACTGACTTGGGTGGTTCCGCCGATGTGACTCCAGCCCAAGGAGGTGAAACTGCATTGGCAGTCCCACTTCTGCCATGCGGAGCCAATGAGAAGAAGAAAAAGAAAAAGAAGAAAAAGGACCATAATGCAGCTCACCCCAGTGTAGAGGATTCGAGCGCTACTGGTGCGTATGGGAAAGTGGAAAGAGAAGAAGAGAAAAGAGAAACGAAAGAAGAGAAAACAAATGAAGAGAAGAAAAATAAGATGAGGAAGAAAAAAAAGAAAAATGCAGAGATACAAGAGGAAAGCGGCAAGTCGCTTCCGAGAGAAAAGAATAAGTCGCCTGCTGACAAATGTGCAAGAGTCACCCTTATTGGTGATTCTCAAGCACGGGGCTTGCAGTCCCTGCTAGCGGCCCGCCTTCGCACTAGTGTGAAGGTAAGCTGCCTGCCAGGATGTGGTAACCACCACATCAGAGTAGAGGCTGAGAAATCACAGATTTCTGAGAGCTCAGTCGTTGCTCTGATGGTCAGTGGAAACGACCTGTACCTGAGAGGAGGTAGGGTAGGCCCTACAGATAAAATCATCCACACGGTCATGGGTGCCGTGGACGACTGTGGGCTGAAAACCCGCAAGCGTGTGGTAGTCAGGATGCTCCCGAGGAGAGGTCCAACACGGACCGCTCACTCGATGAATGTGTCTCTAAACCGGCGCCTGGCAGATTTGTGTACGGCAGAAGGGGTCTTTTTTGTGGACCCGTACCGCACCTTTTATGGTAGAAATGATCTCTACCAAAGGGATGGGGTACATCTTTCCTTTAAAGGAAAGGCCTTTCTGTCGAACATGATCCAGAATGTCGTAGAGAGGACCGAAAGGAGTATCCGGCCCAGAGTGAGGGCGGACGTACGCCAGTACGCCCGTGTCACTCCAGGAACGACCTTCTCAGAGGTCGCAAAAAGGGGTGCCTCGCCAACAAAGAAGCCGGGAAACGGAAGAGCATAGGGAGTCCTACAGTCGGGGACTCCCTGAAAGTTCTTCTGTTCAATGCGAGGTCAATCAGGAACAAGTTTCCTGAGCTCCGTGGCCTCGTAGCGACGGAAGAACCCGAAATGGTAGCCATAACAGAATCGTGGATAAAAACGTCAAACCGAGACTTTGAAGGCGAATTCACGGTTCCTGGCTACCAACTCTTCCACAAAGATAGGCCAGACAGAGAGGGTGGCGGTGTAATGTTGTATGTCAAGGATACAATCAAATCTACGAACTCCAACATTATATCCGATCACGAGCTCCTAGGCGTTGACCTAGAGATAGGTCCTCTCAGATACAGGACCCTGGTGCTTTACAGATCCCCTTCCCAACCCGTTGAGAAGGACAGGGAACTGTACCAGCTGCTGGGTGAGCTTGTTCAAGGCAGAGTGTGCATCGTTATGAGCGACTTCAACAGACAAGTTGACTGGGAAACCAGAGCAGCCTGTGGCGATAGCGCGCTACTCCTGGAGTTCGCCAACAACGAGTTCCTCACTCAATGGGTCAGAGAACCGACGAGAGGAGACAATATCCTCGACTTGGTCTTCACCTCTGAGGATGATATCGTTGAGGATGTCTTTGTAGGCGAAGAGCTCGGTGGCAGTGATCACCAGCTAGTTAGATTTACCGTCAAGATCCCGAAGGTAAGGTCTGTTGCCAGTCAATCAAGGAAACTTGACTTGAGAAGAGCAGACTTTGCACGCCTTCGTGCTGGGCTGACTGATGTAAGGCTAGCGGTATGCGAAGAGGTTGAGGATTCGTGGAACAATTTCAAAAATAAATTCATGAGTCTTCAATCAAGTTGCATCCCTCTAAAATGCCTCCGTCGGTCTTCTGTTCAACCAAAGTGGTTTAATCGAGAAATCGGCCAACTGCTTAGGGAGAAGAGAAATGCGTACCGGCGATCGAAGATCTCGGGTGCCTTTGACGAGTACCGGAGGCTAGCCAGGAGAGTGAAGTCCAGCATAAGGGCGGCTAAGCGTACTGAGGAACTCCGAGTGGCGAGACTCTGCAAGGAGAATCCCAAGGAGTTCTTCGGCTATGTAAATAGCCGTAAACCAATCCATCGTAGGATTGGGCCCCTAGTGGACGAGGAGGGTGCATTAACTCAGTCAGATGCAGAAAATGCTAACCTTCTCAATGACTACTTCTCCTCAGTGTTTACTAAAGAGTGTGGTCCCATTCCCCAGCCCACGGATTCCTACTCGGGGGAAAAGCTGGAGGCAATGGACTTCACCGAAGGAGAAATAAAGAAAAAGATCGCTGACCTAAAGACGAATAAGTCCCCTGGACCGGATGGGTTTCTACCCAAGGTGTTGAAGGAAGTGTGCGATGAAGTATCACGACATCTGTGCGCTATCTTTAACATGTCAATCCGGACCGGATGCGTTCCTAGAGACTGGCGTGAGGCGGAGGTGACTCCGATCTTCAAGAAAGGATCCTCCAGCAATCCGTCAAACTACCGACCTATCAGTCTGACTTCGATAGTCGGTAAACTCATGGAAAGCATGATGGTGGAGAAAATAACGTCGTATTTAGAGTCAAACCTGCTACTGAGGAGTTCCCAGCACGGCTTCCGAAGGCAACGGTCATGCCTGACGAACCTTGTGGAATTCTTCCACTTCGTGTTCAGTGAGCACGATCGGGACAAGGCGGTGGATGTGGTTTACTTAGACTTTCAGAAAGCCTTTGATAAGGTACCACACCGCCGCCTTCTCCGGAAAGTGCGAGCGCTGGGCATAGACGGAAAAGTAGCCGGCTGGATCGAGAACTGGCTAAGTGGCAGACGGCAACGGGTGGTGGTGAATGGACAGGCTTCTGAGTGGGTGCCCGTTACTAGCGGAGTGCCTCAAGGTTCTGTCCTGGGACCACTACTATTCATCATCTACGTCAACGACATGGACGGTGACATGGTTGCCAAGATTTCCAAATTTGCCGACGATACCAAGCTTGGTATGAACGTTGCAAAGGATGGAAATACTGCCCGCCTGCAGGAAGACCTTGGGAAGATTGGGGAGTGGTCGGACACGTGGCAAATGCCGTTCAACGTGAACAAGTGCAAAGTAATGCATATCGGCCACAGAAATCCCCAATCTCATTATATCCTTAAGGGCACTGCTCTCGAATCGAGTGACACTGAGAAGGACTTGGGTGTTACTGTCACTAGCGACCTCAAGTTCTCGAAACAGTGCATTGAGGCAGAGAAGAAAGCCCAAAGGATGTTAGGCTACATAAAGCGCCAGTTTGGATACCGTAACAGGGAGATAGTACTTTGTCTGTACAACTCCCTAGTTCGGCCGCACCTGGAGTATGCCGTACAATTTTGGAGTCCTTCGTTTCGAAAGGACATCGCAAGGTTGGAACGCGTACAAGCCAGGGCAACCAAACTGATTCCCTCTATCCGACATAAAAGTTATGAGGATAGACTAAGGGAATTAGATCTGTTCTCGTTGGAAACCCGTAGACTGCGTGGTCAGCTCATCGAAGTTTTCAAAATACTTCGAGGGTTCGACAATGTTGACTACCGGGATATTTTCACACTGAGTGAGAACAGAACGCGCAATCACGGCTTCAAACTTGAACTGAAGCGTTACAACCGCAATCTGTGTGGAAACTTTTTCACCTACAGTATCTGTGGTAAGTGGAACGCACTTCCAGTGGAAGTTGTCAACAGTGAATCTGTTGACCAGTTCAAGTCAAGACTAGACAAAGTCTTGAAAAGTGGCCGTTTAGGGACGCAAAACAATTGAGCAGCCATGTGCCCGCTCGATTGCTAGTCCCAAGGTACCCTCTTTGAATGGACCGTAAGGTCTCCTAGGGTACCTTCTTTCCTTGTAACTCCTTGTAACACTCTCTCTCTCTCTCTCTCTCTCTCTCTCTCTCTCTCTCTCTCTCTCTCTCTCTCTCTAAAACTTTTCTATCCTTTACTTCTACTATTCTATGTGTAAGTGGCAGTAGATTTAAGGCCAGATCACCTTAGTCTGGGCCGTAAGGCCCGTGTGATCTGTGTATCTATGTAACTCTATGTAACTCTCTCTCCCTCTCTCTCTCTCTCTCTCTCTCTCTCTCTCTCTCTCTCTAACTTAGAGGGCCTCAGAGAAGCCCTGGGAAATATTCACGAGCAGCTGATAGAAATAGAAGATGTAAATCAACTTTGGAATAAATTTAAAGAACTATTTTTTATAGCCCAAGAAAACCATGTTCCTCTTAAGACAAGGAATAGTAACGCGAATAGAGGCAATCCGCCGTGGTTTAATAATGACATCAAACGAGCAATTAGAGATAGGAACCGTCTCCACACATTATTAAAACACAATAGAAGCTATCAAGTTAACCAACAATATAACACTAGCAGAAGAAAGGTTAAAACACTCATAAGATCAAAGAAACGTCAATACGAAATCGAGATAGCAAAAGCAAGCACCACTAATCCCAAACACTTCTATACTTATATCAATAGAAATAGGCAAATGAGAAGCGGGATTGGCCCCTTGAAAAACCAGTTGGGTGAAATTATTTCAGATGATATGGGTATGGCTAATATCTTAAACGAGTTTTTTAGTTCAGTCTTCACCTTAGGATATACTAATAACGATAACAACGAGTCTATACAGGTCAGACACCCATCACTAAGGAGCCTGGAAGTAAATCCGCAACTAGTAATTGATAAATTAAAGAAAATGAACTCGTACAAGACTCCTGGTCCTGATAAATTTTACCCTAGAATCTTAAAACATGTCCATAATGAGTTAGCAGAGTCACTTGCTCTCATTTTTAACAAATCTCTCGAGCATGGGGTCGTCCCTGATGATTGGAGGAAAGCTAACGTCACACCTATCTTTAAGAAGGGATGTAAAAACCAGGCCAGTAATTACAGACCCATTAGCTTAACCTCAATAGTTGGAAAGTTGCTCGAAACGATCATTAGAGACAAGCTAGTAGAGTTCCTCGAAAACAATAACCTTATACGTGATAGCCAGCATGGTTTTAGGTCTAAGAGATCGTGCTTAACAAACCTAATTGACTTTTACCATAACCTTTTCAACCTATATAACGATACTAAATCATTAGATATAATTTACCTAGATTTCAAAAAGGCATTTGACAAAATTCCACATCAGAAACTCATGAACAAAGTGCGTACGCTAGGAATTAACGGTAATATATACGGATGGATTAGTAGCTGGTTAAAAAACAGGAAGCAGAGAGTGATAATAAATGGCGTGGAATCGGACTGGGTATCTGTTACCAGCGGTGTTCCCCAGGGATCAGTCCTGGGGCCTATTTTATTTACTATATACATCAATGACATAGACGTTGGAATAAATAATATCATATCTAAATTTGCAGATGACACGAAAATAGGTAACTCAGTACTATGCGAAGATGACAGGGCTAGCCTGCAGGCTGATATAAATAAAATTACCGAATGGTCTGAGAAATGGCAAATGCCATTTAATATCGACAAATGCCAAATCCTTCAGTGCGGAACAAAAACCAAAAAATACACCTATACAATGCAAGGCGGCTTAATAAACACAACCCCGCAGGTTAAAGATTTAGGAGTAATAATTACAGAAAACTTAAAAACATCAAACCAATGCGCAGCTGCTGCAAACAAAGCTAACACAGCACTAGGATTTATAAAAAGAAACTTTACTTATAAAAGCGAGGAGATAATTATGCCACTATATAAAAGTATTGTCAGGCCCCATCTCGAATACGCTGTACAGTTCTGGGCCCCTTACTTAATAAAAGACATAGATAAATTAGAAGCTGTACAACACAGAGCGACAAAACTTATCCCGTCAGTACGTAACAAACCTTACCACGAGAGGCTAAAAAAACTCAATCTATTTTCCGTCAGAAAACGAAGACTAAGGGGGCAGCTTATAGAGTGCTTCAAAATACTTAAAGGATTTAACAACGTTAATGCCAATAACTTGTTCACACTGACAGGGGAGTGTCCCACCCGTGGACATGATTCAAAACTTCAGGGTAAAAGAGCCACTATGGATGTAATAAAAAACTTCTTCACTTACTCGATTATTAATGATTGGAATAATTTGCCAAACGCAGTAGTGGACAGCAGAACTATAGATTCATTTAAAATGAGATTAGACAAACACTTAACAAATATTGGAATTGTTTAGCATAAGCTACAAAATAAAATAATATTACAAAAATATAACTCTTTCAGGTTTATGTAAGTGGTTTTCATATTCATTTCATTTAATTACTATTCAATGCAAATTTCCTTCAGGTACTGTCTTCTTACACCTGCAAGGTACTTTTCCCAAATTATTTCATGTACGGCTTTTGCCGGAGGGAGTGGAGGGTGGGGAGAGCCTAAAACTTTTCTATCCTTTACTTCTACTATTCTATGTGTAAGTGGCAGTAGATTTAAGGCCAGATCACCTTAGTCTGGGCCGTAAGGCCCGTGTGATCTGTGTATCTATGTAACTCTATGTAACTCTCTCTCTCTCTCTCTCTCTCTCTCTCTCTCTCTCTCTCTCTCTCTCTCTCTCTCTCTCTCTCTCTCTCAACACAGCCACCTTGTCGTCGGTGAGAGAGCTTGCGTGATCTGCCTGAGTTAAGCTAGCTAAGCTGGGGGACTTTTAGTCCGGTAGGGTCACCCATGCCAGTAAGGTAGCTGTAGTAGGATCCAGACTAAGGGTTGTCAAACTTCTCTACCACTTCTTTGATGCGTCTCCTTGCATCCCCCTACCAACCCATTCGATTCTGTTAGTACTAAGTTTCACCAACTCTCTTCAACTGTCAAAAAATCAAAACAAAAACCCAATAACAAAAAAAAACCTTCATCTCTATTACACATAAGTTGTTAATTAATAAGGGCCTCACCAGCTCCCTTATGCCGCGTGAGAAGAGAGGCTTTGGAACCTCTTTAAATAACGCCTTGGAGCACTCATAGGTTACAAGAGACTGAGATTGAAGGGATCTTAGGCGTTTGGGGTACGATTAATGGAGAAGTGCTAGGTACCCCTTAAAAGCTTTCTCCTAACGTGTAATTGCCTGACCAGCTTCCTGTGACCGCTACTTGGTGAATAAAGGCTCAACTGATCTTTGGAGAGAGAGCTTTTGTGCCTTGCTGGTTGCCAGATCAGCTAAAGATCTCGGATGAAGTCGTGGGCACTTAGCTTTACTATTTGCCTCAAGTCTGGCCGTTTTTAGTTGATTAGTAGGGCTTAGTAGGAAGACAGTTACACCTCAAGCACCCCTGTCGAAAAATCAGTGAACCAGTTCACTGGGGCTCTCGTGCTGCTCAGTTGGGAGCTGCGGCACGATTGGGGACGTCCGGCCCAGGGGAGACCTTAGGGTTGGTGTGCTTGATCAAAGGGTTTCTGTTCGCCGAACGACCGAAAACCTCCTGGAAATAGGCGGATGAGATTAGTGCGAGAGAAAATCACAACCAAAAACCCCTTTTTTAATGCGTATGGTCCGAGATTTTTGTAACATGGCGAAGAAGAATGGTCCTCCGTTTCGAAAGCTAACCTGCAAAATATGCAAAGTCTATAGATGGAGTGAAGACTTCGGGGGAAGGAGTTGCAAGGAACTCACAGATGGCGTCAGTGTCTGTGACTTCTGTGAACTCGAGAAGCGCCTGGGCGAGAGCATCGCTCAACTGAGAGAGGAGAACTCCCTCCTTAAAAGGGAAGTTCAACTCTTAAAAACAGAGAGATGCAGATGCTCAGGCGAGAAGGCTCCGGACGTCCAACAGCCGATTTCTTCTGCTGAAGGGCTTCCTCAACGAGCCAAAAAGAAGAAAAGAAAGAAGAAAGAAGAGAAAGTAGAAATAGAAGAAGAGAAAGTAGAAAGAGAAGAAGAGAAAGTAAAAGGAGAAGAAGATAAAGTAGAAAGAGAAGAAAAGAAACTGGAAACAGAAGAAGAGAAAGTAGAAGCAGAAGAAGAGAAACGGGAAACAAACGAAGAGATAGCAAAGGAAGTCAAGAAGAAGAATAAGAGGAAGAATAAGAAGAAGAAGAAAAAAAAATTGGAGATACAAGAGGAAAGCGGCAAGTCGCCTCCGAAAGGAAAGACTAAGTCGTCCGCAGTCAAATGTGCAAGAGTCACCCTTATTGGTGATTCTCAAGCACGGGGTCTGAAGCCCCTGCTAGCGGCCCGCCTTCGCACAAGCGTTAAGGTGAGCTGCATCCCAGGTTGTGGGAATATGCAGGTAAGAGCTGAGGCCGAGAAGTCTCAGATTTCAGAGACTTCAGTCGTTGCCCTTATGGTAAGTGGCAACGACCTCTACCTCAGAGGAGGTAGGGTAGGCCCTACAGGTGAAATTATGAGGACAGTTATGGGCGCTGTCGACGACTGTGGACTGAAAACCCGCAGACGCGTCGTGGTGGGGATGCTCCCGAGGTGGGGTCCAAGCCGGACTGCCCGCTTGAGGAACATGTCGCTAAACAGGCGCCTTGCAGACCTCTGTACGGCTGAGGGTGTCTTTTTTGTGGACCCGTACGCCGTGTTCTATGGTAGAAAAGACCTCTACCAAAGGGACGGGGTGCACCTCTCCTTTAAGGGCAAGGCGTTCCTAGCCAACCTCATCCAGGATGTCGTGGAGCGCACCCAAAGGAGTGTCCGGCCCATTGGGAAGGCGGACGTACGCCAGTACGCCCGAGTCACTCCCCAAACAACCTTCTCGGAGGTTGTTAAAAATGGTGCCACCACGACAAACAAGAAGCCGGGAAACGGAAGAGTATAGGGGGTCCTACATTAGGGGACTCCCTGAAGGTTCTTCTGTTCAATGCGAGGTCAATCAGGAACAAGTTTCCTGAGCTCCGTGGCCTCGTAGCGACGGAAGAACCCGAAATAGTAGCCATAACAGAATCGTGGATAAAAACCTCAAACCGAGACTTTGAAGGCGAATTCACGGTCCCTGGCTACCAACTCTTCCACAAAGATAGGCCAGACAGAGAGGGTGGCGGTGTAATGTTGTATGTCAAGGATACAATCAAATCTACGAACTCCAACGTTATATCCGACCACGAGCTCCTAGGCGTTGACCTAGAGATCGGTCCTGCCAAATACAGGACCCTGCTGCTTTACAGACCCCCTTCCCAACCTGTTGAGAAGGACAGGGAACTGTACCAGCTGCTGGGTGAGCTGGTTCAAGGCCGAGTGTGCATCGTTATGGGCGATTTCAACAGCCAAGTTGACTGGGAAACCAGAGCAGCCTGTGGCGAGAGCGCGCTACTCCTGGAGTTCGCCAACAACGAGTTCCTCACTCAATGGGTCAGAGAACCGACGAGAGGAGACAATATCCTCGACTTGGTCTTCACCTCTGAGGATGATATCGTTGAGGATATCTCTGTAGGCGAAGAGCTCGGTGGCAGTGATCACCAGCTAGTTAGATTTAGCGTCAAGATCCCGAAGGTAAGGTCTGTTGCCAGTCAATTAAAGAAACTTGACTTGAGAAGAGCAGACTTTGCCAGCCTTCGAGCTGGACTGACTGACGTGAGGCTAGAAGTTTGCGATGCCGTTGAAGAATCGTGGAATAGTTTCAAAACCACATTCATGAGTCTTCAATCGCGTTTCATCCCTCTGAAATGCCCCCGTCTGTCTTCTGTTCAACCTAAGTGGTTTAATCGAGAAATCGGCCAACTGCTTAGGGAGAAGAGAAATGTGTACCGGCAATCGAAGATCTCGGGTGACTTTAACGAATACCGGAGGCTAGCCAGGAGAGTGAAGTCCAGCATAAGGGCGGCTAAGCGGTCTGAGGAACTCCGAGTGGCGAGACTCTGTAAAGAGAATCCCAAGGAGTTTTTTGGATATGTGAACAGCCGTAAACCAATCCGTCGAACGATTGGCCCTTTGAGGAATGAGGAGGGGACATTAAAGCATTCAGATGCAGAAAATGCTAACCTCCTCAACGACTACTTCTCTTCAGTGTTTACTGAAGAGTGTGGTCCCATTCCCCAGCCCACGGATTCCTACTCGGGGGAAAAGCTGGAGGCAATGGACTTCACCGAAGGAGAAATAAAGAAAAAGATCGCTGACCTAAAGACGAATAAGTCCCCTGGACCGGACGGGTTTCTACCTAAAGTGTTGAAGGAAGTGTGCGATGAAGTATCACGACATCTGTGCGCTATCTTTAACATGTCAATCCGGACCGGATGCGTTCCTAGAGACTGGCGTGAGGCGGAGGTGACTCCTATCTTCAAGAAAGGAGACCGTAACCAACCGTCGAACTACCGACCTATCAGTCTGACTTCGATAGTCGGTAAACTCATGGAAAGCATCATGGTGGACAAAGTGACGTCGTATTTAGAGTCAAACCTGCTACTGAGGAGTTCCCAGCACGGCTTCCGAAGGCAACGGTCATGCCTGACGAACCTTGTGGAATTCTTCCACTCCATTTTCAGTGAGCACGATCGGGACAAGGCGGTGGATGTGGTGTACCTAGAATTTCAAAAAGCCTTTGATAAGGTACCACACCGCCGCCTTCTCCGGAAAGTGCGAGCGCTTGGCATAGACGGAAAGGTAGCCGGCTGGATCGAGAACTGGCTAAGTGGCAGACGGCAACGGGTGGTGGTAAATGGACAGTCTTCTGAGTGGGTGCCCGTTACTAGCGGGGTGCCTCAAGGTTCTGTCCTGGGACCACTACTATTTATCATCTACGTCAACGACATGGACGGTGACATGGTTGCCAAGATTTCCAAATTTGCCGACGATACCAAGCTTGGTATGAACGTTGCAAAGGATGGAAATACTGCCCGCCTGCAGGAAGATCTTGGGAAGATTGGGGAGTGGTCGGACACGTGGCAAATGCCTTTTAACGTGGGCAAATGCAAAGTGATGCATATCGGCCACAGAAACCCCCAATCTCAGTATATCCTTAAGGGCACTGCTATTGAATCCACCGACACTGAGAAGGACTTGGGTGTAACAATCACTAGTGACCTCAAGTTCTCGAAACAGTGCATTGAGGCGGAGAAAAAGGCCCAAAGGATGCTAAGCTATATTAAGCGCCAGTTTGGTTATCGGAACCAGGAGATTGTACTGTGCCTGTACAACTCACTTGTCCGACCGCACCTGGAGTATGCCGTACAATTTTGGAGTCCTTCATTGCGAAAGGACATCGCGAGATTGGAACGCGTACAAGCCAGGGCAACCAAGCTGATTCCCTCTATCCGACATAAAAGTTATGAGGATAGACTAAGGGAGTTAGATCTGTTCTCACTGGAAACCCGTAGACTGCGTGGTCAGCTCATCGAAGTCTTCAAAATACTTCGAGGGTTCGACAATGTTGACTACCGGGATATTTTCACACTGAGTGAGAACAGAACGCGCAATCACGGCTTCAAACTTGAACTGAAGCGTTACAACCGCAATCTGTGTGGAAACTTTTTCACCTACAGTATCTGCGGTAAGTGGAACGCACTTCCAGTGGAAGTTGTCAACAGTGAATCTGTTGACCAGTTCAAGTCAAGACTAGACAAAGTCTTGAAAAGTGGCCGTTTATGGACGCAAAACAATTGAGCAGCCATGTGCCCGCTCAATTGCTAGTCCAAAGGTACCCTCTTTGAATGGACCGTAAGGTCTCCTAGGGTATTTACTTTCCTTGTTACTCCTTGTTACTCTCTCTCTCTCTCTCTCTCTCTCTCTCTCTCTCTCTCCCCCTCTCTCTCTCTCTCTCTCTCTCTCTCTCTCTCTCTCTCTCTCTCTCTCTCTCTCTCTCTCTCAACAACGAGTTCCTCACTCAATGGGTCAGGGAACCGACGAGAGGAGACAATATCCTCGACTTGGTCTTCACCTCTGAGGATGATATCGTTGAGGATATCTCTGTAGGCGAAGAGCTCGGTGGCAGTGATCACCAGCTAGTTAGATTTAGCGTCAAGATCCCGAAGGTAAGGTCTGTTGCCAGTCAATTAAAGAAACTTGACTTGAGAAGAGCAGACTTTGCAAGCCTTCGAGCTGGACTGACTGACGTGAGGCTAGAAGTTTGCGATGCCGTTGAAGAATCGTGGAATAGTTTCAAAACCACATTCATGAGTCTTCAATCGCGTTTCATCCCTCTGAAATGCCCCCGTCTGTCTTCTGTTCAACCTAAGTGGTTTAATCGAGAAATTGGCCAACTGCTTAGGGAGAAGAGAAATGTGTACCGGCAATCGAAGATCTCGGGTGACTTTGACGAATACCGGAGGCTAGCCAGGAGAGTGAAGTCCAGCATAAGGGCGGCTAAGCGGTCTGAGGAACTCCGAGTGGCGAGACTCTGTAAAGAGAATCCCAAGGAGTTTTTTGGATATGTGAACAGCCGTAAACCAATCCGTCGAACGATTGGCCCTTTGAGGAATGAGGAGGGGACATTAAAGCATTCAGATGCAGAAAATGCTAACCTCCTCAACGACTACTTCTCTTCAGTGTTTACTGAAGAGTGTGGTCCCATTCCCCAGCCCACGGATTCCTACTCGGGGGAAAAGCTGGAGGCAATGGACTTCACCGAAGGAGAAATAAAGAAAAAGATCGCTGACCTAAAGACGAATAAGTCCCCTGGACCGGACGGGTTTCTACCTAAAGTGTTGAAGGAAGTGTGCGATGAACTATCACGACTTCTGTGCGCTATCTTTAACATGTCAATCCGGACCGGATGCGTTCCTAGAGACTGGCGTGAGGCGGAGGTGACTCCTATCTTCAAGAAAGGAGACCGTAACCAACCGTCGAACTACCAACCTATCAGTCTGACTTCGATAGTCGGTAAACTCATGGAAAGCATCATGGTGGACAAAGTGACGTCGTATTTAGAGTCAAACCTGCTACTGAGGAGTTCCCAGCACGGCTTCCGAAGGCAACGGTCATGCCTGACGAACCTTGTGGAATTCTTCCACTCCATTTTCAGTGAGCACGATCGGGACAAGGCGGTGGATGTGGTGTACCTAGACTTTCAGAAAGCCTTTGATAAGGTACCACACCGCCGCCTTCTCCGGAAAGTGCGAGCGCTTGGCATAGACGGAAAGGTAGCCGGCTGGATCGAGAACTGGCTAAGTGGCAGACGGCAACGGGTGGTGGTAAATGGACAGTCTTCTGAGTGGGTGCCCGTTACTAGCGGGGTGCCTCAAGGTTCTGTCCTGGGACCACTACTATTTATCATCTACGTCAACGACATGGACGGTGACATGGTTGCCAAGATTTCCAAATTTGCCGACGATACCAAGCTTGGTATGAACGTTGCAAAGGATGGAAATACTGCCCGCCTGCAGGAAGATCTTGGGAAGATTGGGGAGTGGTCGGACACGTGGCAAATGCCTTTTAACGTGGGCAAATGCAAAGTGATGCATATCGGCCACAGAAACCCCCAATCTCAGTATATCCTTAAGGGCACTGCTCTTGAATCGAGTGACACTGAGAAGGACTTGGGTGTAACAATCACTAGTGACCTCAAGTTCTCGAAACAGTGCATTGAGGCGGAGAAAAAGGCCCAAAGGATGCTAGGCTATATTAAGCGCAAGTTTGGTTATCGGAACCAGGAGATTGTACTGTGCCTGTACAACTCACTTGTCCGACCGCACCTGGAGTATGCCGTACAATTTTGGAGTTCTTTATTGCGAAAGGACATCGCGAGATTGGAACGCGTACAAGCCAGGGCAACCAAGCTGATTCCCTCTATCCGACATAAAAGTTATAAGGATAGACTAAGGGAATTAGATCTGTTCTCGCTGGAACCCCGTAGACAGCGTGGTCAGCTCATCGAAGTTTTCAAAATACTTCGAGGGTTCGACAATGTTGACTACCGGGATATTTTCACACTGAGTGAGAACAGAACGCGCAATCACGGCTTCAAACTTGAACTGAAGCGTTACAACCGCAATCTGTGTGGAAATTTTTTCACTTACAGTATCTGCGGTATGTGGAACGCACTTCCAGTGGAAGTTGTCAACAGTGAATCTGTTGACCAGTTCAAGTCAAGACTAGACAAAGTCTTGAAAAGTGGCCGTTTATGGACGCAAAACAATTGAGCAGCCATGTGCCCGCTCGATTGCTAGCCTAAAGGTACCCTCTTTGAATGGACCGTAAGGTCTCCTAGGGTACTAACTTTCCTTGTTACTCCTTGTTACTCTCTCTCTCTCTCTCTCTCTCTCTCTCTCTCTCTCTCTCTCTTTTTTTTTTTTTCTCTCTCTCTCTCTCTCTCTCTCTCTCTCTCTCTCTCTCTCTCTCTCTCTGGATCGAGAACTGGCTAAGTGGCAGACGGCAACGGGTGGTGGTAAATGGACAGTCTTCTGAGTGGGTGCCCGTTACTAGCGGGGTGCCTCAAGGTTCTGTCCTGGGACCACTACTATTCATCATCTACGTCAACGACATGGACGGTGACATGGTTGCGAAGATTTCCAAATTTGCCGACGATACCAAGCTTGGTATGAACGTTGCAAAGGATGGAAATACTGCCCGCCTGCAGGAAGATCTTGGGAAGATTGGGGAGTGGTCGGACACGTGGCAAATGCCTTTTAACGTGGGCAAATGCAAAGTGATGCATATCGGCCACAGAAACCCCCAATCTCAGTATATCCTTAAGGGCACTGCAATGGAATCCACCGACACTGAGAAGGACTTGGGTGTAACAATCACTAGTGACCTCAAGTTCTCGAAACATTGCATTGAGGCGGAGAAAAAGGCCCAAAGGATGCTAGGCTATATTAAGCGCCAGTTTGGTTATCGGAACCAGGAGATTGTACTGTGCCTGTACAACTCACTTGTCCGACCGCACCTGGAGTATGCCGTACAATTTTGGAGTCCTTCATTGCGAAAGGACATCGCGAGATTGGAACGCGTACAAGCCAGGGCAACCAAGCTGATTCCCTCTATCCGACATAAAACTTATGAGGATAGACTAAGGGAATTAGATCTGTTCTCGCTGGAAACCCCTTAGACAGCGTGGTCAGCTCATCGAAGTTTTCAAAATAATTCGAGGGTTCGACAATGTTGACTACCGGGATATTTTCACACTGAGTGAGAACAGAACGCGCAATCACGGCTTCAAACTTGAACTGAAGCGTTACAACCGCAATCTGTGTGGAAATTTTTTCATTTACAGTATCTGCGGTATGTGGAACGCACTTCCAGTGGAAGTTGTCAACAGTGAATCTGTTGACCAGTTCAAGTCAAGACTAGACAAAGTCTTGAAAAGTGGCCGTTTAGGGACGCAAAACAATTGAGCAGCCATGTGCCCGCTCGATTGCTAGCCTAAAGGTACCCTCTTTGAATGGATCGTAAGGTCTCCTAGGGTACTTACTTTCCTTGTTACTCCTTGTTACTCTCTCTCTCTCTCTCTCTCTCTCTTTCTCTCTCTCTCTCTCTCTCTCTCTCTCTCTCTCTCTCTCTCTCTCTCACGCGGGGCGAACTCACCACCCCCTTTCTTTTTTATTGAGTGGTCACAAAGTATTCAGAGTTATAAAGTGTTCAGCATGACTGGAAAGAAAGGACCTGGTGCGTTAAAGTATACCTGCTCCACATGCCAAAAGGACAAGTGGTGCGTAGATTTTCCGGAGGGGTGTTTCTCAAAATGCCACCCTGGAAGTATCTGCACGGACTGCGTCCTTAGGGCAGAACTTCAGGAGCTTAAGGAACTTTTTAAATCTTCTGAGGAAAAAACACGACGGCTGGAAGAAAAGGTGAAAATTCTCGAGTCTGAGCATGTGACTCAAATCCGTCATCTCGAAGCCATCATTTCAGAGATTAAAGCCACCAATGGACAGCATCGGCAACAAGAAACTCCCAACGACGCGGATGGCTCCTCTGTTGGGCCCTCATGCACCGCGTCGATAGAGATAGGCCAACCATCCGACGTCCCAGAGCCAGCAGCTGCTGGGGTTACTCAGGGCGTCAAAAAGAAGAAAAGGAAGAGTAAGAAAGGAAAAACAGAAGAGAAAGTAGAAACGGAAGATAAAACGAAGAAGAAAAAGAAGAAAAAACCCAAAAAAGTGGGGAAGAAAGAGGAATCGAAAGTGCCCATAGTGAAAGGGAAGCCTCTGTCCTCTGAACCCAAATGCGCGAGGGTCATCGTGATCGGTGACTCCCAAGCGCGGGATCTACAACCCTTGCTAGCGGCCCGCCTTCGCACCAGTGTGAAGGTAAGCTGCCTTCCAGGAAAGGGGAACGGAGAAATAAGGGTGGAGGCTGAGAAATCTCACATCTCTGAGAACTCAGTAGTTGCCCTCATGGCAAGTGGCAACGATCTCTACCTACGAGGAGGAAATGTAGGCGCCAGCGGGAAGATCCTGACCACGGTTATGGGAGGAGTTGACGACTGTGGGCTAAAAACCCGCAGATGTGTCGTGGTCGGGATACTCCCAAGACGAGGTCCATCCCGCAATGCTCACGCGAGGAACGTCTCCATAAACCAACGCCTGGGAGATCTATGTACGGCGGAAGGAGTCTTTTTTGTAGACCCCTACCGCACCTTTTACGGGAGAAATGACCTGTACAAAAGGGACGGAGTGCATCTTTCCTTTAAAGGGAAAGCTGCACTCGCAAACATGATCCAGGATGTTGTGGAGCGGACCCAAAGAAGTGTCAGAGCCCGAGTAAAGGAGGACGTACGCCAGTACACCCGTGTTACTCCAGGAACGACCTTTTCTGAAGTCACAAAGAGTGGAGTGATCCCGCCACAGAGAAAGAAAGCGGGAAACGGAAGAGCGTAGGGAGTCCTACAGTCGGGGACTCCCTAAAAGTTCTTCTGTTTAATGCGAGGTCTATCAGAAACAAGTTTCTAGAACTTCGTGGCCTCGTAGCAACGGAAGAACTGGAGATGGTGGCCATAACGGAGTCGTGGATAAAAACCTCAAGCCGAGATTTTGAAGGTGAATTCACGATTCCCGGTTACCAGCTCTTCCAGAAAAATAGGCCAGACAGAGAGGGTGGCGGTGTGATGTTGTATGTCAAGGATACTCTCAACTCGACGGATTGCAACATCGTATCCGACCATGAACTACTAGGTGTTGACCTAGATATAGGTCCTGCCAAATACAGGACCCTGGTGCTTTATAGACCTCCTGCCCAACTCGTTGAAAAGGACAGAGATCTGTACCAGCTACTAGGAGAACTTGTTAAAGACAGAGTGTGTATCGTCATGGGTGATTTCAACACACAAGTTGACTGGGAAACCAGAGAACCCTGTGGCGAGAACGCACTACTCCTGGAGTTCACGAACAACGAGTTCCTCACTCAATGGGTGAGAGAGCCAACGAGAGGAGACAATATCCTCGACTTGGTTTTCACCTCTGAGGATGACATCGTTGAGGACCTCTCTGTTGGCGAAGAGCTCGGTGGCAGTGACCACCGATTAATTAGATTTGTAGTCAAAGTCCCCAAGGCAGAGCCTGCAACTAGTAAATCAAGGAAACTGGATTTGAGAAGAGCAGACTTTGCAGGTCTACGCGCGGGACTGACTGACGCGAGGCTAGAGGAGTGCGATGCTGTTGAAGACTCTTGGAACAGTTTCAAAACCACATTCATGAGTCTTCAATCGCGTTTTATCCCTCTGAAATGCACCCGTCGGTCTTCTGTTCAACCAAAGTGGTTTAATCGAGAAATCGGGCAACTGCTTAGGGAGAAGAGAAATGTGTACCGGCAATCGAAGATCTCGGGTGACTTTGACGAATACCGGAGGCTAGCCAGGAGAGTGAAGTCCAGCATAAGGGCGGCTAAGCGGTCTGAGGAACTCCGAGTGGCGAGACTCTGTAAAGAGAATCCCAAGGAGTTTTTTGGATATGTGAACAGCCGTAAACCAATCCGTCGAACGATTGGCCCTTTGAGGAATGAGGAGGGGACATTAAAGCATTCAGATGCAGAAAATGCTAACCTCCTCAACGACTACTTCTCTTCAGTGTTTACTGAAGAGTGTGGTCCCATTCCCCAGCCCACGGATTCCTACTCGGGGGAAAAGCTGGAGGCAATGGACTTCACCGAAGGAGAAATAAAGAAAAAGATCGCTGACCTAAAGACGAATAAGTCCCCTGGACCGGACGGGTTTCTACCTAAAATGTTGAAGGAAGTGTGCGATGAACTATCACGACATCTGTGCGCTATCTTTAACATGTCAATCCGGACCAAATGCGTTCCTAGAGACTGGCGTGAGGCGGAGGTGACTCCTATCTTCAAGAAAGGAGACCGTAACCAACCGTCGAACTACCGACCTATCAGTCTGACTTCGATAGTCGGTAAACTCATGGAAAGCATCATGGTGGACAAAGTGACGTCGTATTTAGAGTCAAACCTGCTACTGAGGAGTTCCCAGCACGGCTTCCGAAGGCAACGGTCATGCCTGACGAACCTTGTAGAATTCTTCCACTTCGTTTTCGGTGAGCACGATCGGGACAAGGCGGTGGATGTGGTCTACCTAGACTTTCAGAAAGCCTTTGATAAGGTACCACACCGCCGCCTTCTCCGGAAAGTGCGAGCGCTTGGCATAGACGGAAAGGTAGCCGGCTGGATCGAGAACTGGCTAAGTGGCAGACTGCAACGGGTGGTGGTAAATGGACAGTCTTCTGAGTGGGTGCCCGTTACTAGCGGGGTGCCTCAAGGTTCTGTCCTGGGACCACTACTATTCATCATCTACGTCAACGACATGGACGGTGACATGGTTGCCAAGATTTCTAAATTTGCCGACGATACCAAGCTTGGTATGAACGTTGCAAAGGATGGAAATACTGCCCGCCTGCAGGAAGATCTTGGGAAGATTGGGGAGTGGTCGGACACGTGGCAAATGCCTTTTAACGTGGGCAAATGCAAAGTGATGCATATCGGCCACAGAAACCCCCAATCTCAGTATATCCTTAAGGGCACTGCAATGGAATCCACCGACACTGAGAAGGACTTGGGTGTAACAATCACTAGTGACCTCAAGTTCTCGAAACATTGCATTGAGGCGGAGAAAAAGGCCCAAAGGATGCTAGGCTATATTAAGCGCCAGTTTGGTTATCGGAACCAGGAGATTGTACTGTGCCTGTACAACTCACTTGTCCGACCGCACCTGGAGTATGCCGTACAATTTTGGAGTCCTTCATTGCGAAAGGACATAGCGAGATTGGAACGCGTACAAGCCAGGGCAACCAAGCTGATTCCCTCTATCCGACATAAAAGTTATGAGGATAGACTAAGGGAATTAGATCTGTTCTCGCTGGAAACCCCTTAGACAGCGTGGTCAGCTCATCGAAGTTTTCAAAATAATTCGAGGGTTCGACAATGTTGACTACCGGGATATTTTCACACTGAGTGAGAACAGAACGCGCAATCACGGCTTCAAACTTGAACTGAAGCGTTACAACCGCAATCTGTGTGGAAATTTTTTCACTTATAGTATCTGCGGTATGTGGAACGCACTTCCAGTGGAAGTTGTCAACAGTGAATCTGTTGACCAGTTCAAGTCAAGACTAGACAAAGTCTTGAAAAGTGGCCGTTTATGGACGCAAAACAATTGAGCAGCCATGTGCCCGCTCGATTGCTAGCCTAAAGGTACCCTCTTTGAATGGACCGTAAGGTCTCCTAGGGTACTTACTTTCCTTGTTACTCCTCCTTGTTACTCTCTCTCTCTTTCTCTCTCTCTCTCTCTCTCTCTCTCTCTCTCTCTCTCTCTCTCTCTCTTTTTTTTTCTCTCTCTCTCTCTCTCTCTCTCTCTCTCTCTCTCTCTCTCTCTGCCGCGTTATCACCGGGACAGATGCGGGAACTTCTTCAGTTACAGTATCTGCAACGAGTGGAACGCGCTTCCGCCAGAAGTCGTGAACAGCGACTCTGTAGAGCAGTTCAAAAGGCGCCTGGATAAAGTCCTGGTTCGCTGACAGGCTCACGAGTCCCTGACTCGTAACAAGTACCCTCTCGTATGGACCGTAAGGTCTTCTAGGGTACTTCTTTTCCTTGTGACTCCTTGTGACTCTCTCTCTCTCTCTCTCTCTCTCTCTCTCTCTCTCTCTCTCTCTCTCTCTCATTTTTAACAAATCTCTCGAGCATGGGGTCGCCCCTGATGATTGGAGGGAAGCTAACGTCACACCTATCTTTTAGAAGGGATGTAAAAACCAAGACAGTAATTACAGACCCATTAGCTTAACCTCAATAGTTGGAAAGTTGCTTGAAACGATCATTTGAGACAAGCTAGTAGATTTCCTTGAAAACAATAACCTTATACGAGATAGCCAGCATGGTTTTAGGTCTAAGAGACCGTGCTTAATAAACCTAATTGACTTTTACCATAACCTTTTCAACCTATATAGCGATACTAAATCATTAGATATAATTTACCTAGAATTCAAAAAGGCATTTGACAAAATTCCCCATCAGAAACTCATGAACAAAGTGCGTACGCTAGGAATTAACGGTAATATATACGGATGGATTAGTAGCTGGTTAAAAAACAGGAAGCAGAGGGTGATAATAAATGGCGTGGAATCGGACTGGGTATCTGTTACCAGCGGTGTTCCCCAGGGATCAGTCCTGGGGCCTATTTTATTTACTATATACATCAATGACATAGACATTGGAATAAATAATATCATATCTAAATTTGCAGATGACACGAAAATAGGTAACTCAGTATTATGCGAAGAGGACAGGGCTAGCCTGCAAGCTGATATAAATAAAATTACCGAATGGTCTGAGAAATGGCAAATGCCATTTAATATCGACAAATGCCAAATCCTTCAGTGCGGAACAAAAAACAAAAAATACATCTATACAATGCAAGGCAGCTTAATAAACACAACCCCGCAGGTTAAAGATTTAGGAGTAATAATTACAGAAAACTTAAAAACATCAAACCAATGCGCAGCTGCTGCAAACAAAGCTAACAGCACTAGGATTTATAAAAAGAAACTTTACTTATAAAAGCGAGGAGATAATTATGCCACTATATAAAAGTATTGTCAGGCCCCATCTCGAATACGCTGTACAGTTCTGGGCCCCTTACTTAATTAAAGACATAAATAAATTAGAAGCTGTACAACACAGAGCGACAAAACTTATCCCGTCAGTACGTAACAAACCTTACCACGAGAGGCTAAAAAAACTCAATCTATTTTCCGTCAGAAAACGAAGACTAAAGGGGCAGCTTATAGAGTGCTTCAAAATACTTAAAGGATTAAACAACGTTAATGCCAATAACTTGTTCACACTGACAGGGAAGTGTCCCACCCGTGGACATGATTCAAAACTTCAGGGTAAAAGAGCCACTATGGATGTAATAAAAAACTTCTTCACTTACTCGAGTATTAATGATTGGAATAATTTGCCAAACGAGGTAGTGGACAGCAGCACTATAGATTCATTTAAAATGAGATTAGACAAACACTTAACAAATATTGGAATTGTTTAGCATAAGCTACAAAATAAAATAATATTACAAAAATATAACTCTTTCAGGTGTATGTAAGTGGTTTTCACATTCATTTCATTTAATTACTATTCAATGTAAATTTCCTTCAGGTACTGTCTTCTTACACCTGCAAGGTACTTTTCCCAAATTATTTCATGTACGGCTTTTGCCGGAGGGAGTGGAGGGTGGGGAGAGCCTAAAACTGTTCTATCCTTTACTTGTACTATTCTATGTGTAAGTGGCAGTAGATTTAAGGCCAGATCACATAGTCTGGGCCGTAACGCCCGTGTGATCTGTGTATCTATGTAACTCTATGTAACTCTCTCTCTGTTTGTGTGCAGTTGTTGTATGCGCTTCCTACGTCCCCTCTTACTGCACAGAGTGCGTACGATACAAAGAAAATTACATCCTATCAGAGAGTTAATATATATATATATATATATATATATATATATATATATATATATATATATATATATATTTATTATATATATATATATATATATATATATATATATATATATATATATATATATATATATATATATATTTATATATTTATATATATATATATATATATATATATATATATATATATATATATATATATATATATATATATATATATATATATATGTATATATATATATATATATATATATATATATATATATATATATATATATATATATATATATATATATATATATATTTATTTATTTATATATATATATATATATATATATATATATATATATATATATATATATATATATATATATATATATATATATATATATATAGGTGGTATCTAACCTCAAAGCTACAATGTTTATTACAAAAATATATATCTAAGCCATTTATACAATGATAACAGTTAACGATGTCACATGTACATATATACAATTTGCAAAGTTCAATAATATTTGTGCATTGAGTTTCTTGCAAATGAAAGCCCTCTCTCTGATCATGTTTTCCCAATTTTTCTAGGGGATTCCTTGGCCTCCGATGAAGCTTTACCTGGTGCGGATTCGGTGTTCTTTCTTATGTTACGTTTTCTTCCTTATTTGATTCAACCTGTCAATTGAGACCTTGGGACCGCGTTAGATCACTGGAAAGGGGCTCGCATAGGGCGCCTTTAAAGGCTTTCGAACGCGATTTATTCTCACTTAACCATGTGGCGCGTCTTGGAGAGATCGTGGCATGAAAGGTTTCGGCACCGATTGAAGGTCGCCCTCCGATACTTGTCCGAAATCGATTTGAGCCATCGTTGATGCTAGTTCCTTGATGAATTTGCATTCTGTTTTTGACGAAGACGAGGAGAACAATGGTTGCGGGTATAATAAGGTAATGCCAGTCACTTCCGTAAAGGGGAAAAACCCGAGTCGTTAGGCAAGGCACGAATGCCCAGCAGGATTATTGGGAGTGTCACTAGCCACCTTGTTGGCGGGCCAGTATTGAGGCCTTTAAGGTCCTATGTGCCAAATAGTGTATTCTACTGACTGCCGCAGGGATGGTGATAGCTGAGCGGAGGCGGGCCCATACAAAGCCCCAATTGTTCCATGATCGGACGGCACGGGGGAAGGGGGTACGTTAAGGAGGTTACCAGTTATCAGTGCAATTGAAGGCTTCTCGGAGATCCTCACGGCTCTGGCAATCTTCGTTTTCCGGTCCAGTAGTTTACTGCACGCACAATCCACCAAGAGATCAAAATGCTTCAGGAAATCGATTTCCAAAATTGGAGTGGTGGTATCGGTGACTACAAACGACCACCTAAATGATCGCGGGAGACTTGGGATTACAATATCCGCGTGCACCTCGCCGTGCACCTTAATTTTTTCGCCATTTGCCATGGAAATGTTGACTCCCGATTCACGCACTTCACTTAATGGCACCAGTTTGGTCGGTACGTTAGACGCACTCACCCCCATATCTATTAAAAATTCGCATATTTTATTGTATATTTTTGCGCCGATAGTGAAAACAGATGGCACGCCAGAGGCCGCGCTAGCTGTGGCATGCCTGGCTAGTTTTCCGCCGGAAGCGGCGAAGATGGCCTAGAAGAAGGCTGCATTTGCAAAGTCTCACCTCTCTTTGGCCACCTGCACCAAGGTTTACAGGTTTTTGCCTGTTCACAAAATAAATATGAGCCAGGCACACCATAGGTTTTGGTCCCTTCTAAATGGCCGTAAGCCCACCGGGATATTATGCTTATAGCACTGTTATTATGCCTTGACCACGACGAATTCGTGGTGTTATTCACAATATCTCTATATCCACAATTATTAACTGCATGATCATTAAATGCATAATTATTAGATTCACGATTACTAATGCACTATTATTAAAATTACTATTATTAATTGGCACAGATGAATTTGATGCGGACACTAAAGTGCATTCCTTCAATTACCCCCTCGCGTTTACACTCAGGCATTGCGCTTTGTCGAAAATAATCAGTTCATCCGCTTTTTTACCTAGCTGGGCCACGGATAGGACCTTTTGCGACGCGATTACAGGCGCTATGCTCAGCGGCAAGGACTGAGAAAATTTATGTCGCACTAAATCTTCAACGACTCCTACCTGAAGTGCTATCCTCCTTAGTTCTTCCAAATTCAGTAAGGGCCGGCCGGTAAGGGGGGAAGATGCTATAAGTTTCTCGAAAAGTTCGGGCTCGCTCTTTTCGAAAAGCCCAATGACTTCCGTCTTTAGGTTATTGTAGTTTTGTCCTTCAAAAATATCTTCTGGCAGTTGATTGACAGTCTCTGGGGTCATTGAGTCTAAGATTTGATAAAATTTTGCCTCGTTCTTTTTTATTCCGGAGTTGTGGAACCAGCCAGTGACCGCTGATTCGTTAAACATAGATGGTTTTATGCTCACCGCATTCGCGAACTCTCCTTCTTGCCTTGCTTGCTGGTTGTCTGTACTTTCCATCTTCTTTCTTCTTTGCTCGGTTTCGGCGCCTAAGGTATCTAGCCAGTTACAGAGGCGGTGGTTAGATTCCTGTCAGCCCAGCGGATCCTGAGATTGGTTGGAGTCTAGCCTGTGATTGGCTAAAATTCTCAAATTGGTATCTTACTTTTGGGGTATTTTCCCTGCGAGGGTATCACAAAAGATGACCTTATAAAATTTCACATTAAGGCAAAACATCTTTTGTTGCCAATTCTTTTTCCATTCCAGACAGCTCTATTACTTGTTTGCTTATCTGCTCTCACACTCGGGTAAGATACCCTTACATTGTGGTTGGATTTCAAACCAGACGTTCTAATCAGATTCCACTGGTTCACAAACTGTCTCCAAACGACCTTATTTTATTGCTCCTACCCCCCCCCCCCTCTCTCTCTCTCTCTCTCTCTCTGTAAACGCCCCCTTGTCGAGGTGAGAGAGCTTGCGTGTACCATAACGCCAATCGGCACTCACTGGTTGCGAGAGACTAGGACTAGATGGGTCCTAGGCACTGCGGCGCGATGAATAGGATGAGGGTAAGTGCCACGTTAACCCCCTCCCTGGTGCGTAATATTTTACCATTCCCAGTGACCATTGAAGGGTGCCTCTGGTAGCAACTGTCCGAGGTAATGGGCCTTGTTTCTAGGTTGGTTTTCAGGCCAAAACAAAGCCTTTGGTCGAGTCTCTTGGTGTGGCAGAATATCAAATGAATGCTACGCCGAGATCTTGGCCACCCTGAAGAGAACTAGTAGGGGTTTAGTACGGGGCATGTTCCGCTGTTTACCTGGTGCAAAATCGATAGCCCCTTCGGAGGCTGTCAATGCTGCTTGGGTGGGAGCCACGGCACGCCGGGCTCGGACGAACAGCAGTAAAAGAATCGTGCCTTCTGAAAGATCCGAAAAGTCTCCGATGGATAGGCGGGAGCGACTCATGTGGGGTGAACTCACCAACCTCCCTTATTTTTTATTGAGTGGTCGCAAAGTATTCAGAGATATAACGTGTTCAGCATGATTGGGAAGACAGGACCGGCTGCTCTTAAATATACATGTTCGGTGTGCTAAAAGGACAAGTGGTGCGTGGACTTTCCGGAGAGGTGTTACTCGAAATGCCACCCGGCAAGTATCTGCACGGACTGTGTCCTTAAAGGAGAAGTGCAACAGACCAAGGATCTATATATTTCATCTGAGCAAAAATCTAAAGAACTGGAGAGGAAGATGCAGAACCTAGAGTGTGAACACGCGCGTCAGCTTCACCGTCTCGAGGACAGGATCACTGAGTTGTCCTCAAGACTAGAGGTCTAGTCGGCTCACGATGTATCTCCCACCGACGTGGGTGGATTCGCCGACGAAACCCTCACCCGAGAAGCGAGCACCGCATCGGCAGTGCCACGCCAGCCTTCCAACGTCCCAGAGCTGGAGTGAGCTGCTGCGGGACTGGCTTAACGGGCCCCCCCAAAAGAGGAAGAATACAAAGAAAAAGAAGAGAAAGTAGAAACAGAAGAAAAGAAAGCAGAAACAGAAGTAAAACCAGATGAAGATAGGAAAAAAGAAAGAAGAAAAATATGTAGAAGAAAGATGAAACATAGAAGTCGCTTCCAAAAGTGAAGACTCTGTTCTCTGCAGTCAAATGTGCGAGGGTCATCCTCATCGATGATTCTCATTCAAGGGATCTTCAACCCATGCTAGCGGCCCACCTTCGCACCAGTGTGAGGGAAGGCTGCCTCCCAGGACATGAGAGCCACCAGATAAGAGTGGAGGCTGAGAAATCTCAGATTTCCGAGAGTTCAGTCGTTGCCCTGATGGTAAGTGGCAACGACATCTACCACATAGGAGGTATGGTAGGCCCTACAGGCGAGATCCTTCAGACGGTCATGGGGGCTGTGCATGACTGTGGATTGAAAACTCCCAGACGTTTCGTGGTCGAGATGATCTCAAGAAGAGGTCCAAGCTGGATCGCTCACTCGAGGAACGTCTCATTAAACCGACGAAGAGCAGATTTATGTACGGCTGAAGGTGTGTTTTTTGTCGCCTCCTACCGCATCTTTTATGGTAGTAACAATCTCTACCAAAGGGATGGGGTTCACATTTCCTTTAAAGGGATGGCTGTACTCTCAAAGTGATACAAGATGTCGTAGAGTGGACTTAAAGACGGTCCGGTCCAGAGTAAGGGCTGACGTGCGCTAGTAGGCCAAAGTCACCCCTGGAACGACCTTCGCGGAGGTCGCTAGAAAAGATGCCACCACAACACCAAAAGAAAATAGAGAGACAAGTAAGACGGGAAAGGGAAGATCATAGGGAGTCCTACATTCGGGGACTCCGTGAAAGTTCTTCTATCTAATGCGAGGTTAATCAGAAACAAATTTCTTGAACTTCGTGGCCTCGTAGCGACGGAATAACCTGAAATGATGGCCATAACAGAGTCGTGGGTAAAAACCTCAAACCGAGATTTTGAAGGTTACCAACTCTTCCAAAGCGATAGGCCAGACAGAGAGGGTGATGGTGTGATGTTGTATGTCAAGGATACACTCGAATTGACAAACTGCAACATTGTATCCGACCACGAGCTACTAGGAGTTGACCTGGATGATTTCAATACCCAAGTTGACTGGGAAACTAGAGAAACCTGTGGCGAGAACGCACTAACCCTGGAGTTCGCGAACAACGAGTTCCTGACTCAATGGGTGAGAAAGCCAACGAGAGGCAATAATACCCTCGACTTGGTTTTCACCTCTAAGGGTGACATCGTTGAGGACCTCTCTGTTGGGGAAGAGCTCGTTGGGAGTGACCACCGACTAGTCAGATTTATAGTCAAGGTCCCCTAGGTAGAGTCTGCGACTAGTAAATCGAGGAATCTTGATTTTAGAAGAGCAGACTTTGCAGTTCTTCGTGCTCGATAGATTGATGCGAGGCTAGAAGTGTGCGATGATGTTGAAGATTCGTGGAATAGATTCAAAACTATGTTCATGAGTCTTCAATCACGATTCATCCCTTTGAAAATCCTTCGTCGGTCTTCCGTTGTACCAAAGTGGTTCAATCGAGAAATTGGTCAACTGCTGAGGGAGAAGAGAACGATGTACCGGCAGTCAAAGATTTCTGGAAACTTTGAGGAGTACCGTAGGGTAGCTAGGAAATTAAGGTCCAACACAAGGGCGGCAAAGCGTGCCGAGGAACTCCAAGTGGCGAGACTTTGCAAGGAGAATTCCAAGGAGTTCTTTGGTTATGTAAACAGCCGTAAACCAATCCATCGCACGATTGGCCCTTTAGTGAATGAGGAGCAGGCATTTTAGCACTCCGATGCAGAAAATGCTGACCTCCCGAACGAGTACTTCTCTTCAGTGTTTACTGAAGAATGTGGTCCCATTCCCCAGCCCACGGATTCTTACTTGGGAATAAAACTGGAGGAAATGGACATCACCCAAGGATAAATAGAAGAAAAGATCATTGATCTACAGACGAATAAGTCATCTGGCCCGGACGGGTTTCTACCTAAAGTGTTGAAAGAAGTGCGCGATGAAGTGTTACGACATCTGAACACAATCTTCAACATGTCAATCCGAACCGGATGCGTTTCTAGTGACTGGCATGAGGGAGAGGTGACTCATATTTTCAAAAAAGGAGACCCTAGACAGCTGTCGAACTACCGACCTATTAGCTTAACCTCAATAGTTGGTAAACTCATGGAAAACATCATGGTGGACAAAGTGACGTCATATTTAGAGTCTAACTTGCGATTGGGGAGTTCCCAGCACGGTTTCCGAAGGCAACGGTCATGTCTAACGAATCTTGTGGAATTCTTCCACTTCGTTTTCAGTGAGCACAACCGGGATAAGGCGGTGGATGTTATCTACTTAGACTTTCAAAAAGCCTTCGATAAGTTACTAACTACACCTCTGGAAAATTCGTGCGCTGGGCATGGACGGAAATATAGCAAGTTGGATACACAACTGGCTAGGTAGCAGACGGCAACGGGTGGTGTTGAATGGACAGGCTTCTTAGTGGGTGCCCGTTACTAGCGGTGTTCCTCAAGGTTCTGTTCTTGGACCACTACTGTTCATCATCTACGTGAAACGACATGGACGGTGAGATGGTTGCGAAGATTTCTAAATATTTCGATGATACCAAGCTTGGTATGAACGTCACAAAGGAAGGAAATACTGCCCGCTTTCAAGATGATCCTCGGAAGATTAGGGAGTGGTCGGACACATGGCAAATGCCTTTTAACGTGAACAAATGCAGTGATGTATATCAGCCACCGAAACCCCCAATCTCAGTATATGCTTAAGGGCACTGCTCTTGAATCCACCGACGCTGAGAAGGACTTGGGTGTAACTATAACTAGTGATCTCAAGTTCTCGAGTCAGTTATTGAGGCGGAGAAGAAAGCCCAAAGGGTGTTAGGTTACATAAAGCGACAGTTTGGATATCGGAACAAGGAGATAGTACTGTGTTTGTATAACTCTCTTGTCCGACCGCACCTGGAGTATGCCGTACAATTTTGGAGGCCTTCGCTTCGAAAGGAGTATCGCAAGATTAGAACGTGTGCAAGCCAGAGAAACCAAACTGATTCCCTCTATAAGACACAGGGTTAAGAAGATAGATTACGGGAATTAGACTTGTTCTCGCTGGAGACCCGGAGACTGCGTGGTCAGCTTATTGAAGTTTTCAAAATACTTTGAGGCTTCGACAGTGTCAACTACAGGGATATTTTCCAGCCTAGCCAGAGCAGAACAAGAAATCACAGCTACAAACTCGAACTTAAGCGTTACCAGTGTTATCTCTGTGGGAAATCTTTCACATATAACATCTGCGGCACTTGGAACGCACTTCCAATTGAATTTGTCAATACCAATTCTGTTCAACAGTTTAAGTCGAGACTTGGAGCCACTTGGAGACTTCAAGCGTGGCGCGAGGGCTCTTCTAGAGCGTCAATCTGACCCTTTAGAGGACTGCACCTGCTCAAAAATGTTCACTGAAAGGTACCCTCTTTGAATGGATTGTAAAGCCACTAGGCTACCTCTTTTTCTTGTTACTCCTTGTTACTTTCTCTCTCTCTCTCTCTCTCTCTCTCTCTCTCTCTCTCTCTCTCTCTCTCTCTCTTTGTGTGTGTGCAGTTATTGTACACTACAGACTTTCTAGGGCGGCATTTTTAAAAAAAATTATTACATAATTTGGTTGTAGCGGTACAAATGCCCGAAAAGAACCACCCTAATATTCTCGAATTTGGCTGACGCAATACTTTTGTTTATAAGTCAGATGTCTATCAGTATTTTGTAATTATTTGTGATTTTGCTTCTTTTTCGAGGTAAATAGTATTCTAAACAATTTGGTAGATTTTATATAGTTTATTTATTCAAGCACTTCAATCAAAGTTGCTTTAACTAATATTAAACCAAAAGTTTTGCCACATTATTTTTGTATTTTATTTTTATTATTTACCTAACTTTGCTAAATTCATAAAAAGTAATCATCACTAATCATTACCATCATCATCATCATCATCATCATCATCATCATCACTAACTCTATAATTTAAGAAGGGTTATTTTTTTTAGTATTTGAATAATAATTTCATCTTAGTTTGGTTATGACTTATGTTTTTTCATCAATTATTTCTAATAATGCTTTTATAATATCAAAAAACAACATAGTGAATTTCAGAAATAAATATAAGTATCGAAATTTTGTGAATTTTTAAAATCCAAAGAATTACAAATGGTTAAATTCAGAAAATTTATTTTCATATATCTTCTATAACTCTATATTTTAGCAACGTGATATTTTGAAAGGGGAGAAATTTAGTTAAGAGTTTCTGAAATTCGCTAATTATAATAATTTTAAAAAGGAACTCTAAACTAAATTTCACCGCTTTCAAAATAGCATGTCGCTAAAATATAGTTATAGAATAAGGTATATCAAAATAAATTTTCTGAACTTCACCATTTGTAATTCTTTGGCTTTTAAAATAATTACAAAATTTCGATACTTATAAAAAACATAAGTCATAGCCAAACTAAGATGAAATTATTATTCAAATACTAAAAAAAAATCCTCTTCTTAAATTATCAAGTTACTGATGATGATTATAATTGGCGAAGTTCAGAAAATGTATTAAAAATTAACCATGGCTGCTTTTTTTAGATTTTAACTTTTAATCTTAGTAGCGTAGCCATTGCCTGGTTCTCTTTATTTTATTTTCGGATCTATAGGAGAGAAATAGGTTGTCACTTAAATTCTTACTCTTTCTTTTATATAGTCAGTTGCTATAACATAATCCTATCCTATACATTTATCATTGACCTATCATATCTAATTCAAGTTCAAGGTCATCATTATTTCAATCCGATAACTATATCAATTTTTCTACATTTATTAAATAACTTATTTTTGTTTTCTATTTCTTATAAAATTAAACTTTACTTAAAAATTATATTCATTTCCATTTATGAGTTTATGTAAACTGTACTCCATAGACAATTTATTATTATAGTGTGTGGTTGTTTTAAAACCATAAACTATATAGTAGTTTGTTATTTTCAACTTTCTCGGTTTTGGTGGCGCAACTAGCACTTTTTTTGCATTTATTCCATGCTATTTCCTTGTGGTTTTTGGCTTGTGATTGGTGTTTTTGTTTTTCTTCGCAGATTAACGATGTCGGCAAAAAGAAAAAAGCTCGGTGGACATGACTACAGAGAACTTGCCAAGAAAAGGTCAAAGCGTCTGTAACAACAATTATATACTTTCTTCGCTTCTTGACAGTCCACTGCCAATCAGTGTAAGCCCATCAATGATGTGGATTCAGAGGATATAGTAGAAACAAAGGATGAATTTGAATCTGATGAATGTGGTGCCGAGTAAAACAGTGAGAAAGAGGTGAATTAAATGGGAATTAACAATGAATTAATAGATCATATTGTTTTCAATGGAATCCTCAGATTGCTGAAGCAGATTTTGCACCATCAGCACGAAAGTATAGTGATCAGACAAGATATATGTCCAAATCATTTTTTTATCGGAAACTGAAGAATGGTGAAGTCAGTCACAGGACCTGGCTGACATATTCAAAGAAAAGTGGAGCAGTGTTTTGCACACCTTGTCGCCTGTTTGGTGGCACATGTCAGTTTTCTTCATGTTCAGGATTCTGTGACGGGAAAAAGGGACAGAAACGTTTAAAAGAACACGAAGATTCACAAGTTGCTGATTGATCAGCAACAAAAAGAGATGCAATATTGGAGAGAAGTTTTGAAGAGGATAGTTGCTATTGTGAAAGCTCTCTCTTCCAGGGGATTAGCATTCAGAGGCACCAGTAAACATTTTGGATCACCTAATTCACTTTCTAATGGGAATCATTTAATGCTGTTAGAGCTCATTGATGAATTCGATCCCTTTCTTGCTGAACCCCTTAAACGATATGGCGATGCTGGTTCAGGGAAAGTTAGTTACTTGTCCAAAGCAACTATCAAAGAGTTTATAGGTATCATGGCAAAAGAAGTGTTCAAGCTAATTACCAATGAAGTAAGGACTGAAAAGTATTACTCAATTAGTGTGGATTCTACACCAAACATTTCACACGGGCACCAGCTGTCATGCATCATTAGATATGTAAACCATGATGGTCATCCAGCTGATAGATTTCTTGGTTTCATCTAGAACCCTGGACATAAAGCAGAGTTGTTTAATGCTGTGACTGAAATGCTTGAGAAACATGATATCAATAATCAGAATATTAGGGGTCACTCCTATGATAATGCCTCGAATATGTCAGGCCATTATTCAGGGCTGCAGGCTCCAATTAAAAGATGTTAATAAGTAGCAGTTTACAGTCCATGCTCTGCTCATTCACTGAATCTTGTAGGAACATGTGCTGCTGAGAGCTGTACATAAGTTATCTTCTTCTTTGGTACCATCCTAACATTGTACAACTTCTTCTTTGCCTCTACCCATAGTTGTAAAGTTCTGCTTTCATACCTGAAGAAGCGAGTAGTTGTGAAAACTTTATCAAATACAAGATAGTGTGCTAGGGAAGAGGCTGTTAGATGTTTAAGAAATTCCTGGAAAGAAATCATTTAAGCTCTGCTAGCCATAGCAGATGATGTCACAAAAACCAGTCACACGAAGGAAGTGCGGCTGCATCAATGGCAAACTATATAGACAGGCTTGAAACTTCTATTATGGTCGCATTGTGGAAACCAATGCTGGATAGATTTAAAGCAGTTAGCGAATGCTTGCCGAGTGCTAGAGTGGGTATGGGCAGTGTGGTTTATCTCTACAACAGTCTCATTACATTTGTAGACGAATGTAGAGAGGAATTTGATAAATATGAATAAGGCAACGCCCTCTCTGGACAGAATGAATATGATCAGCCTACTTCTAGAAAAAAGAAAAGAAAAATCCAGGTTAGTGAAAAACAAGCAGAACAACCAATACTCATTACAAGGGATGAATTTCACATTAATTATTCCTTGTCATAATTGATAGTCTAAAATCTGAACTCGAAAAGAGAGTAGTAGCTTATAGGTCTTTCTTTGATTACTTCTCTTTATTTGAAAAATTACTACAACCTTCAAAAGATGACCTGAGGAGTCAAGCACTGAATCTCATGCAGCATTATGACTGTGACATTGAACAAAGCATAGTCGATGAAGCCATGAACCTGCGTGTACACCTGCTGCAAATTAAAACACCCACCAACACAATAAGTGGCTTGGCAGAATTTATATTCGCAAATAAGCTGAGAGCTGTTTATCCAAATGTTACCATTGCTCTAAGAATTTTCCTTTGTACCTTGGCAATCAACTGTAGTGCCGAACGGTCGTTTTCTTGTTTAAGAAGGATAAAAAACTACCTGAGTTCAACATTATGTCAAGAAAATTTAAACAGTCCCTCCATACTTGCAATTGAGTGTGATCTCACCAAATCCATGGATTATGATAATGTTATTAACTTGTTTGCTAAGCAAAAGCCACATTTAAAAAAATAACTCTAAACTTTGTAACAATGTTTAAATATGGATATCCCCATTGTACTGAATAACTGAACTATGGGCCAATGAAATTACCCATCACGAATTCTTTGATGTGCTGTATAAATAAATCACTGCGTATATGTCAAATCATGCTTTTGCTTTCTTCTAGACTATAAGTAATAAGAAACCATATGGGCTTGAAGAGGGGCGGTAAAATTTATATATCCTGTGGGTGACTAGCACAATAAATCCGGCACTGCGCACCAACACCATCTTCTCTACTAACTGGCTCAGACAGCTGGCAAAGAGTTATAGGATGGTATTGATCTGCGTCCAACCCGTCCCTGCCAGTCGTAAAATTGAGAAGATGAGACTTAGTTTGATTTATAGGTGTAAAGGCTATCGTGGAACCCGGTTCACACGGCCCAAAGAAAATATAAACATAAAATTTATAGAAGACTAGAGATCTAAAGGCCTACCAGAAATTCACCAGAATTAATCAGGACGGTGCTAAATTATGAGGTATCCGCAAGGGGTTAAAAAAATACACGCACAAAAAGTATTTTCAGTATTATTTACAACAAAATTAAAATGAAATAAATTAACTGTTAACAAATTATACAAAGGTCATCAAACAATAAGAAAAGTCACAAATGCTTAACACCATCGAACGACCACAAGTCGTTTTAACCAAAAAGATATTCGCGCATAAAAAAGATAGGTTCTATGGATAAGTTGTTTAAAGCCGAAACGACACACGTCATGGAAGTTGAAAATAGGTTTCGCTACTCTAGTGCCAGGTGTTCCCGGAATAATCTGTCCTGTCTTACGTCCCTTACCCGAAGGTCCAAAGTTACTTGAATATCACTTATAAAAACTTAATTAATTTAAAGGGTAGGAAGAAGAAATAGATACTCCAAAATACCTGATACCAGAGAAGTTAAGCAATAGCCCAAGTTGGGAACCCAGGCGAAAGAGGCTCGGCGATGATGAGGGAATTCGACCCAAGTCGACAGAGATTAATGCAATGGCGGTCTCCGGCGAAGAGAAACACACAGACGGCGATATCGTGGCGAAAGGCGTCGGGACTACGGGGAACGATGATTCGAAGGCCCAACGATCCGAGAGAAGGAATTCGAGATGACAGAATTTCCCAAAGAGGAGATGGCGAGGTGACTGAGGGAGAGCTTTCACGTGCCCAGTGTGAACGGCTTCCCAAAGGAGAATACTTGCAAACGTAACTGGAAGAGCACTATTCGATGCAGCCGAAAGAGGGGCAGCGACAATGCTGGCAGGAATCAATGGCAGAAAATCTTCGCTGCACGAAGAAATCCAGTACGAGTCTCCAAAAATTAATGACGTCAAGGTAAGTGAGAGACAACGATTCAGTAGAGCAATCAGGCAGAATTCTCGCAACAGAATAACTTAAAAAGGCTCACAGCCCTATTTATATCCTTCAGTCCGAAGGGGGAAAAGGGAAGTGGGGCACAAAAGAGGGGGGGGGGGGGTGAGTCGCTTCCCCTACGCAGAATAGACTGGTAGGTTACAGAAGTTTAGGCTAAAAATGGTAGCCTCGAAGCGGGTCGACCTGCGATAAACACCATAAACTATGATGAGAAAGGAAAAGCATGGGAATCTGAGGGCCTACCCTTTACAATAGTCTATAAAAGTCTTATTAAAATTACTGACGCTGCTGAACTATGGGGGTATTATGGCAAACATAACGGCTGTCGCACACTCCGAGGTCTACCCGGGCATGGTTGAGCTGCTGTGATCGTCTCCGAATAATAAAAGAGACTCTAAAACACTCCTTTGGCATTACAAGTGATGTCGCCCCATTATGGGTATGGGCATTAAACTCCCGGAAATGTCCATTGAAGGCTCTCGAGGCTCAGCCGACTCAGGTCCAGAGGCAGCTCATTTATTGGTAGCCGATTACTCAGGTCAGGTTTTTCTTCAAAACCACGGGGCTTTTGGTCCCAGAGCCGGGAAGAAGAACCATCACTGGTTGATATAGAAGATTCTTTCAGATAAGGTCTGATGTCGTCAAATGTCACCCTGAGCGACTGACCGGGCTAGAAGTGCCGGGGAGAGGGGAGTAACATTGGGTATTTCGGTATGAGAGCGATGCTTCTCCGGTATATTATGAATACTTCTGACACTAACGGTAGAAGAACGATGAAATATTTTAGGCATGTCGGAACTCGAACGTGATAGTCAGTTTCGTCCAGCTTCATGCAAAACATTTGAGAGAGACGACCAAGCGGTGAGGTTTGTGCTCGAGCATGTTGTCTAGCTATTTTCACGTCCAGGCGCAGGGAGTCGCGCAAAGCGATGACCTTCTTTTCATATAAGAATATTTGGCAGATTTTCGTCGCAACACTGTAAGCACCATCGCAGTTGGCACAGCAGGGTGTTTTGGCGGTAATTAAAACTACAATTCACACAGTAATGGGTGTCGTATAATGACCCTTGGTTTTGATCACTATACTCTTTGACACCCTTTTAAGAGTGGTATACTTTAAGGGGGGTGAGTTACTTCTATGATGAAGTAGGCTTTGTTCTAAGAGTGCTAATTCAGAAGTTTTGTTCTTAAGGAAGAGCTATTTTTAAACACATAAGGATAAGAGGAAACGCCGGAATCTACCAAAATAAACATGTATTTTAAATGAAACACTTAAATATTACAAACCAACAGTTAACACATTTCTATCTTTGGCATCAAAGATCTTTCAATGACAAAAAAATAAAACAAATAGGCTTCCCGTAAACATACCAATTGCCGATTAGTATTTTTTATCGCGACTCTATTTGATTAGCGTTAAACATTAAATTAACGTACTCTCGTCTACAAACACATATGACCTAGGTTCACGAAAATGGTTTCTACTCTCCTTTAAAACGTGGGACGTACTAAACTTCTACTATCGCAATAGAGATATAAATGTTATTTTTAACTTACAGGTAGGTATTAGGGATTGCCGGATGTTGCTGGAGGACTTATCTGTCGCTTTGAAGTGTTGTGGCCGCTGGTTGAATTTTCGTCGATGAGGGATTGCTTGTCGCCTGTGACGGGGGCTGATTCTTCAACGTAATTAAAGAACGGGAGCTCGTTGGGGCTGGGTTCTTCTCCTCTCACTGTTACGGAGCTTGAGATGTAAGAGTCGCTCGAGTGTGAGCGGCTTTGCTTTTCTTCAGTCGGACTTCTTTGTAGACTGAACAGGCTTCTTCGGTATGGCACCGATATAAAGCTTGTCTATTTAGGTTAATACGGCCCTGAAAGGGGGGATCGATTTTCTCAATCTGATCCTATCGTTATCCCGGAAATAGTCTCGTATGGCTGAAGGATCGATCTTCACGAACTAACCCTTCTTCTGGCGTATCAACTTCTAATCTTCTTGTCTGGCTGAAGGATCGATCTTCACGAACTAACCCTCCTCTGGCGTATTGACTTCTGATAATCCTCTTTCTCTTTCTTTGCGGGGCCTATTTATAGGCGGATTGCCGCCCCATCTAAAGGGGGAAGTGACCAGACCACAGAGGCAAAGGAGGGGGAGGGCGAATGGTGAGTTAGCATCTGGGGAGAGCGAGAATTCCTGAGGTGGCACTGGGGTGCCCAAGTCAGCTCGCAAATAAGAGGCTCGCAACCGCACCGCTACTTGGCGTACCTTCTGACTCGCACCGCTTTTTTTCCTTTACCACGGGTTTATGGTTCTCGTAGGTAATTGGATCGTTAGAGCGTCGTTTAAGGACCTTAGGTGGTCGCCTTAAAACAGATGTTAGCTCCAACTGCCCACAGCGGCGGGGAGATCTCACATGGTAAGCAGTTTCGCCGGCTACCTTTCCCACGCTTCTCCTCATGAAGGGGGGGGGGGCTTTAATGTACCCTATACTTCTCCAGGATGCTTAATGTAGTCATTTCTCTACATTTCCCTTCCTCCTTAAGAAATTAAAGGGAGGGGGGGGGGGCAATCCGACGCTTACAATAATATACATGGGTAACTTACGGAACATTATATTATACAATAAACTCTAGTTCACTCGGGAATGCCTCGATAACATTTCACCTGACCTTACATTAATTCCTATATTACTGTGCCAACTTAGGATCTTCTTACCTACCACTAGGGGGTTACTCGCCCCTACTTACTTACAATTCTACTGATTTACACTTAACTTTGCTATAATACAATAGTTGGGCTGCTCCTTAATCGTCGACAGGGTTCCGACTTAACGAGTCGGCCATACAATTGTTGGACCCTTTTATATAGTGAATGGAGTACTGGTACTCCATCAAGAATAAACTCTATCTCAGGAGTCTTCCATTCTTACTCTTATTTTTACTTAAGTATGACAACGGTTAATGGTCGCATTCCAACTTAAACTCGCGCCCTATTAGATAATATTTGAATTTACCTATGAACCATATTATGGCCAAAGCTTAGATTTAGATAGTAGCGTAGGCTTTTTCTCTACTCAACAGTTTCCTACTGACATAAGCTATGGGATAGGCTGTTTCGTCATCTTCGTATTTAAGCAATACTCCGCCTAACCCGTCTTGACTAGCGTCCGTGCGAAGGCCGAAGATCTTGTTGGGATTTGGTAAGCGAAGAATGGGCGCAGTTACGAGTTTTCCTTTTAGAACCTCCAACTAAGTTATTGCATGGGGGTTCCACGTGACAGGGTCTGACGCTGTCTTTTTTAACAAATCATTAAGTGGGGCCGCAATGGAAGCGAAGTGTGGTACAAAATGCCTATAGAACGAGGCCGCTCCCATAAACGATCAGAGTTGTTTCTTTGTTTTTCGGCCGGGGCATCTTGACTATGGCGTCTACTTTTTCTTGCTGGGTAGTCAAGTGTTTTTGTCCTATTTTGAATCCCAGGTAGTCAATGGATTCGTAGGCAAAATAACACTTGGTCAGCCCGGTGGTTAGACCCTGCTCCTTCAATTTCTCCAGCAATGAGCGTAAGGCGTGTAAGTGTGACTCCCATGTACGGTTAGTTACGTACACGTTGTCGAAGTAAAATGACACGTCACTTAGGCCAGCGATAATTCGCCTCATCATCCTATTATAATTGCTACCGGCTGTAAGTAGTCCGAAGGGTAGCCTGGTAAACTGTAACAGACCTCTCTCGGTCGCAAAAGCCGTCAGTTTTTTGGACTCCTTAGCGAGAGGTATTTGATAGTACGCTTTACACAAATCCAATTCGGTGATGAATTTAGCGTCTTCAAATAAATGGAGATTTTGATCTATTAGTGGGATGGGCTTGGCGTCGAAAACGGTCACTGAATTCAATTTTCGGAAGTCCACGCACATCCGAAATGATTGATCAGGTTTCTTAACCATTACTATGGGGGAGCAATAATCGGACTCCGATGGCTCTAAAATTCCCAATTTTAGTAAATTCCGGACTTCCTTATTGAAGGCTTCTCGTAGGTGGATCGGTAAAGGATATGGTTTGCTCCGAACCACTGAATTAGTTTTTAGTTTTATTTCATGGATAAAATCCTTGGCACATCCGGGGTTTTCAGAAATGACTTCTGGGAATTCCATGAGCAAGTTCAACATTTCCGCTTTTTGTTGAATCTCTAAGTGGGGATTTATCTTTAAATCCACCCGAGGGTCTTCTGGGGTAGGTGAGAGCAAGGGAAGTTCGTATTCCTCGTCTTGTTCCACACACACGGTCTGTATGACTTGCAGGGGCGTACCCGGGTAAACGGCATCCATCGGTTCTTCTTCATCTAGAAGGGTAATATTCTTTATGCACACGCGGCGGTGGTATTTTTTTAGCATGTTTATGTGATAGGTTCTTCGCCCTGTTGGGGTATCTATCAAGTAATCGACTGGACCCCGTGCCTCGATTACTTCAAACGGTCCCTTCCACTGGGCCCATAACTTATTATTTTCGGTCGGGAGTAATAATAAGACTTCATCTCCTGCCTTTAATTTTCGAGCCTTTGCTTTCATATCGAAGTAGTCCCGGTATTTGGCTAAATTTTTCTCAGCGTTCTCTCGAGCTAAGCCAGAGCAGTATTCTAGGCGCTCGCGCATATCCATCACGTAGGCGTAAGACGATTTGATTTCTTGGTCGAGCTTCACGTTGGAAAATAATTTCTTAAGAATACTCATAGGACCTCGCACATTTCTCCCGTATAATAGCTCAAAGGGCGAGAATCCCAACGTCCGATGAGGTATTTCTCGGCAGGCGAAAAGGCTACAGGCAGGTATCTGTGCCACTGTGTAGGGTTGTTTATATACAACTTCTTCAATATATTTTTGAGAGTCCCGTTTAATTTCTCGCAGATTCCGTTAGCGGATGGATGAAATGGGCTCGTAAAAATTGGCTTGACTAACAGTAGTTTATTAAAATACTCCATCAATTCTGAGGTGAATTGGCGCCCTCTATCCGATAGAATTTCTTTAGGCAGGCCTACTCGTGCAAATATTGAAATTAATGCTTCCGCGCAGGAAATAGTGTCAATCTTCCGTAGTGCCCCGGCATCTGGGAACCGGGTGGCACAATCCACTAGGGTGAGGATGTAGGAGTGTCCTCCACTTGAAGGGGGGTGAATTGGTCCCACCAAATCAATAGCCACTCGAAAGAATGGTTTGGTTATAACGGGCACCTTTTGTAAGGGTGCGGGAGGTACCCGTCCTCTGGAAGGATCCTTCTGACACACGTCGCATGATCAGCAATAGGCCACAATTTCCCTGGCGGCCTGGGGCCAATAAAAGTGTCGGAATATCTGCTGCGCCGTTTTGTTGTGCCCAAAGTGTCCGGCTAATATTCCATCATGCGCGGTATTCAAAATTCTTTGCGTGTATTCTTAAGGTACACACAGTGCTTTCTTGTTCTCCTTATCCTCCTCGCTGATAGTACGGTAGAGAAGTGAGTCTTCTACGATATACTGGATAGGCTTCTTTCCTTTCACTTGGAGAGTTTCACCTTTTATAGCTTTCTCCCATAGAGGTTTAAGAGTGGGGCATTTCTTCTGAGCACTGGCGAAGGAAGTCAATTTGAACCCATTGTCTTCGAAGGTAATCCTCGGGGTCAACTTAGCAGGTTGCTCTTTCCTCTGGGCTTCTTGTGCCCGGGTGACTACTTGTTGGGCCACTTCTTGCTGGGGAATTAGAGGGTTTTGTCCGATTAGTACTGCGCAGAACTTAATCGGGGCTACTACCACATCCATCCGACCGGTGAAATATCTGCATTGTATATGACATCTCACGACGGGGAATCGATTGTCGCGTCCTAAAAAGTCGTGGACGAATGCGAATTTCTTATGGTTAGGGTTTACTGGGGGCAGCAACTTGTCGGATACCACTATGCACGTACATCCGGTGTCTCTGACTAAAGTGGATACTCGGCACCCATTAACAGTGCCCTCTTCAAATTGTAGGCCGCCTGGCGAACTTTTGTTGAATAGAAAGTTTACCTGTTCCTGGGGCCCTTCGGATGTTGGCGCGGGGACGTAAGACGAATCAGCTTGTCCTGCTGGGATCGCGGCAGTCAGGTTTTGCACCTGTTGTCTCGAGGTCTCCCTCAGTCGGGAGTTCTGTGGGCACTGGAAACTCAGGTAACCTATTATTCCGCAGGTATAACAAGTGACGGGCTTGCTGGGATACGTGCCAGTATTAGGGTATGATCCTTGTGGAATCCTAACTTCTTTTTGATTTTTTTCTCCTCCAAAATTTGGTTTATAAGTTCCTTTTGCTGCTGAGAACTTAAAGGGCTTCTTCTGTAAATGCCTGGGTGGCGGCCCATTTTTCTTTGGGAGGAAGCCTTCTCTTTCTTGTACTCCCTCGGATATAAACGATGATTTACCGCGTGGAGGTCAGCCTCGTCCAGACACTTGTTGAAGGTAGAAGCTTTTCGGTCCTTAACGAATGCACGGAGTTCCTGGGGTAGTGTACTTAGTAACTGATCTCTAAGCATGAAGTCGACGACCGCAGCGACTTCGTTCTCTACCCCTTCTGACTTCATCCAAAACTGTAGGCTTCGACGAAGCTCAAGGCAAAAATGTTTGTATGTTTGTTTAGGTCTTATACGAGCCTGCCTGAACTTCGTCCTATATTCTTCCGGGTTAAGGTTTGTTGCTGAGAGAAGTTCGGCTTTTAGAGTGGAATAGTCCACAGTCGCTTCTGAGGGTAAAGATACGAATATCTCTCTCATCCTACGATTGAGTAGCGGTAACAGTCTGGTGACCCCATCTTCTTCTAGGTCCCAATTATTTACTTCAAATATTTTTTCCAAATGAGAGAGATATGAGCATAAATCTTCTTCGTCCTTGTACTCCGGGAGTTTCATGCTGGCCGCTGGTGACACTCCTGTTCTGGATGACACTGACTGCACCTCTAACTGGTCTTTACTAAGAGCTCTTTCGTGGGCCCTTATCTTCTCTCTTTCATCAGCTTCGATTTTCGTCTTTTCTCTTCTTTCATCAGCTTCCATTTTCATTTTACGTTCCTCTCTCCTTTCTTCTCTTTCGTTTCTCTCTTTCTCCTGAATAAACGAGCTCAGATCGGCTCCTTCCAGTCCGAGGCTTTGACCTTGCTTCCGATAAAGGTCAAACAATGCCATCACGCTTATGTCAGTCATCTACCTTGTTTTTAATCAAGCCTGACCTACTCCACCACCGAAACTTACCACTTGGCCTAACAATTACCTTTAGATTGTATCCACCTCTAACTTTACCAATTTTCCACTCGAAATATTCTATTATTCTTGGTGTTCCTTTTATGTGTTAGCTCTTCCTTAAATACACACTGCTGGGTTCTTTCTAATTTAAAACCTCTAGACCTGACACCACTTTTATAATATGTCGTATAATGACCCTTGGTTTTGATCACTATACTCTTTGACATCCTTTTAGTAGTGGTATGATTTAAGGGGTGTGAGTTACTTCTATGATGAAGTAGGCTTTGTTCTAAGAGTGCTAATTCAGAAGTTTTGTTCTTAAGGAAGAGCTATTTTTAAACACATAAGGATAAGAGGAAACACCAGAATCTACCAAAATAAACATCTATTTTAAATGAAACACTTAACTATTACAAACTAACAGTTAACACATTTCTATCTTTGGCATCAAAGATCTTTCAATGACAAAAAATAAACAAATAGGCTTCCCGTAAACATACCAATTGCCGATTAGTATTTTTTATCCCGACTCTATTTGATTAGCGTTAAACATTAACTTAACGTACTCTCGTCTACAAACACATATGACCTAAGTTCACGAACAATGGTTTCTACTCTCCTTTAAAACGTGGGACGCTTTAAACTTCTACTATCGCAATAGAGATATAAATGTTATTTTTAACTTACAGGTAGGTATTAGGGATTGCCGGATGTCGCTGGAGGACTTATCTCTCGCTTTGAAGTGTTGTGGCCGCTGGTTGAATTTTCGTCGATGAGGGATTGCTTGTCGCCTGTGACGGGGCTGATTCTTCAACGTAATTAAAGAATGGGAGCTCGTTGGGGCTGGGTTCTTCTCCTCTCACTGTTACGGAGCTTGGGATGTAAGAGTCGCTCGAGTGTGAGCGGCTTTGCTTTTCTTCAGTCGGACTTCTTTGTAGACTGGACAGGCTTCTTCGGTATGGCACCGATATAAAGCTTGACTATTTAGGTTAATACGGCCCTGAAAGGGGGGATCGATTTTCTCAATCTGATCCTATCGTTATCCCGGAAATAGTCTCGTATGGCTGAAGGATCGATCTTCACGAACTAACCCTTCTTCTGGCGTATCGACTTCTAATCTTCTTGTCTGGTTGAAGGATCGATCTTCACGAACTAATCCTCCTCTGGCGTATTGACTTCTGATAATCCTCTTTCTCTTTCTTTGCGGAGCTTATTTATAGGTGGAATGCCGCCCCATCTAAAGGGGGAAGTGACCAGACAACAGAGGCAAAGGGGGGGGGGGGCGAATGGTGAGTTAGCATCTGGGGAGAGCGAGAATTCCTGAGGTGGCACTGGGGTGCCCAAGTCAGCTCGCAAATAAGAGGCTCGCAACCGCACCGCTACTTGGCGTGCCTTCTGACTCGCACCTTTTTTTCCCCATAACCACGGGTTTATGGGTCTCGTAGGTAATTGGATCGTTAGAGCGTCGTTTAAGGACCTTAGGTGGTCGTCTTAAAACAGATGTTAGCTCTAACTGCCCACAGCGGCAGAGAGATCTCACATGGTAAGCAGTTTCGCCGGCTACCTTTCCCACGCTTCTCCTCATGAGGGAGGGGTGCTTTAATGTACCTATACTCCTCCAGGATGCTTAATGTAGCCATTTTTCTACAATGGGTGTGCCGGCAAGCACGCCTAACATGTCTAAATTGATTTCAATTGAAGCAACGTCTAGGTAGTTCGACGTATGCGCTTAGCGGGACACGGAATGTACCTAGCAATATTAAACTGGGGAAGTTTTAGTTATGTGTGACGCGTTTGGTACTAAGCTTACTCTGGAGAAGGGTGAGGTCGTAGTTCCTTAATTCTTTGGAATGGACGACACCTTTGACAAAAAGATTTTCATATACTTACTCCAATTACTCAGTCCTCTTTGAGTCAGGGTAGAGATAAGGAGTCATTTTGTATAGGTGTGGTGGTGGAATCATGTTATAAAATCATATTTATTAATGAATAGCAGACATCCGAGGCGGCTTCCCACGCAGGACGATGGACGGGAGCAATGAGATTATTAACAGAGCTGGGCATTGAGGCAACGACTTGCGACTTTGACGCACTATTAATTTCGAAGTCGCAAAGTCGAAAGTCCCTAACGTTTTGAAAAAGTCGGACTAAGTAAAGTCCCACAGCCAACTGCGACTTTGAACAGGAACAAAGACGACTTTTTTTTAAGAAATTGCCGTTGCTATTTTAAGCCAGTTTTAAAGCCCGATTTGGCTAAAAATATAAAATTTGAGTTGGTAACAGCTAACTTTATTTGTATCTGATTTTGAACTTTGCTTTTACGATAAATTAAATTCTTCACATTATATGAGACTGACGTTACATGAAACTACCTAAACGTACCCCCCAAAAGTTTGTTACTCTGAATTTTATTAGAAATTAGTAAAATTACATACACTCTTCAGGCGTGAACCAAGTTTTAAACCTGTCTTGTCAGTTAAACACGTTTGATAACGTATTATGCCTTGTGGCATTCAACGTGCGAATTAATCTCATTTTCTGGTATAAGCACTGTTTATACTTTTCTTGTAGCTAAGACGAAAAAACTACTGTGAAGTGTAAGAAGTAATTAAAATGTGAATGGACTTATTCATTAAGTACAATACCCCCCTCCCCAGCTCTGCAGCTGTGAAGAGGCTATTCAAGGCCAAAAGGTCCTCCCTGGATGAGGTCCACTTTGAGCAGCTTGTGTTGCTCAAAGGGAACATTGGCTTCCTGCAGGAGAAGATGGGCCAGGAGGAAATGGAGGAGGAGGATGACCTGTAGATATTAACTAAAAAATAATAAATATATGTTTTTCTGCCTTATAAAAGCATGTTTCTGTTATCGCGCGCTAAAGTTTACTTTGTAATTTAGCGGAGTCGTACCGGAAAAAAAAGCGCAGTCACAAAGTCGCAAGTCGCACTGGTGGGCCAAAAATAGAGTCGCAAAGGCGCAGTCTCACCAGATCTGACGACAAAGTCACAAAGTCAAAGTCTCACCTGAAAAAAATTAAAGTCGCGCCAAGGTATGATTATTAGGGCCTTCATTTAATTATTAATTCTCCAAATAAAAATTGTTGAACGATCTCTTTCTTAAGTGTGAATATAAATTCACCGTTAGACTCTCCGTTAGGCTGCTATATTTGGTCGGCAGTAATCACAGTCCTTTACTAAGCAAATTGAATGTTAAATGAATTTCAGATGAACTTCAAATGAATTGCAGATGGATATCAGATGAATTTTTTCAGCCCGTCTTATGTCCTGAAGAAATAAAAAAAAAAATAAAGTGTATAGTAGAAGTTGAATGGACAGAGATTGTAGAGAAAGGTAGGGACAGGGAATAGGTTGAGTTGATTGTAGTTGCTGGTTGACCAGCCATCTGCTGGGTTCTTCTTGTTTCATTTAATCTTTAATCTTCATTCTCGGTTAGTTGAAGGCTCTCACACCTCTTTCATTCTTCATTTTCTAAATCCTTTCTATTGCAGATTAATTTTTCTGTTTTCCTTTGTTTTGCATAGCAACCTCAGTTATAAGTGTAGATAGGAGTGGGTTTCCCTCTCGGATCGTGTTTCCCGTTCCTGAAGTTGCCTTTCTTGTTGAGTTTGTCGTTTTGCGGGATATCTATAGTTCTTATATCATCTTCGCTTAAGATCTCATTCAGCTTATCCCACACTTTGCATACTCTTTTGTATAAGGAAAAATTAGTGGTCGGAAGATCGATTTCCTGATGTAGGTCCCCTAGTCTTCTGTGCTCTCTCCTCCTTGTGTCCCTGATTACGTATACTGCAGAGTTCTGAACTCTGTTTTTTTTTATTGCGTTAGACAAAGTGATCCTGCAGAGAGGGTTGTAAATCTCGATCTAATTCTGCCTATTCAGGCGTCTGAGTTGGAACAATTTAATAAGATTCGCCCTCGACAGATTAGTTCGCTCATTTACGTGATTGGCGTACCCGTGTCAGATGAACTTAAGTCCCAGGACTCTTCTTTCATTTTTATATCGATACCTTTTTCCTTCCGCTTCCACTCTGGAAGTTTTGAGCCTGCCTATAGGTATGATAGAGAACTTATCCGTGTTTGTGCGGATCTTCCATTTACGTTCGTAGTTGTTGATATTTTAAATATCTGCTGCAGTGACCATTGCCATATCATCCGCGAATTGTATGTATCTTGTGGAGTCGTAGATCCATAGTATATACGCTGTACAGGGTGGGATTTATGCAGCCCCCCTGTGAGACCCCCTATAGAACTTCGAAGGTCGATTAATCGTAACCTTCTACCGAAATATATGCTTCCACATCCGTAATATAGCCGCAAAGGCATTTCGTGAGAGCTTGGGGTAGTCCCAGCCTCCTACTCTTGAGCTTAAGGCCGATCCTCCAAACCTTTTCGAAGGATTTTTGGACGTCCTTTATCACGATGTTGATGGAATATTTCTCGTATTTTGCCTTTGCGATTGTATCCACTAGGTTTGCCAGAGCTATTTCGTTGATGTTGGGGAATCAAGGACCTTTCTTCTAAATGTCTCATAAGCCTACTATTTATCGCCCTTTCCAGTAGATTTCCGGGCGTCTCCAGCAGTTTAATCGATCTAAAATTGCCCGGTCTATCAAGAGGAATCCCGAGCTTCGGTAGAAATAATATTTTTACTTTTTTTAATGTATCCGGGAGGTAGCCTGCGCTGATTGTGGCGTTAAATAGATAAACTATTTTATTAAGGAAAGAATCCGGTGTACGGATCAAATCCTCCCTGGTGATTCCGGACGTTCAAGGTGCCCTCTGTCTGGTGTTGATGAGAGTGCTTTTGAACTCTTGGAGGGTCACCGGTTCAGTTCCCTGCCACTCCAATATAGTTAGAAATGTGCAAAAGTTGGGGATGATCTCAAGGCGATGTTGTTCCAGTTTTTTGATGATCCTTAGCTTGTGTTCCCTGTCGAGGTCTTCATTATCGTTCTGAGAGTTGTGCAACACTCCCATCCATTGCACACGGAACGCAGCTTTAATTTCATTGGGTTTCCTTCGCAGCTACTCCTTTGTGTTGAATCTTGAACCGGGTCTTTGGACTCCTTTTACCTCCTGCAATATTGATCTTACTCCAGAATTTAGTAGAATTCAGCTCGGAATCGATTGCCTGCACAAATTGATCCCATCTATCGTTTCTCTCTACTGCCGTAGCAGTGATTAGATCTTCATCAATCCGTCGTAGACGCGCCCTATCGCATCTTGGGGGGTAGCTTATTCGATAGCCTCTCTCAATTTGACGTATTGATGCTCTAAGTCTGCGACTTGAGCCATCCTAAGTGGATGTAGAAGGGTTTTGGAAGTTGTTATGAGATATGTTTCTTGTCCGCCTTAACTAGTGCATCCATTAAATTATCAAATCCCAGGTCGATCTCCTCGAGAATCTCTTCGGAGAGGTCAACCTGTTGGTGCCGGTTGAGCTCCTCTGCAGTTGGCATTCTTGTAATATTTGCTTGAAGCGCAGCATACTTGTATCGGGTCCAGTGATAAGGTCAGAATGACCATTTCGTGATCACTGGTCGTTTGTCGTCCTTTATTTACGAGGTAATTATAATGTAGATCCGGTGTTCTGAGTACGATATCTGGCTTGGTTGGTCTAATCGGTCCAAAGTATGTTGGTAACTTTGGCTCAATCTGAACGACTATTTTCCTTCCAAGTAAGGTATCCAGGTTTTTTGACTGCCCTATTAAAGTTGTTTGTATAGCCCGAAGCTCTGCTGCGAGCGTTAAGATACCCCGTAAATATTGCATGATCTTTTAGCCCGAAGTCATCCATTAAATTATGGAAGGGCGAGAAGTCCTTCATTGGGGGTTGATACCCTGTCATGATTATAAGGTTTCCTGTGGTGGTCCTCACGCTGATCGCCAAATAGGCCTCGTCCAATTCTTTGATGTTGGTAAATCTGACGTCATTTTTTATCACAATCGCAACTCCGTCGAAGTTGATGTCATTGGTATTCTTTGCAATAATGGGGTACATTGTTGAAAAGCTTGATTTTGGTTAGCTTTGGGATCTAAGTTGATTTCGTTGCTGATAATTATTTCAGGATCCTTCTTTCAAGTGTGCGTTGCTTAGAGAATGCCTTTCTCATTCCATTTCGCCTCATTTTGGCTGACTATCATCAGTCTTCTCAGTTGTGCCATTATTTCGATATTTTTTCTTCCAGACTAGATCTTTTTTCTGCCTTCTTGGATACCCGTTCGATAGGCGACTTTGCTCTCCCGATGCGTTTCTTCTTGAATTCATTCTAATTGAGATTAATTCTATTTGCACATAAATAAAAAAAATATATATATATACACAGACATTCATATGTATATGGGCATATGTATGTAGAGTATATGCATATTTTCCTTTTCCTGGTTGCCCTGTTGTTGTTTATTTGGGGGGCGATTTGCGTTTTTCCGGTGTCTGTTCATCTGTACATAGGTACGACATCCTCCTGCGTACGCAGATGGTTGCTATGGAATCCTTGCTGGTAATGTGTTTGTTGGGGTTCGTAATCAGGTAATCTTGAAATATGCTTTTAGGGATGTGCGAGTAGATCTTTCTCCATATAGATTTTGCTTTGTCATGTAGCGTCACGTTCATTGGTTCAATTTCAGTAAGATTCGGTAGTATCCTAGACGGGGTATGATCCCAGAGGGTCACATTAATGATGATACGTAATGCCTGAGTCTGGATGGTCTTGCTTTCCAGATGCATGGAAATGTTAGGGTAAAGCAAAATTGGTCTAACCATTGCCATGTACAATTTTCTTTTGTTCTTGAGAGATAAGTTCTGGAAACGATACAGGTACCTTGAATTCCTTATGGCCTGAGTGACCATTTCATTAATGTGCTCACCTTACCCTCTTGTTTTGATCTTGAGAGTAGGGGTAGTGTTCGCCATGTAACAATATGTCGGCTGTCTTTCTTTGCCGAGGGGAACTACTTTAAACTTTTCCGCATTTATGCGAATTTTATACATCTTTTCAAAACTGTTTAGGTTATTTATTTCCCCGTCGTTCTGTTTGCAATATCTTCCGGGTTGTGGTAATCGCTGGTGATTACTTGCGTTATGTCGTCTGCTAGTTGGATGTAGTGAGCGTAGTTGTGGGTCAGGAAGGAAGGTTACCAGTATATATAGCGTACAAGATTGGGCTCAAATAGCTCCTTGATATACGCCAGCCATCATGGGAAAGGGTTGCCCTTGGAGGTTGTTGATTTTAATAATATCCTCTTGGTATTCGAAGTAGTCACAAAAGAGTCTGTAAATGTTAATTTCCATTCCCAGGTCGCATAGCTTCTTCTTCATCCAGGAGTCCATACCTTGTCAAACGCCTATGTAACTTCTCTGAGTACGACGTCAACTGTTTTGTTATCTGCTTTCGCGATAGCAATATATTATGTGATCAATGCAATGGCTGTTTCCGTGCCAAAGGTTTCTACGGAAACCATGTTTTTGAGCATTGTACTTGTCCCTTGCATCCAGGAAGTGCCTTAGCCTGTCATAGAGTAATTTCTCAAATTGTTTACCAATGAATTCCAATAGGGATATTGGCCTGTAACTCCTAATATCCGCTTTGGGCTTTCCTGGTTTCAGAAGAAAGATCATTTGCGCCATTTTTAGCAGGTCGGAAAAATATTAAATGTTCAAACAGGCATTAAAGAGATTTAATAGCGCCTCATTGATGTTTAGAGGGGCACTTTGGTAATGCCTGAAATACCAGAGGCTTTTTGTTTAAATCTCTTTAGTGCTACCTCTAACTACTCATGAGTAAACGGTCTTCCTTCTTCCCTTCCCTACCGGGTGCCATATACGTAGAGATGGGGCGCTAATGCTGGTCCTCGATCCTCTAGATCTGTCAAGACTTCTTCATAATCAGTGTCCAAATTGTTGTTCTTTTCTTCCGTGATGTTAATTTTCGTTTCCCCAAACTCCCTGAATTGTTCTTCTTTTGTCCGGTCAGCCGGAAGCTTTCTCCCGTCGAATGAGACTGTAATGTCGGTGTTGGTAGGGAGAGATCCACTCAGCCTCTTCATCTGGCTCCAGAACTTTCTGGAGTCGCCTTCGTTATCTATTCTGTCTATGATGTCGTACCAGAGCATTTTTGTTTTTTCACTAATCAGATGTTTTATCTCCAAACGAAGGTTCCCAAGTTCTTGATATATATTTCCCGTGTTTCCGAATGTGTTTTTCTTCAATATTAGTGCATCCAATCTATTCTTCCTTCGTATGATATTCTCGTTTTATATTCCACCCTGGGGATGGCCACTCTGTCCGCTTTCTTTATCCTGGACATTATGTTCTCAAAGTGTCTATCTAGGTCTTCAAGTGTGGATCCGTCCAGTTGTCATATTCGGTAGTCTTAGAGAATTCCTTTATAGGTGTCACAGTTGGCCTTGTCGAGGCACATGCGGGAAGGAATTTTAACCTGAATGGGGGAGGTTGAGATGGTTGTGACGATGCTAATGTGATCCTACGGTGTTCAGGGGCCTGGAACTGTTGAATGGTTCAGGACAAAGTTAGAACTGATGAGGATAATGTCTGGGGGTTTTGTAGATCTCCTCGTTAGATACTTGTCGAACTCTGGGCCAGTTCTCCGTACTATATCGCAATCTATGAGAAGGCTCAGAGAGGCTCTGGAACCGTTGAATGTATTTGTATATCCTGATTCTCTGCAGCGGGCATTAAGGTTGTAGGGGTGCGAAAATGTATCAGAGAAAAATTCCTTCCAACTCGATAATATAAATAGCCCATTAAATTACCAACTCAAAACGGACTAAGCCGTGGCGTAATGGCTAGAACATTGGCGTTTAAATCTACCGGTACCGCGTTCGAAACTCAAAAGTCCAAAGCCTTTTATGAAGAAATCTCAAGAAGAAAACGGAAGTCAAGGAAAACGGAAGAAGGACCAACTCAACTAGAATCAAGAAGGACCAACAAAGAAATCAAGAAAGAAAAACGTACGAAGGAGTAACTCATCAAGATTCAAAAGAAATCATCAACTCAAAAAGAAATAATAACCTAAGATAATTGAAAGAAAAATGAAGATACCTCAGGAAAGAAAAAACAATGATTAAGAACCAACCCAGCCAACAAGAATACCTAAGACTAAGATAAATGGAAGACAAATGTTTGAAGGGCTAACTTAAAGAAAGAGGAATTTCACCACAAGAATAAGAAAATGGATTCGAAGAAGACAACCTGCATCGAGAAAATCAAGTAAAGCAAGAATAATATTGATAAATAAATAAAGTTATAATAAATGCCCCCCCTCCCCCATAAGGTCACCGATCAAGATGGTATAGTTGTTTCTTCTGAACAAGCGTAGGGAGATGGAGATAGGGGCGTCTGGCGAGTTGGACCCTACTGCTATTACTAGGTCGTTGAAAGTCATATTTATCTTTACGGCAAGGTAGGAGTCCTCTAGGTTCTGGATCTCTTTGTATCTGATCCCCTTTCGTAAGGCAATTGCTTACCGTCGTATCTTTCGTTAGTATGGCTGGTCGCATGTTACGTTCAAACGGTGTTAATACGTATATCAAGAATACGTCGGGATCTATTTCACGTATGATGTTATTGTAAATATATTTTTTGTCTTCCCATCCATTCATATTAAGCGAGAAGATCTTTAGTTTGTTAAAGAATCTAATGATTTTGCCATATTAATCCTCTTGTACGATTTTTACTTTCACTTGTTCTTCTCGCGCATGCGACCTTACTCTCCTGGTTCTTTTTTTTTTTAAACTGGTCGCGGGAAAGATCGAAGCACTAGTCGGGGCATATTTCTATGATACTCTTCCTTAGTGCTGTGAATATTTCATCTTCTTGTGCATTGCAATCGTATTTCCATTTGTACTCACCTCTGATCATGCCTTCAATTATTTCCTTCGATGGTGAGGCGCATATTCTCATATTGAAGTCGCTGTAGTTTTGTGAGGGTGTAATCGCCTTGCCCTCCCTTGGGTTTCTGCTTTGCTAGCTCGCTTCTTGGAATGGATTTTGTATCTGTGCTGGTTGGTCTATTCCCATTTTTACAAGTGTCTCGGCCGGACGTACTGGGCCTATTCAGACGGAGATCTCTCGAGCTGGATCTGTTCCTTGACGACGTGGTTGGCTTACTTCCTGTCTGTGTCCGGTATAGGTCTATAGTATATTGTTATTCATGTGATTTATTTTCTGTTAATAAATCAGCCTAAATAGCGTTTCGAAAACCATAACCATAAATTTGTTTGATCGAAGTTGTCGGATGATAGTTTTTAGGCCTAAGGCGACAGAGAAATAAATTTTGAAATAATGAACTGGGTTTTAAGAAAAACAATTAAACAAATATAAATATATTCATAGAATCATCGAATGTACAATGAGATAAGTAGATTAGGTATACAATGTAAGATATTTTAACATATGATTTAGAGTAACAAGATGCGAAGTGAATTGAAGTACGTGAAATAAATATGAAATAATATGGTGAAATAATAATATAGTGACTATGATAGACTGTGAATTAGGGGCAGCAATATGAGAAGTAATATAATTAGGACCTACTCTCGTATGGTCGTTTGCAAAGAAAGTGGAATTAACTAAGTATGATTTGTTTGTAGGTAAATGACTAATTATAGAAGGAATGATTACCGACCTTTATATGAAGAGTCACTTGAGTTGAATGGGAAAGAATAGTGTGCTATTTGGTCGAGCTGAAAGCGTGTGTTTTTTTGTTTGTGTGTGAAATTTTAAGAGATGTTGTTTGGAACAGTATTACGTTAAATGAATTGACCAGTAAAATAAATGGATTAATTAATTATTAAGTTGACATAAAATGATTTAATTTACAAAAGTTAAGTAAATTAATTGAAAGATTAAATTGACAAGGTTAAGTAAAATAATTGAACGATTAAATTGACAAAGTTAAAGGATTGCATAATATTAATTTTACATAATAATTGATGTATATATATATATATATATATATATATATATATATATATATATATATATATATATATATAGTTTCCCAGGAGGTTTTATTATAGGAATGCCCAGAGGCATTGTTATAGGTATCACGATGGGGGATTGTCTGGAAACCACATAGGTTTCATTCCATTTTGTGTTAGCATTTTATTTAGTTCGGTCGCGTACCTCCCCGGTTTGGCCACATTGGCAAAGTGTGTGTATCACGCACATGACTATGTCTAGTTTCATCGATGGGCCCAGCTGGAGTACTGTTTTCTCCTTTTCGAGAGTTTTTGTCACTTGGAAGATTCTTGGAAGAATCTCCTCTTTTCGTTTAGTAAGTTTGTCTTAATAGGACATGACATCGAGAGTGTTCTGTAAGCCCCATCGCAGTTAAGATATTTCTTATGTCCGCCGTTAGTGCACTCTTTCCAGGTGTGCCCGAAGCCGGTGCATTCAGAACATACCCTACCTTGGAACGTACATTCCTTAATTGTATTTTGTTCTAGGGCATAACAAGAGAAGCAAACTTGCACAGAGAATAAATTTTCCGTTTTGATGCATGCAGCCTAGATTTTTTCGCAGAATATTATGAGGTCTGCATTTCACGCCTTAGTAGCCATCGCGGTCGTTTGTAAAGTGGCCAAAAGTAGGTGTGTATACTCTCCTTCATCTCTGTTTTTGAATTCATATATGTCGTCTTTCTTAGCCCAGATTTGTTTTGCTTCAATTTCTTTCTTTATTTCACCCACACTATGTGAGCCGTCCCAGGAGTCTAAGCGTCCACATATTATTGATCTTTGGGTGGAGCCATTCGGTAGTACCTTGGGTAGTAGGTAAATTCTTCGAGATTTGCACGCCATTTCTCGCTTAGTAGTTTATCGAGGTCCTGATTGCTGTCGCAGATTGTTAAGTAGCCATAAGACTCGTCTCCTAATCGACACAATGTAACTCCCATTGTAGAAAAAATCGTTTCGAAAACTTTTTTCCCTCGGCTGCTTGGGACAATGCTCTTTAACCCAAAGCGAGATTTTCTTCTCACCCATTGGATCTTCCGTGACACGTCAGAAACCGGTGGTCTCTAAAAACCTTCACTAGCAGAAAAGTTATTCGAACACGAGATGTGCAGCTGTGTTTAGAGAAGAGGAGACTACGAAGGGGGGCTCCTGCCTTCGGCGAAGGATCCTTGCGCTGGCGCGCGCGTGACTTTTCCAATGAGGATAGTGGCGTCAGCCGTTGGCGGTCTCGATGCGTGAAGTCCGTGACTCTTTCTAATCTCAAGAGACGGAGCTTTAAATCAATAAGAATTCATCAAATATCTTGCTAGGCATAGAATAACTCTATTCAGGTGAAGCCCATTCTTCCTCAGCAAATATTACCGATCAGCTAATGTAGCGTCTATGTTTGAACGTAAACTTTCCCTTAAGAATTTTATTAATCCTGAAGTGTCAAAATTGTGGTGCCTAAACTTTCCATTAAAATTTGCTTTATTGCTGATTGGTCAATTTTGTGTCGGTTATGTTTAAGTTGAGAAACCAGGCTAACGTTAGTTTGTCAATTAAAATTATCCTTGACTCTGATTGGTCAATTTTGTATCGCTTATGGTTAAGTAGAAAAACTATAGATAGAGTAGCATTAGGTAAGAATGGGGTAGCTCACTCAACGTTAAAGGATGGGAAGGGAAATCCATTCCCTACGGAATCATTTTCCGTACAGTGAATCCTAACTTGATCCTTATTTCCGAACACGGTATGAACACAGAAAAAAAACAGGATAAAGATTCCAAATTACACTGTCATAAACGAAAATCATACACAAGATCGATTCGACGGCGCGGCCATTACGATCCGAAAAACATAACATACAAAACGCTATCAAACATAGAAGAATCATTTGTGGCTGTCGAAATATCAACCCTGGTGGGAAACATAACCCTGGCTGCTGCCTCTCAGCCACCCCGTCACAACTACCTGCCGATCACCAACTTTTACATCCTTTTTGGGCGCAGGAAGCTAACATTACATATTTGGTGTGTACCTAAACGCCGGATGAAGAGCGCCTGGCTACAGTCGCACCGACCAAAGGGAAAAGAACCTGGAGCTGCTTCTCGAAAGAAACAGAATCCAGAGGATTGGACCGGATTTCGTGACCTTCCTACCTTGGGCAACTAAACCAGACATAGTATTAGAAAGCAAAAACTTCCCCTTCAACATCAGCAATGATCCTGGACCCGTGGTACAGAACGACCATATCCCGACAATAACCACAATCTCGCTTGCTCCAATACTCAGGCCCACCCCACTTAGGTTAGGTTATAAGAAAGCAAACTGGGAGTTATATAAAGATACTCAGCGAATACCAACCAGTTTACTTGGCAGACCCAAATCTCGAAGAGATAGATGAGGAGATAAAAGAGATCATCAATCTCCTCTTACAAACCGACGAGAGATACGTCCCCAGGATCTCATATAAAATGTTTCCAAAACCTAGATGGACGAACGAGACGAAGGAAATCACCGGGGAACATAGAAAAATCTAAGACGAAATCGGCATGACAGGCCCAAATAGGGAAAGGAAAGCCAAAATAAAACTACTAAGAGAGGAGATAAAATCACATTCATTGAAAAACAAAGAGAAATCTGGAATGATATCATTGGTAGGCTGGGCAGGAAAAGCAATCCTGTAAGTTTTTATAACAGCATCCGAAGACTTAAGGGATTGCCCACCAAATGCAGAACTCAAATAAAAGATGGAAACATCATCATAAAGATCCAGAGTCTCTCGAAAGAAGAAAATTCAGGGCACACTGGAAAGAGATTTTCGCTTTATCCCCTGACGACATAGAACAGGACTTTGAAGATCAACTGCTCAATGTCCTCGGCACAATGGTACATAGAACCCACCTCAATCTGCAAGTATCTCAGGAAAGAGAGATAGTTAACCACGAGTGCCCAATCAACTTCGAAGAGACCATGAACATCATTAGGTCCTTCAAGCAGAGGGCACCAAGCTGCTCTGTGATCACGAAAAAAAGCCTCGTGAATCCCCCACCATAAATGCCAAGCAAATGGTTACTATGTAGACATCGTGCTAAGGGACGTGCAGAAGGCCTTCGATAAGTTCTGGCTGGAAGGACTTCATTACAAGATCTTGAACCTCTAGCTAGACCCAGTCCTGGAAAGGATCCTCTGTGACTTTGTTATGAACAGAACGGCATATCTCATGATTAAGGGCATAGCACATTTTTTCATTAAGCACTTTTCAAATTCTTTCGTTCAAAATGCGCATTTTTTGGTTTTGTATATCATTTTATTGCAAATTTTATGCCCTCTTATTACCGGTATTATTATTTTGTTAGCAACATGAATAGAACATAGTGAAAATTAAGGTAATGCAAAATTGTATACTTTGGTGGAAAACTTTTCTTAGATATTTAAAGTTAATTTGTGAAAACAAAACAAAACTACACCATTGATTTTTATATTATTTTATTGCAAATTTTACTCACTTTTATAGTATATATTTTGTTTTAGCAACATAACTAGAACATAGTGAAAATCATGATAGTGCCAAATTTTATACATCCGTGTAAATTCTCCATAGGTTTTTAAAGTTGATTTGTGAACAAAGCCCAAAACTATGCCATGCGAATTTAAATATTTGCTAAAAAAAATAACGGCCCCTGAGAACTGGTTTATATTTTTAGCATCATTCAAATATAGATTGAAAAAAATTCGAGGGAATTCAGAGCACCAATAATATTCACCCAACACCTCCTTTTCCAACTAAGAAAAAAACCTATAGTTGACCTTGTCCGAAAAATATATGTTTTATTCCACCATTAACACAAATTTACATGGAAGTAAAGAAAACTGATTTCAAATGATAACTAAATCATATGTGTATCGTTTCCTTGTGAATTAAGTTCGAATGCTTATTCTTTAGTAATTATATTACCATTCATATGATATCAGGTTTCAAGAGGGTAGGTCTGAAATAACCCCCTGTATCTGAAATACGTCGCCGTAGGTTATTATTAATTTGGCTGCAATAAAAGGGCCTTTAATGAGCTTTAATTTCATATATGATAATCTAACGTAGCAAAAAGTTGAAAAAAATGAATGTCGTAACCCCTTAAAGGCTACAGAGGACCTGAGTTTGAACTTAAGGCGGGCGTTCCCCAGGGAAGCTGCCTGAGCCCATTGCTCTACCTTGTCTTTATTATCGACTTCCCAACTTCGGTGCACAAGGACGCGATGTATCTGCAATTCGAAAATTACATCACTCAAATCGTCCCGTGCTCGTAGATGAAAGCAAGGGCACAGGCGACTCGCACGATAGCGGAAATCAACAACATCGAGTAGTATGAGAGACGATGGAAGATTAGAACCAATAGGGAGAAGTTCAAGATCGTCCCACTGAGTTTTAGGTCGATGTATCCCATTATCGTAGATGGGAGGAGCTACGGCTACTCCGCCGAAGGAAATGTCCTAGGCCTAAAGATTTCCGACCACGGATACTCAAGACTACATGGATAGGCGGAACCTAGCAAAGAGAGAAATCCCCAAGGTATTAAGGTTTAGAGATCTTAGCTCAGCCAACATTAGGAAAATGTAATTGATATACGTCCGGGCTAAGCTCATCTACCCCGCATTGAGGCCAGCAAGACCTCAATGAGGAAACTCCAACGTGTCCAGAACTCCGCATCTCTGCTTATCAATAAAGCCAGAAGGCGAGATTACCATCGGCAAAGAGAACTACATATGAGAAAGCAACTAGAACCTATCAATGTCTTCACCCTAAAACTGGGAAGAAAGGTCTGTCCGACCCTAGCGAATGTTGTCATCCCGGAACTATAGGGAGCAAGTGGCAGATGTAATATACCTGTAAGACTACATGAGAAAGTTTACCGCTGTCATCAGTTCATAAACACCAAACTATGCTCCCAAGCAAACATAACACAATATATACATAGCTGAAACACAAAAACAACACAGTATAACACAGAAAAAACGAGAACAGAACAAATAACAATACACTAAACGATAACACAAGGTAAATTGCTGAACCAAAAGCTAATATAGAATTGAAATCTTGTGGATAGCTTTGAGTAGGAAAGGGATGCAAAGAAAAATAAAGAAAGAAAAGTAGCGAAACAAGTTTCGAACGAGCTTCCCGCGTCGCTGGACAGCCGTTAGGGAGAGCCTTAAACCACTCAGTCTTCCTAAGCCCCCCCAAAGACTCATTCAAGCAAGGTATTTAAGACGCTTGCATGAACTTCTCGCGCGCTACACAGGCCCCCTCCTAGAAGCGGAACGTTTTTTGAGGATTGAGGAGAACGGCATCAGGAGAATGTTATTTCGAGGACTAATGTTCTCCCTCCCCCTCCTCCTGGGTCTGCGGCACCATTGTGGATAGCTTTGAGTAGGAAAGGGGCGCAAAGAAAGATGAAGAAAGAAAAGTAGCAAAACGAGTTTCGAACGTGCTTCCCGCGTCGCTGGACAGCCGTTAGTGAGAGCCTTAAACCACTCGGCCATCCTAGGTCACCAAAAGACTTATTCAAGCAAAGCATTTAAGACGCTCGCCTGAACTTCTCGCACGCTACAAACTCAATAATTTGACCAAAAATAAGTACCCCCAAACTTGAACACAAACAATAATAAGAACACGTTAACAGCACATGCAGAGACAAACATAGAAAATAAAATTAATCAAAGAATAAGAAAAAGGAAAATCTAAAGACATAACCTAATATAATGCCCTAACTACTAGGGCAAATTATCCCTCCCTCTTTTAATTCTCACGCACAATCACTATACCATTATATCAAAACTATTTTCTAATATCGAGTAACAGAGGTGGGCACCGCTAAAAAAATTTTAAATCGCTATCCGGTACTCCGCTACCTTGGCTTGATGAAACCGCTACCGCTACTAGCGCTACTTTTTCAAAATCGCGAAACAGCTACCCCGCTATCGCTACTTTTTCTTGTAAAGCGCTACTAAAGCGCTGCCATCCCCTAACAGATTTTCACTAGTTTTTAATAAATTCCAAGGAAAACTATTGTATATTAATCCAAAATTAGCAGTTTTATTGTAAAGAAACGTGAAATAGGTAGCGGTTTTCAAATCTTTTAGTCCGCTACTTTTCGCTTATAGAAACCGCTTCCGCTACTCAGCCACCATTTAGAGAGTCCGAAAGTAGCGGATTAGCGGACTAATGTAGCGAACTGCCCAACTTTGTTGAGTACAATATTCTTCATGGAGTGGCATCCTCTAACTTTTGAGGAAGCTTCGATCACCTATTTACCCATCAAATTTAGCAAGAAGAGAGCTTTCTATTTTGGAGTCGTAGCCTTGTGAATACAAGGCATTCATTGAGGAAACATACCAGGCAGTCGCCCAACCTGAGCTAACAAACTATTTGGCTGCCCCAAGAAAGGTACCAGAATTTGGTGACAAATAATCGCTGGTAATCACACCACTCTCGAAAGACATTACCTCAAGTATCTTTAGGACTATCCCATATGACTGGTGGCCCTCTTACGTCTAACAAGAACAGTGATCAAAACGAAATGGATTCGCGAAGCGATCCACAAGCCACTCATTTTCCACATCAAGAAGTGGAGCTTGCCAATTCCATTACCATGGGCCCTACCACTACAAAGAAGCAGCTGTTATGGGCTAAAAAATAATCGTGAATATTTGCTGCTTGACTACCCGAGACGGTGGATCGAATTCCACTTCCACAGAGATTTCAGTCTTGACCTAAGCACCCGTGGATTTTTCTGCTTTAACACCCGAGAGGGTGGAGTGAATTCCACCACCATTGAGCCTCCCGTTTTCACCTAAGCAGCAATGGACATTTGCTGCTTGCCGCATGAGACGGTGGACATAATTCCTCCTTCGATTGCCTCCTCGCAGAGCTACTCTCCATTAAGCAGAGCGAGACTCGGAAGCAGCAAGAATAATTAAATGAGCTCATTTCTACGCACTGGACTACTACAGGCAGCCTGGATGAGCTACGATAAACCACTACACGAGGAGTGGGTTGAGACCTAACCTGGCAAAGGTTTGTCCAGTCTTTGTATTAACATTATTTTATTTCTCTTCCTCTCTCCTTCTCTCTCTCCCCTTCGTTTCAATTTACTTCTCGTGTCTCTTCTAATCTCCCTCTTTAGACTATCGCTTTATCCGTTAATCGTTTTAACACTTTTGGTTCTGTTCTTGCCTCTCGGTTTGACCTTGCTACTTGTTATAGCTAAATCTTAATGTGAATTTACCCATCCCTCTCCTACTTCCTCATTAGATAGCCTTATTATATTATTTTCTCTTGTAGTTATCCTTAAGAATGAACTGAATAAAGTTCGAAAGTACTTGGAAGGAAGCACCTTTTCATTTTTCCTGCGAAACATCGCATTCATTGCGAACCTCACATGCTACTTTTTGAGTTATTCGACGATTTTCCCCAGTCCAGATTTAACATTAGTGTTATTTCTTAAAAATGACTTCTTGAATGCCTTGGAGCATTCAGGGTCCGCTCGCATGATCACCGTAGGAAGATTGTTTGCCTTTAAGAGTGCATTGAGGACCTAGTTGTAACAATCAGGATTCACTGCGTTAGCCACTTTTGCGTGAGTAATGCAGATCCGAATCTTTGCACTCAGATCTCCAGTGATGCTTATCTATGCAGGTGTTGTCTTCACTTCCTCATTCTTCTTGGCGGCGCTCACGTATATCCTCTTAACTTTCTCATCTTCTTCTTTCTTCCTTTTGATTATTTCTAGACGCTTTGGGCAGTTTAGGGCCATGGTCCTGTGTTCCCCTTTGCAGTTGAAACATTTCTTCTTAGTCCTCTCGCACTTATCGAACCGATGTCCTTCTGTGGCGTATTCACTGCACCACAGTTTATTCTTTTCCGGGCAGGTCGTAGTTGTGTGTTGTTCTAGTTTATAGCATACAAAGCATATATCTATGCTACTAAACCTCTCCTGCTGAATGTTTTCTCCTGGGATTCTCATAGTAAAGACTAAGATCCCGTCCGTCGTCGCTTTCTTGGCCATGTCTGTAGTAAAGAACGTTATTTCGAACACGTGGGTGTTTTCGCGGAATTTGACTATTTCCGGCAACCAACTCTCCACTTTGCGTCGAATGACACTGCGGTTTGCTGCAACTTGTGGGGGGTTCCTTGCTTCCAGTCCGATGATCTTCAATGTGGTAGCTCCTTCTTCAGACAGGAGCGGGTATACATCTTTGGTCTCCGCGAAGATGCTAAAAAACATGATGAAACTTCAATCAATTTCACCAAGGACATCTTGAGTTCAAGGTAGAGGGTTTCGCATAGCTTTCTCTTTTCCGGGGCCTTTTCTCCTTGTATGATCCTGAGATGGACCCTGTTAGTGAGGGTCATAATGGTCTTCTTGTTCCTTACAATGTCCTATTTTTTTTCTTCTTGTCCTCTGAAACCAAGGTGTAATTATTTTTGTATTTTGTGAATGGTAAAGAATGTGAGATCGGTGGTAAAGGCGGGAAGTGCTCATTATCATGTAAATTACCCAACACCTTCCCTTCCAAATGCGAAAAGCAATCAGGAAGGTCAGTGTTATACGTCTACGCAACTAAAAGTCTTTTTTTATCATGTTAAGAAGTGGCGTGTCCCGTGATAAATATAAACAGAGTGTAATATTAAAATACATTCAATATAACGACCAATAAACTGAAATTAAGAAGGGCAACAGTTGTTGAGGTAGGTCTAAAAATTGGATACGTGTAAGAACTTCCCAGGTGGAGGTAAAGGGAACATATTGAATGTTAACGGCATTAAGATTGTGTTCCACCGACAATGGACGGTTCCCCACTTTATTCGTTTGTATACATATCAAATATAACTAAATGTTAGATAGTATTGTGGACAATTCTTATTATTTGGGAGGAATCCCAAATAAGGAAGTTCGCCCTCACGTGGATCGTCTTCAGACGATAGCGGAAATATGAAGGAAAATAGAAGAACCATTAGAGAATGTCGTAGGAGGATCAGTAGGGTCCAAATTGTAATATGGAATAAGTGTTTTAGGAAATCTTTATGTGTACTGGTTATTATATTGTTTACCTAGATAACATATAAATACAAGATCATGAACACATAATTTAGATTGATAGAAATGAAGGTTGAATTTTAAAATTCTGGCTACGTGAACGAATGCGGTGACACGAGGAGTTTGAATACACGGGGTATGAAATTATATTATATTTAAGAATTAATAATGAAAACAAAGAATTAATTGAATATAACTTGAAACAAATTGGTATAAAACGAGTTATTGTTTAATGGATATGTAAAATGATTACAAATTTTAATTCCCAAGATAATAATTGGTAATCGAATGAATAGTAACAGAAAAAATTAAATAAAAGTTAATTGGATAAAACATCAATAAGATTGGATGTTAAATGTTAATTTGATATTAAATATTAATAAGATCATAAATATTAACAAGTTAGTAACCGGGTAAAAGGAATGAATCACAATGGTAATAAGTAAATTGGGGTCTGTAATGAATGAAAATTATATAAGTAGAGTACTCATGCTTGAGACGAATTTATAGACCTAAATTATGGAACATTTATTGAAAATAAATGAATATATATATATATATGATTTACAATACAGATACAATTTACTTTGAAGGATAACAGATAGATCCTAATTATTTTAAGAGTGCTAAAGAAATACATAATATACATCATCATCTCTACTTTTGGAGTACTGCAGATTATAAAAATATGGGTTCTTATAATGGGTTCATGTCGAACCAAAATTTCATTTGACATAAAGGAATCCGAATAGATTAGTACTTTAAAAAGAGCACCGTGCCGTAGTCGTAATACCTCTATTTTGGAAGAATCCTAATGGAGAGTGATAAAATTACCGGGAGGGTGGGGTGGGGGGGCTTAACCTTTTATGCCCTGAATTAATTTAAAAAAATGAAAAACATATTAATTATATATATATATATATATATATATATATATATATATATATATATATATATATATATATATTAGTGTAGTTTGGTAGGAGTCTTTCTTGAATTCTAATTTTGTTGACGAATATTGTGTATTTTGCCTAAATTAATTTCCTTTACCAAATTTCTCTTCTTCTATCTTTTTTATTCCATCTTGTAGATGGTGGATCACTTGTCCTGTATTCATCTCTTTTAAAATGAATGTTCTAGGCGGAATAAATACCCCTTAAAAATCGTTTTCTTTGACTCTGTCAGATCCTTACTCCAATCATTACATCGGTAAAGGAGGCAAGAACATATCAAAACGCTCCGAAAATGATCGAATAAGATCGAAAGCTGAGCAATTCAGTTTGGTTTTTACTAAACACATTCATTTAAAAGAGATGAATACAGGACAAGTGATCCACCATCTACAAGATGGAATAAAAAAGATAGTTAGAAGAAGAGAAAATTGCCAAAGGAAATTAATTAAGGTAAAATACAAAATTTGCATGGAAGAAAGACTAATATTACATTAATATTAAAACTCATGACCTAGCAGCAAAAAATGAACCTAAAACTATACCCTTTTGTCGCCATCTTATAGAAAGGCAAATATAACTTTTTAAAAAAAACATCCCAAACTTAATTGTGATGTTCAGGAAACGTTATCACAACTTGAGAGTTCGAAATTCCACATACAACACGAAACTCCATCACAAAAGCTCTCTCCAACAGCGCTTTACAAACGGAAAATTCCGAAAAAATCATAAGGACCAAAAAGCTTAATAAACTGTACAGGGGATGTATAACACTGCCAGAATCAACAACATCATTCATCAATCTCTCCCGCCATACACTCTCCACTAGTAAAATAGAAGCTCTTAACCTTGGTTTGAACTGCCACCTACAAGCCAAATTCGATGCAATTTAAAAAGATGTTGAACTAGAATCCATGTTCCAATCCCTGTTGAAACTACAAGATCAAGCCTTCATGGAAATTAACTTCAACCTAAAAGACCAACTACGCGCAAAAAACACCAAACGAAGGTGCTTTACTGGCAGCAAACATATAACGCCAGAGATACGTAAGGCCATCAGCTCTCTAAAAAACAACAAAGAAATAGTCATAAAAAAGCTAACAAATCCAACATATACGTCATTCTAAACAAAGAAGAATATAACAACAAATCGAATACCATCCTAAGTGACACCACTAAATTTAAACGCACGAAAAAAGACCTAACAAAAGACTTAAAAAAAAGATAAATGGACAAATAACTAAAGCTAATGCACTCATCGGAGGATTTCACTTCCAAAAGATCATCGGTGATTACACACCAGAATATCTGTATGGAAATGTAAAAAAATCATAAGCCGAAAAACCCATTGAGGCCTATCATCTCTCAAGGCACGGCATCTACGTACTGTTTAGCTAAAACATCATTATAAAAAAGGTCTACCACAATCCTATAATTTCTCCCCCAAATCTTAACCCAAACATCTTAATGGGTATGCTACGTTCATGCACATCAGAGGCTCTGTTCAGGACACCGGGTGGTAATCTATACACGCAAGTGGATGGAGTGGCTATGGGTTTACCCTTAGTGCCGACGTTCGCTCACTATTATATAGGTCAACTTGAAAAGAGATTATTGGACATCATGGAAAATAATCCACACATATATTGCCGATATGTAAACGACATCTACATCAACGTCCAAAACGAAGAACATCTGATAAACATCAAACAGCAATTCGAGGAGAGCTCCGTGTTAAAATTCACTTATGAATTGAACACGGGCAATAAACTCCCTTTCTTGGACGTTGAGGTTCAAAACATCAATGGTAGCTACATCACTAAAGTACATAGAAAGGGTACGGACATGGGAAGATGCCTCAATGCGGAGAGTGAATGCCCAGAAAGGTATAAAACAAGCGTAATCAAATCATACATCCACCGACACATAAATGCTGCTCTACGTGGAAACTTTTCAACCAAAAGATATCACGAGTAAAACAAACACTCGTGGACAACGGTTTCTCAAACAGGATGTTGAAAAAAATTCCAATCATTTTTAAATAATCATCGCAAAGATACAGACAAAACTGAAAGTAATAAGGGGGAAGTCAACAACATCAAAGTGTATTGCAGAAATTAGATGTCCACGGCCTATAAAATAGATGAAAAAAACCTCAAGGAGATTATTAACCGTAACATCAAGTTAAAAAATCAAACGGATATAATTCAACTCATCATTTATTATAAAAAAAACAAAATCCAGCAATCTCCTGATGAGAAACAATAGCTGCCTAAACTCCTCGAATCCCAATCAACCAACCTAGTTTACGAGTTCATCTGCTCTGATATAGACTGTAAGCTTTATTACAACTCAAAATATATTGACATGATAAATACTACCCTTTCAAGACGTTTAACCATGCATCTGCAAAGAGGAGAGCCTAAAAATAATATGGAGAGTAAGCATAACATTAACCTAACGAGAGATATGCTAGTTGATAACACCGTTATTAAAAGAAAAAGAGGTTAATAAAGCTAGGCTAAACATCTTAGAAGCCATATTAATAAACAAAAATAAGACGGCCATCAACAGACAAGCAACAAGCTGGAATCGAACATTAAAATTATTTTAAAATTCCACCCACCAGACTGGCCCGTTTCCTCTAACGTTACGGTAAACCTAGGTGGAATAAATACCCCTTAAAATTCGTTTTCTTTCACTCGAGCAGAGGCAAAAATAAGAATTCTTGTCACAACAAAAAATATGATGGTGATAACATCAAAATTAAGTTTTACAGAAAAGTTGAAACCTCCTTCCCAGAGGATCCCAAGATAGGTGAAATCATTGGAGGAGTCAAAATTGGCATGCTGGAATGGACTTATGATTCGCCAGACCAGGAAGCGCTAATTGACGCAGCGCTCATGGAGGCCGAAATAAAACTCTATAGGGACTCCTGCCTCGCCGTAAGCGAAGTAGATATTTTCAAAATTAGGAACAGATAAAAGACACGGAACAAAAAGCACTAGAAGAGGACACCCACACAGACAAACACACAAGAACTAGACAACACAAACATGGAAAACACGAACAACACATTAAAAATACTCCGAGTTAACGTCAATGGATGGTAAGAGAAACACATTTCTTACGGAAACATATTCCGTAAAGTGGATCCCGACCTGGTGCCCATCACTGAACACGGCATTATCCCAGACACAAACAGAATAAAGATACCAAACTACACAGTTATGAACAAAAAACACACACAGGAACGTTTCTACGGCGCAGCCATCGCGATCGAAAACAACATTACATACAGAACACTCCCACACCTAGATGACTCATTTGTGGCTTTTGAAATACCAACCATGGTGGGAAACCTGACCGTGGCGGCTGCCTATCAACTCCACGACGTAAATATCTGCCGATCTCCAACTTTTGCAACCTCTTCGGGTGCAGAAAACTAACATTGGTTAGCAGTTATCTAAATGCCAGATGCGGTGCATCAGGCTTCGGAAGCACCGACCAAAGGGAAAGAAACCTGGAGCTGCTACTTGTAAGAGATAGACTCCAGAGGGTGAGCCTGATTTTCCGACCTTCTTAACACAACGTTCGGCAACTAAACCAAACTTTGTGTTAACGAGAAAAAACATCCCCTTCAACATCGTCAATGAGCCCGGACCAGTGGTACTGCACGACCATATTCCGATTCTCACCAGAATCTCACTTGCTCCACTACTCAAACCCGGTCCACTTAGGGAAAGTTATGCTAAAGCTTACTGGGAGTTATATAGAGAGATACTCAGTACATACCATATAGCTGACCTGGGAGATGCTAATCTCAAAGAGATTGATGTGGAGATAAACAGGATCACCAATCTCCTCATACAAGCCGACGAGAGATGCGTCACCAGAATCTACTATAAATTACTCCCACAACCTAGGTGGATGAACGAGATGAGAGAAATCGACCGGGACCATAGAGAAACCTATGAAGAGATCGGTGAAACCGGAACCAATCGGGAAAGGACTGCCAGAATGAGGCAACTCGAAGAGGAACTAAAAAACACAATAATTGAAAAACAAAGAATAATCTGGAATGACATCATTGGGAGGCTGGACAGGGAGACCAATCCTCTAAGGTTTTGGAACAACATCCGAAGGTTTAGTGGATTGCCTCCCAGACCCAGAACCCAAATCAAAGATAGATACGACATCATTCACGAACCACCAGTCTCTCGAGAGGAAATTTAGAACTCACTGGAAAGAGATTTTCGCTATGTCCCCTGAGGAGAACGACGACTTCGACCAGGACTTCAAAGACCAATTGCTCGATGACCACGGCACAGCGATTCATAGAACCCACCCACACCCACAAGTATCTCAGGAAAGAGTGGTGGTTGACCACGGATGCCCAATAACTGTCGAAGAGACCTTGAACCCCATAAGGTCCTTCGAGCAGAGGGCACCGGGCTGGTCTGGGATTACAAGGAACAACCTCCTAAATGCCCCAAAGCAAATTATTCAGGGTTTGGCGAACACAATGAACTCTGCCCTGAATCATTTGAAAACAAACAATAGGAAGAACACTAAAACTCATGAAATTACACAGACATAGGACAAAAAGTTCAAACAAACAATAAAAGCAAAAGTAAAAATAACTAAAAGTAAATAGATGCCCTCCCTACTAGGGCAAAATACCCCTTTCCGCTTTAATTTTTACCCATTATATCTTCCACTATCCCAACTTTTTCTAAAATTTAGTATATCATCTTCTTTCACTCGACTGCGTAGAACTCCGGGCATACGCACTCCTGGCAACTATCTTCGAATTCGATAAGGGAGGAAAAATTTGGGCTAAATCTTTCACAAGACTCCTCCAAGAAGTTGAGGTGCTCGGACGTACCGATATTGAGCACTCGTACTCGAAAGACAGCTTACGCTACTTTCGATTTCTAACGCCTAACCTTTTGGAAAAGAAAGAAGATCAGAGAATTACAAGAGAATTTTCCACATCGATCTTTACAAAAGAAACCTTCCTCTCCAACGCCACTTTTTCCCTTACGGGGGACTTAAAAAAAGAGATTTAATACCAGGTGGCCATAATTAATTCTATGGCTAGCTAAACTCATCACCCCCTCTGCTCTCGCCTTCTAAGGCGTAGCCGTATGTACTGCCATTCATAACCTAGTTCGAACTATGCCCATCTTGAAACAAGGCATAATTCGAGGCGGTTAAGAAGGCAGGTTTGTGGACTAGCCCACTGTGGAACCTGCCGTCATAGGCACTCCGGAAAAGAGGCGATGCTGCAACCATTGGGAAAGAGTTCTCTCTATCCCAGATGGACCGGCAGTGATCATAGAGGGACATAAAACCGTCTCCATGTGAGCTGGAAGCAGCCTCGATATCCAAACCTCAGAAGGGGCGGCACTCCGGATGGTGGTAGTTGATTCTATCACCACCCATCATCAAGTTCGCCATGAGTCATCCTTCTGAATGGCCTCCCCGGGTCCATCATCTCATTCATTCATCATTTTCACCCAAGCATTTACACCGGCTATTCTAAGGATTGAGGGGTCGGGGGTTTATTCTCATTTTCAGCTCGAATATAACATATTTTTTTATCCCAGGCAAACTAACTAGGTACGGAAAAGGGATTACCACACAAGAAGAAGGAGGCTACAACCTAGCCACAATGGACGACCGTGAAGGAGCGAAGAGGGTCCCCCTTTGCATCATCCCCGGCCAGGAGAAACCCTCCCGGAAATAGACGCTAAAGAGCATCTATGCAGATATAGGAGTGGTCCCTATGACTAAAGGACCAACACAATGGATATGTGGCGCTTTGCGAGAATAAAAAAAACCTTGATCTCCTTCTGAGTGAAGGCACAGCTAAAAACCCGGGAAAATCAGACTTGTACCCCGGACGCCACCTGACGTGCAAACAAAAAGATCCGTAATATGCCGGCGCCTTGACCCTTGGGTAGAAAAACATACAGCCCAAGAAATAGAAGAGAAACTCGAAAAAGAACAAGAATGGGCAAAGATCGAGGATGTGATCAAATTTAAAAACCAGAATGCAAAAAAACATTCACGTCTTTAAAGTGATCTTCAGATCTACGGAAACTTAAAAGAAAGCCGCCGAACAATGACTCCTTGCATTTTACACAAAAATCTCTTCCGATCAAATCGAAAGAGAAACATTCGTGTCAGTGTGCAAGTGTGCTTCACATGCTACGCGCTAGACAAGCACCCAACCAAGAAATGTACCTTCAAAGTAAAAACATGCTCTGAATGTTCAAGCCAAGATCACAGGTGGGACGAGTGCAGAAGCACAGAAAAAACTGCTTAATCTGCGGAAATTGACATAGAAATCTAGCCATGTCATGCCAAATTAAAAAAACAATTAATTGAGAAAATAAGACTGAGATTAACACAGAGAAGAAAAAATACTTCCTACGCTGGAGAAACAGCTAACGGAAGCGTCACTGCACCCGCCGCACAAACCACAACATTTAATATCGAGGGTAGCATGGGGACTGACTTAATTCTGTGCATAATGCATGCCCACTTTGTCAATATGGAGAAACCGGGATCATATGCAACTGAACCCAATACCATGCTTGGAAAAACCGACTTAAGAAAATGTGGTTCCCGGAGAACCCACCCTCGAGTGAATTGTATAAAATAAACATGACTCCAAAGGACAATACTAACCAAGTAAAAGAAGAAGAAGACAAAAGTAAAATGGAAACCGACGCTGAAGAAGATACACTCACGAAGAAAACGAACTCAGAAAAACAAATATCAAAAGTGGCTAGCCAAGACTTCAACATAAAAACTTACGGATCCCATGCTTATCCCATTCCAAAGCAATATAAGCAAAAGAAAATATTCGATGGACTAGTCAAGGGAAAATATAGATGGGAATACGAAGCAGACGCAGACAATGCGGAAGTTTACAATGCATTGAAACAGGGCATGATACACATCGCCCCCGAATCATGCAGCAACATCTTGTGCAGTGAATTCAAAAAGAAAAGAAATGGACGCGCTCGATCCCCAGGCCGACCAGAAAAAACAAAGTCAGGAAGAGACCACAAACAGATATAAACAACAATGAACAAGTATCAACGTAGAGTTAAAATATTACCCTTGAGCATTAACGGCTGGAAAGAGAAACGCCTAATCTACTCGAACATAATAAAGGGAGACCCAGACTTAATATTCCTAACAGAACATGGTATGAACACAGAGACGAAAACAATACAAATCCCCAATTATAAATTCATAGCAACCAACTACTCCCAGACAAGATATGACGGAGTTGCAATAGGTATTAAAAAAGGAATTCATTTCACAGAAATAAAAGACCTAGAAGAATAACTTTTAGCAGTAAAAATAAAAATGACCACAGGTAATCTCTTCATAGCCGGGGCATAACAACTCATAAGACGCTCGTACCTACCGATACCCAATTTCATTAAACTCTTCCGTAGACAGGCCTCAACCTTTCTAGTTGGAAAACTTAACCCAAGGTGCAGGGAAGTAGGGTACACAATCCATACAAATGGAACGAGGACAGAAAAACCCTTCAACTCCTAATGCAAAGAAGTCTACTAAACAGAGAAGGACCAGACTTCCCTACTTATCTTACAGCCCGAGCCTCGTCTGCCCCAGATATTATTTTAACGAATCAAAACTTCAATCTAAATCACCACACACAGCCAGACCCCGCAACCCCTTCCGACCATTTAAGCATAATTACCACCATCTCAACTTCGCCCATCCAAATAAAAATAACACGCAGATAAGCGACCAGAAGAACAAACTGGGATAGATACAAATAGTACTTAAACACAATAGAAACTGGATCCCTTAAAAACCAAGGTAAAGAGGAAATAGATGACAAACTAGAATTAATTACCAGAAAAATCAGAGAGGCGGACAGTATACACACTACAACAATAGAATACAGAACCATACCTGGCCCTAGATGGACCCAAAGATCCAAGATGAAATGGAAGAGTTTCAGAACATAATAAATGAAATCAGGGTATGGGGAAATACGATGCAAAGGTACAGAAGTATAATCGCAATCAGAAAGAGAATTGACACCCTCATAAATGAAAATTCAGACCGTCTCTGTAATAATATAATAGGTAAAATGGAAATATAAAAGGTTCCAAGGAAATTCTGGAGACAATATTTTCTATTTCACCGGAAGGAAACCAACAATTCGACTAAAACTACGAAGAAGAAATCATGCATAGCCTTGAAACACAACGTGAACGTACTATACCGTTTATAAACATTGACTTCAAAGACACAATCCCATGGGAGAGGGAAGCCTTTTACAATGGATGAATACCTCTCAGCCTTAAAATCCTTTAAACAAAAGGCTCCGGACAAAGTGGGGATATCCAAAGCTCACCTAATCAGTGCCTCAGAAAATGTGAACGAATCGGTAGTGAAGATTTTCAATGCCTGCCTACATATGGGATACCTTCCCCAAGCATTTAAAACGGCAAGGATGATCTTCCTACCGAGGCCAGGCAAACCGAAACACCAAGTTGAAAGCTACCGTCCGATTTCCTTCCTAGAATTTCTAGGTAAAGTCCAAGGAAAGCTCCTTAACGAAAGGTTGATCAACCACCTTGACGAAAAGAGCCTATACAATCCACAACAGCACGGGTTCCGGAGCAAGCGAGAGACAGACACCGCACTAGCAATCATAACGAAAAAAATTGCTACAGGAACAACGCGAGACAACAGAGTTGATATTGTACTCCGTGATGTTGCTAAAGCCTTTGACAAGGTGTGGTTGCCCGGCATAAAAGCCAAAATCTGTGACCTTAATCTAGAAATAAACCTGAAAAAAACACTCTGTAACTACCTAGACGAGAGGAAAGTCGTATTGAATAAAAGGCAATTAATCTGCAAATAGGTCTCCCACAGGGAGGCTGCCTCTCACCAACGCTGTGCACAGTGTACACCAGGGACCTTGCGCATCTAACCCATGAATCTGCGATATATATATAACTAGCAGACAACATCACACAAATAGTGACCAGTGACAGAAAAAAAACAGGGACATCGCCCTAAGAACAGGAATGGAAATTAAAAACCTGAATGATTGTGAAAAAAGGAACAAAATAAAGACTAACAAAGATAAGTTCAAGTTAATACCCATGAACAGAAGGAAAAAAGCCACTGTACTGGGAGATGGAGAGGCATGTCCTTACTCAACAAAAGGACATGTCCTCGGACTAAAATTAACAACAACAGGCTTTATTTGGTTATCTACCACAAAAAAATCCTCGAAGCAAAATCCACCTTATCATCATTACTATACAGATTCAGACAACTATCAACCAAAAATTAAAGAAAATTATACCTGGCCAGAGTACAACCTAAGCTCTTATACCCATTGAACGCATTAACTAACTCCCCAATCAAGAAGATCCAAAGAGTTTAAAATAAAGCCACAAGATTCATCACAAATACAAGAAGACAAGATTACATACCAGCAGAAGAACTCCACCGCAGAACTACTATGGAACCTATAAACACAGTCTTACAAAAAGAGCAAGAAAACTGTGGGAAAAAAATAAAAAATAAAAAATACAATACTCCAGAATATAATAGACCAAACCATAGTAAAATAAGACGAGATCCGTCGTAGGCATTATAAACGACGCTTCGACGGAAGCCTGAGAAAAACATTAACAAACGTCAATCCAATTTATAGGTAATAAACTATAGTACATAAACGTAACTACCAGAAACGTAACAACTAAAAAAGGACAACCGATTATGACTACCAACTATACAACTCAAATGAGAATCCGGATGAGAAATTAAGAAAAGTAATTTACTGACCATATTAAAGAAGAAAAACAACAACAAAATAAATAAACAAATAAATCCAAAAAATAAACAAAAACCCAAAAAGCGAAAGGAGCACAAAAAAATAAGTAAAACCAAAATTAAAAAAATGATACAGACGCTCAATTGCTAAAAAAATATATAAGAAAAACAAAAGCGTTAGCCAGGCAACCCTGTACAAATCTTTAATATCCCCACTGCATCATCTTCATCTATCATCCTACACACATTAACACCCACATCAACACACCACACTAAAATTCTATCTACCTTATATCTCTCTCTCTCCAAATTTTAACTTTATGCTATCATATGATCTTATTTCAATCTGACTGGCTCGGAAATCTTGGTTCACCATTTTTGCCAAATTTGCCTCAGAACTCGGTAAAGTAGGAAAGGTTTGGGGTAAAAATTTCCAAAAGACGCCTCCGAAAACCACTCTCACGAAAGAGATATATACTCAACACCATTCATTCATCTTCACTACTAATATTCACCTTTCTTTTTAGAGGCCCCACTTAGGCAGATGACTGCTTAAGTCCCCAGCATTGCGTCCCTTCGTGAACTGCTGTCAGATGTGAGGAGGGATTGCCATTCATTTTTCGTCCCAACTATGCCGAGCAGTTGTCACGGCATAATTGGGGGCATTGGAAGAAGCCAAGAACAATGTCAGAAATAATTCAGGACAAGGGACGGACTGCTACCTCCGCTGCTAATCACAGCGGGTGTTCCTTCCAAAACCATAGAGGGACATACAACCGTCTCTATGGTATAATGGGATGCGGTCCCGATTAAAACACTCTCGGGGGGGCGGCGTTGTCAATAAGTCCGCCATACAATCCAACCCCCGAGAGGATCCCACCCGGATTCATCTCATTCATCGATATCATTCACCTTAAAAGGTAATTCATTCATCCATCGAGGTGGCAGATGAGCGAGGGTGTGCTATCTTCTCCCTAAGAAAAAACAAATTAAAAAACAGGAAAAAAAACTCAAAACTCAAAAAAAAACTCAGATTGGTAGGTTCCCATTCAAGTAGACAACAAAGAAGGTAAGAGAGAGCGAAAGTGCACTCCCCTCCTTAAGGGGCTGCACACAAGCAGAAATAACGGACTCCAGTTCCGCAAGAGTCCCGCTGAGAACCCTAAGTGGCCTGGAAAAACCGAATAAGGGGAAGGTGTATGAAACTACGCCTAATTGACTCCCCAACAGGGTATATCGCTATATGCGAGAAGGAGAAAGACGTTGAGACCCTCACAAAGAAAGCGGGCATTAAGATTCTGAGGGAGATAAACCTCCAACCTAGTACCCTTCCCCAGATTCAGGCACACATAAGTGTGATATGCCCAAGGCTGGACCCGTGGATCGGTCAGCATACAAAGGAAGAGATAAAAAAACGAAATTGAGAGGAACCAACAGTGGGCAAATGTAAGTGAGATCGTCAAATTCAGGAACAGAAGGGACAACACGGAGTACAACCACATGTTCCAAATTATCTTTGGCGATACCTCAATGGTAACTAAGGAGAAGGAGAGTTGGTAACTCTTCTTCAATGCAAAAATAAGCGGGGAACAAATAGAGAGAGGGATTTACCCCAGTAAAGATTTGTTTCAGGTGCTTTGAACTAGAGCAACACACCACGAAATAATGCAAGGAGCAGAAATTATCCTGCTCTAGATGCAGTGGAAAAAGGCATGGCTTTCAGGAATGCACGGCAGCCCATGATAAATGCCCAAAATTTTGGAAAAAGCACGGGGCAATGGCTATGTCTTGCCCAAAGAAGAACGAGATTCTAAAAAGAAAAGCAGATGAAAGAAAGGCGGAGGGAATTAGGAGGGCTAATACCTCCTATGCTCAAGGGACAAAAGCCACTTCCGCAAAGACCATAGAATATGCCGCACCAAAGACTTACCTGAAGGTATGTAATAAAAGCTTCACCAAAATACTCACATGCATTTTGTACGCTCACGTGAGGAACCTCACCAAGCCGGGCCGCTTCGCAACTAAGCTTAATATCATGCTCAAAAAAAGAGACTTGAGGAAATGTGGTTCCAGGCCAACCCTCCACCAGGGGAAGTCCTGCAATTTCATTTCCAACCCGAGGAAGAAGCCCCAGCGACGCCGTTTCCAGCCCCTCATAAATCCACAAATAGAGACCCGATAATAGAGGACAGAAGGAAACTGGAGAAACAAGACAAAAAGCTGACAGGAGTATAGAGCAGGTTGAGGGTAATCTCTCAAGCTCCGCATCCTCATCTGAAGACGAAGAGCAGGTCCAACCCCCTAAAGAAACAAAGAGTTCGAGGAGCAAAAGCAGGGAAAAGGCTCTCCAACAACCATGGAATATGATGGAGAAGAATTGAAAATGCAGCTCTACAGAACTGATCTGTCCCCATTCCCAGCCAACTCCAGTATTAGGAAAATTGTTGAAGGGGTAAAAACGGGTCAACTAAAGTGGACTTACGATGCGCAGGCTCAAGAAGCAGCAGTAGACGAGGCGCTCATGGCAGCGAAAATAAAAGTGCAAAGAGACTCCTGCCTCAGCATAAGTGAAGGAGAGTACATGAAAATAAAAAAAACGGAAAAAGGAGACGTCACAAAAAGTAAAGGGGAATACACACAGTTACATAAACCACAAACACATCAAACAAATAAAACATGAAAAATACAAACATACTAAAAATACTTACACTAAACGTAAACGGTTGGGAAGGGAAATCCATTCCCTACGGAAACATATTCCGTACAGTGGATCCCGACCTTATCCTCATTACCGAACACGGTGTAAACATAGAAATTAACACAATATAAATACCAAATTACACTGTGATAACAAAAAAACATACACAAGATCGTTACGACGGTGCAGCCATCGCGACCAGAAAAAACATCACTTACAAACACTACCAGGCTTAGATCAATCATTCGTGGCTGTCAAAATCTTAACCCTAGTGGGATGTCTAACTGTGGCAGCGGCTTATCTATCAGCCCCCCCGCCGTAACTATCTGCCAATTCCCAACTTCTTTAATATCTTCGAAGGCGGGAAAATGTCATTGCTGGGTGGAAGCCTAAACGCCAGATGCACATCGTCTCGTTACGGTCGCACCGACCAAAGGGAAAAGAATCTCGAACTTCTCTTCTAAAGAGACAGACTCCAGAGAGTAGGACCGGATTTTCCGACCTACCTAATGCATCGTTCGGCAACCAAACAGGACATAGTGTTAGCGAGTGTTAACTTTCCCTTTAACACCAGCAACGAGCCAGGACCTGTGGTACCGAGCAAGAACATCCCGATACTTAAAAATAATCTCGCTTGTTCCTATTCTCAAGCCCATCTCACTTAGGAAAAGTTATGCAAAACCTAACTGGGAGCTATAAAGAGAGATGCTCAGCAAATGAAAATCAGCTGAACTAGAGAGATGCAAATCTCGAAAAGATAGATGAGGAGATAAACTCCATTACTAATCTCATTCAAGTCGTTGAGAGATGCGTCCCCGAGATCTCCTATAAAATGCTCCCACAAGCTATGTGGACAAACGAGATGAGAGAAATCACTCGGGAACATAGAGGGATATACGAGGAAATAGGCAGAACAGGCCCAAATCGGGAAAGGACAGCGAGAATGAGACAACTAAGCGATGAACTAAAACATACAATAAGAGAGAAACATAAGGAAATCTGGAATGACATCATTGGTAGGCAGGACAGGGAGGACAGTCCAGTAGGTTTCTGGAACAGCATCTCAAGACTTAAGGGACTGCCCACCAAAACCAGAACACAGTTAAAAGACGGAGATGAGATCATTGAGGATCCAGATTCTCTCGAAATAAGATTCAGGACGGACTGGAAAAAGATTTTCGCTATAACCCCTGTGGAGAACGATGACTTCGACCAGGACTTCGACGACCAATTGCTCGATAACCTCAGCACAGTGATACATGGAACCTACCCACCCCCCACAAGTATCTCACGAAAGAGAGAGGGCTGGCCACGGGTGCCCAATCACCTTCAAAGTGACCATGAACAAAATAAGGTCCTTCAAGCAAAGGGCACCAGACTGCTCTGGGATCACGAGAAACAACCCCGTGAATGCCCCGACGCAAATCATACAGGGATTGGTTAACACCATAAATGCCGCACTAAATACAGGCTACTTTCCTGAACGGGTACAAGATGGCTAAACCATCTTCATCCCAAAAGGAAACAAGCCCCCAGACCAGGTGGCTAACTATCGCCGAATCTCTCTTCAGGAGATGCACCGCAAAATCTTATAAATAATAGGCTACAAGCTCAACTGAGCGAGTTAGGGGCGCATAACCCTCAATAATACAAGCTCCACAGAAAAAGGGGACATATACAGCCCTAGCGCTCCTAACAGAAAAAGTAGCCTATTGCCGAGCGAATGGGTACTATGTATATATTGTGTTGAGGGACGTGCAGAAGGCGTTCGATAAAGTCTGGTTGGAAGACTTCAATAAAAGATCCTGAACCTCTAGCTAGACCCAATCCTGGAAAGGATCCTTTGTGCCTTTTCATGGACAGAAAGGCATGTCTCATGATCGAAGGATACAAGGGACCTGAATTAGAACTCAAGGCGGGCGTTCTCCAGAGAAGTTGCCTGAACCCACTGCTTTACTTGGTCTTTACCATCGACCTCCCAACTACGGTGCACAGGGACACGATGTATCTGCAATTCACAGATGACGTCACCTAGATCGTTCCGTGCTCGGTGAGGAAGGCAAGGGATCAGACAATGTATACAATAGCGGAAATCAATAACATCAACCGGTACGAGAGACGATGGAAGATTAGAACAAATAGGGACAAGTTCAAGATCGTCCCACCTAGCCACAGGTTGACGTGGCCCATCGTCATCAATGGGAGGATATACGGCTACTCCACCAAAGGCACTGTCTTGGGGCCAAAGATCTCCGACCACGGATACTCGAGACACTAAACGGAGAAGCGGAATCTGGCAAAGAGAGAAATCTCCAAGCTATACTGGTTTAGAAACCTTGGCTCGGCCAACATTAGGAAAATATACCTGATGTACGTCCGGGCTAAGCTCATGTTCCTCGAAGTAGTGACTCAAGCGGCCAGCAAGACCTCATTGAGAGAATTCCAATGTATTCAAAACTTCGCAACACTATTAATTAACAAAGCCAGAAGGTGTGACCAACAACGGCAAGGGGGTCATCATAGGAGAAAAAAAATGGCCCCTCTCAATATCATCACCCAAAATATGGGTAGAAAGGTCTGATCAACCCTCAAGAATGTTGTCATTCCGCAATTACAGGGAATTACAGGTGGCACACTTAAAATACCTGCACGACTACGCGAGAAAGTCTCCCGTCGTAGCTAGTTTCCCGTTACTAAGATATGTTCTCAAGAAAACATAACATCACTGTACACATAACAGGAACACTAAAATCTAACGCAGTACAACAGAAACCAAAACAAATAACAACACACTAAAACAACATAAGGTAAATCGCGGAGCTAAAATCTATAAAAAGCTTGAATGCTCAACAGAAATCAACTCTAAATAAGTACACCAAAATTGAAACACTAACAATAAGAAGAACACGCAAACAATACATAAATAAACAACATATAATAACACAACTTATCAAAGAACAAGACTAAGAAGAAAAATCTAAAAAAAAACATAAAGTAATGCCCTCTTACTAGGGTAAAATACCCCTTCCCAGCTTTAAATTTCACCCACTTTTATCTACTACTATCCCACTATCTACTAAATTGAGTATACAATCTTCTCCTTTCACTCTGTCAGATCCTCGCTCCAATCATTACATCGGTAAAGGAGGCAAGAACATATCAAAATGCTCCGAAGATGGTCGAATAAGATCGAAAGCTGAGCAATTAGTTTGGTTTTTACCAAACACATTCATTTTAAAGAGATGAATACAGGACAAGTGATCCACCATCGACAAAATGGAATTAAAAAAGATAGTTAGAAGAAGAGAAAGTTGCCAAAGAAAATTAATAAAGGCGAAATACACAATAGTCTTCAACAAAATTTGCATATATATATATATATATATATATATATATATATATATATATATATATATATATATATATATATATATATATATATATATATATTAATTAGCATAAATATAATGTCAGGAGAGCTGTAACCACTTAATTAATTGGAATTCAGCAAAACTTATTTTTCGCTCAAATGACTCAATTAAAAGAAGCCTTGTTGAATGTTCATGTATAAGTCAATTTAATAATTTTTACATTTTCCCTGGCTTTTTTAAAATTGATGCTGTTATGAAAAAACTCCTTCTTAAAGAAATTAGATTTAACTTACGAGTATGTTCCTGATTTTTTTAGCAATTTTTATTTTTATGGGCACCCAATTTGTCAATTTAATTATTGCATTGATTTTATATTAACATTATTTTATTTTTCTTCCACTCTCCTTGACCCTGTCCCCTACGTATCTTCTTACTTCGCGTGTCTATTCCTAATTTCCCACTTTAGACTATCGCTTATCCGTTAATCGTTTTAAAACTTTTGGCTCTGTTCTTGACTCTTTCTTGCCTCTCGGTTTGACCTTGCTACCTGTTATAGCTAAATCTTTATGTGAATTTACCCATTCCTCTCCTACTTCCTCATTGGTGATTTCTTGTCTTAGAGGCGGTCCTTTATACTTTAATAGCTTATATATACCCTTATTATATTATTTTCTCTTGTAGTTATACTTGAGAATGAAGTGAATAAAGTTCGAAAATACTTAGAAGAATCTTTTCATTTTTCCTGCGGGACATTACATTAATTGCGAACTTCACGTACTACTTGTAAGTTATTCATTTAATGTATATATATATATATATATATATATATATATATATATATATATATATATATATATATATATATATATATATATATATTATATATATAACTCAATTTAGAATTCGCCTATATTAAAAGATTTCCCTTGAAACACACTGCTTAAAATCTATTCCAAACATCTTTGCTCTTCCTCACTGTGTTTTCGTTCTCGACTCAAAAGTTTTGTTCAATAAGTGTTCCATATTTAATATCTGTAAATTCATCTCAAACGTGCGTACTTTACTTATACAATTTTTTTCATTTCAGAGCCCAATTTACTTATTAGCATTGTGATCCATTAACATTTAATATCTATTAACATTTAATATAGTATTACTATCCCGTTGACATTCAATATTGTGATTCGTTTAACATCCCTTTAAATCGTTTGTTCTCTTAATAACATATTAAAAGACTTTTATATCTACTTAATATCCTGTTAACATTATATATCCTATTAGCATCTTTTGATTTTCTGTTACTATTAATCCGATTACAAATTATTATCTTGTTAATTGCCATTTTTAATTCTTTTACGTATCCATTAAATAATAACTCGTATTCAATTTACTTCTATTATATAACCAATTAATTATAATTGGTGTTCCACTTTTTAATTAAAAAATATATTATTTTTCTACGATTGCGTTTTCAAAACACTCGTGTTCATCCGAATTTCCGTCACGTAGCCTGAATCTTAAAGTTCAACTTTCATTTTTATCAATCTAATATATGTGTACAGGACACATAATAATTACAAGAGAATTTGTGCTTTGAGCACTAAAATAAGAGATATGATAGCATTCGGTAACAATGAAGGGGTGTTTCCGAAACGTCACCACGTCATCTAATTCAATATTAAATTTATCCCTCTAAAATAACTTTAATCTTATAGAAAATAATTAAATAATGTCTGTTTTATTTATGCCAAAATTAATATATGCTTAATTAAAACCAAAACATATACACCAAATTAAACTCCAAAATCTTCTATATGAACCCGCGGTGCTGGAACCACATTATAGAATCGCATTTGACTCAAAAGTACCTCAAAGATGCGCATTTTGAAGTCTTAGAAAATTCTATAATTAGTCACAGTAAACCAAAATAGCACTTCATATAAAGGGAAATCAATAAGGGTTGTGAAGGAAGCCCTAATTTAATGATTAATTCTCTAAATATTTTTCTATTATATTTTTCTTAGGTGTGCATAAAAATTCACCGTTAGACTCTTATCTTTAGTCGGCGTTGCTCATTTCGTTACGCGTCGAAGGCGTTTATCCGAAACCCAGGAACTGTTACCTCCTTTACCGAGTAGCGGAATGTAAATAGACAATGTACTTCGTCCAAGTATTCTGAACAGCTAAAAATAAAAATCTTTATTTTTTTAAGGGGTGGAAAGTAAGGGCCACGGGTCCTCCTCCACTCTGCTCTCCACCCACGCCTGGGGGTAAACAGAAGAGGAGAAGGCCCATGTCCGCCTTACGCCTGGAGAAACCTCCCACACTTTACGCCCTCCGCTTAAGTGAACCGATGGTGAATTACTTAGTGGGAAGTCCGGAGCAAGCGTTAGAATAGGGTTTATAGTAGAAGATGGAAACATATAAATAAAACAAAGAGTTTTAGTGAGGAGGTCAATGTGATAGAATTGCATGAGGCTGCCGCGCCTCGCTTCTATCACATATTGGTACTCATGCTTCCCACGTGTATCTTGCGAGAACAGAGTAGCATGGCGTTCTTATCGCCCTAACATTTCCCGAGTATTATCTTCCCCCGCTCCAAGTTTAATCAAGGAGGTTCAATCTCCCGTTTGCCTGCAGGCGTCGATCTGGCCAGATTGAATTAGGCTTATGGGAAGATAAGAGTGTTCGAATCGCTAGCTGGACATTCCATGGAAGTCATCTCATTGGCCTATACTCCGAAGGGATGGCTCCGGCTATTTATGCGATAGAATGTCGCATTTGAATCAGATCCCGATTATCTTCGTCAGGTATCACGCCGATCCGGTCTCCCTTGTGCACCTAGGATCTCTACCTCAAGAACCCCCTTATTGTCCAGAAGAGGACAATATCCTTGAGTGCCAAGGTTCGTGCCCCTCGAGACGCCAAGTCAACAGGGCCCCCCTGTTGTTCAATTGTTCAGAAGAGAGCAACTTTAGAACAGTCATTGTTCTTCGAGCCCGTTCGACAAGAAACAGTTCTCGCTCCCCTGATATCACGTCAGTGGTAAGTTAATTCACCCATTTAAGATCCCGATTATCTTCGTCAGGCATCACGCCGATCCGGTCTTCATTGTGCACCTAGGAACTCTACCACGAGGAACCCCTTATTGTCCAGAAGAGAACAATATCCTTGAGTGCCAAGGTTCGTGCCCCTCGAAACGCCAAGTCAACAGGGCTGCCCTGTTGTTCAATTGTTCAGAAGAGAACAACTTTAGAACAGTCAATGTTCTTCGAGCCCGTTCGACAAGAAACCGTTCACGCTCCCCTGATATCACGTCAGTGGTAATTTAATTCTTCCCTTTTGACGTTCTTCAAGAGAACGCTTGGTTACCCCAATAACCTCAAAGGTTCATCCAGAACATCTCCGGTATCCTGTCTCAAGGGTCGCTCGTACTTCCGAGCTCCACTTCGCTCTCACTCCTCGAAATCTGTCCTCCCCCCCCTCGTTAAGGACAACCACCCTAAAAAAACCGTCTTCCTGGGAAGGAAATCGCCAGTCGGACCGAAGTCATCCCTTCGAATCGCCTTCATCTGCACGCCGACCTTATAAATATGTAAACTACGAATTGCCTTTAAATTATTTAACTTTGTGCCAAAGTAACTCCATGCTTTAACATGGATTTACAGGACCATTTCCCTTCTTTATTGTTTTGTTATTTAAATCCCTCCAAATCTGAATCCACCACTTAGTCCAATTTATCCTATGACCTTTTCATTTCATGTACATCTCCCATTTTAATCCCCGGTCATGTAAATATTTCCACGTGTTATTTTCGTTAGTTTAATTAATAAAATTCTATTTTATTAATGCTTGCAATTTTATTTATCCTTGGGCTCCGTTCCACTTCTTAAGTATATTGAATATAAATAAGCCCTCTCCAGGCCTATTTATTAGCCTAGAATAATACTCGGCCATCTGATTAAACCCCCGCACTCGAATATAGAATAATCCCCACAAAGAATAGATATATAGTATATCGTCGGGAGCCTTTTCTACGACAGTCGACGATCAACGATCGTAAAAGATAGAAGGTGTGTAGATAGAACGTAGGAGATCGATAGAAAATGTGTTTTTGTAGTTGTAGGGTGTGTGTTAAGTTGTCTGGCTACCTCAGTAATTGCTCATTTGTTGTATAAGTCATTTTGCTGTCGTTTGATTATTCAGCATTCAAGCCTTTGTCATAAGATACATGATCTCTCGTAGCAGGTGTCAGACTTGATGTTGCACTTCTGTTTTTGCTGTTTTTCAGTCTTCGTTCTTCATTTAGATCGGTTGTTATTTTCAAATTTTATAGAAATTATTACTTATTTATCTTTACTATTTTTGTTTAATTTTAACATAAGTTTGTCAACTTCGGATTTTTTAGTTAACATTATTTATTTTATTTTACGAAAGCTTTGTCAACTTCTGATATTTTTTTTAGCTTGTCTTTTAGTTTTGGTTATTATATGTTGTTGAATCTTCATCAACGAGTAGCTAGCCGGCGGTAATTAGCCATCCAGGAATTAGCAACCAGGATGTCAGGGCCAGAGGCATCAACCACCCTCCCATCATGCTTCTCGCTTTTCATGTGTCCAGCCCTATCACTTGGTTGGAAACTTGCGAAGTTCTTATGTCTCATCAACCAATATCCGACCAAGAGCACATAATATACATCACGCAAAGAGTCCCCATGAGTATTTTTACGTTGTTTCGGAGGATATTGCTCGAGAGTGGGAGGATGGGTGTATGGGAAGATTTGAAATATGCATTTAAGGTGTAGTTCGGAGGATCACAGGTTGAGGATTTACACGAGCTCTTAAATACGCGAGAGATGGGTGACCGCCACCCCACGCGTTTTCTCGAACACCTAAAAGAATTAATCAGAGCTGAAGGTGCGAACTGTAAGCATTTTGATCCTGTCATAACAGAGATCTTTATGCGTGGGATTCCCGACCACATTAAGCCCCTTACTTTGATCGGGGAGCACAGCAATGTGGACCAATTGGCCGCATCTGCCGAAATTATATATCTAAATCTCTACGTTAATTGAGGGACCTTCCCACAAACCCAATCCCCCCTAATCTAAACATTTCACAGTTCAGGTTATCTACAGAGTCTGCAGGCAACCGGCTGGACTCGTGTAACGCCTCTTTCTCTCCGGCGCAGGACTTAGCTGCCACGTTGGAGAGAATCGAAGGGGAGCTAAAACATCTAAAACTCCAATGTGAGACACGCAAGAGCACAGTCACATTGGTGGACGGAACGACAGGCGCCGTTCGTCCTCTCGAAGACGAAAGCAACGAGAACATTCTAGTACAAGAGGTGAGGCGTGGCATTCATTTACTCCTCCTCCTTCCGCCTAACCCTCTCCACCTAATCTTCGCCACTCTCAACCAGGGAGTCTCTGTTGTTACCCTGAGAAATTTGGTGGTAAAGTCATATACTGTATAAAGCCTTGCCAATATTACCACTCATCCTATTCTCACTCATATGCTCGTTCTTCACAATTTCGTCCTTCTCACTGTCGTACTACTCTGTCGGGAAATCATTATCACAAGGACCAAACAGACGCTAGTTCGGATACACAGCGTCAATCGTTACGTGGCATATGGACCGATACTTTAACCCTCTTTGCCCCGCTGGCACAACAGTCAGCGATAGCACTCGCAAGGAAACCTTATAATCAGCAGATTTCGTATCCCATTAGTATAAACAAAAGAGGGTAGTATAGCCTTTCAAATAAAATTTATGAACAGGCTTACGGTCGCCTCCTATTGTTTAGGTATAGTTTCGCCAAATAGACGAAATTTCATTCTCTCCGACGAAAACCAGAAGAGACTATTAAGACTAAGGGTCACCACGCAAAAAAGTGCTGCTCTAGGAGAGAGGCTTAAGCATGGGCACTCATCTCCACTTTCCTCCCCCCCCAGGGGATAAGTGAGGTATATATACGTCGATCTGGAGAAAAGAAGGAAAATCGAGTTAGCGATCGAGAGAAGACGAGTACCGGCGTCAGTCCGGGCATTAAAGTGGAACCGAGCGGGAGTAAAGAAGAAAAAGAAATTCCACTCGAGGCTGTTCCTATTGGTCACATCAAAGAGTAGACCATCGGTATAGAGAATCACTCCCATACCCCTCTCGTCAGAGAAACCCCCTATCTCAGTTTTTGAATAAAACCAGATATATCCGTCACCATTGAGGAATACCAAAGTGAAGTTCCACTCGAGAAAGGATTCACGTCTTGGTCACCTCTCATCATCGAGAAGCCCCACAAGTGTAACCCAAGGATTAGAATAATCATACCTACACTTTCCCATCGCTATATCGTCAGTGAAGAAGCATCGACTCGCCCTTCCTCACTCACCTCGAAGTCAGCTGTTTTCTCCAGTCAGCCTCTCGTCTGCGACACATGCCCCTCGCCTCGCATCGACTTCCTCCCCAACTCAACGAGATTCTCGGTCAAGGTCATTCTCCGTCTGACTTCACTTTGTTTAAAGGTAAAATGATTCCCATTTAATTATGTTCTTTAATTAACATTCCGTACTAAAGTGAATTTTTTCGCCAACCATCGTGTAGTAGTTATCGGTAGTAGTAATTTGTATTCAGACCCTCTTATTATATCCTTAGTAGATTTAACGTTTTAGTATTTCATTTTTATGTAATTAAAAGTATATTTTTCTTTAATGGTTTAATTAAATCCTCGAATCCTCTCTGGTTAAAGAATCAAATCAAAAGATTAATAGTAGTAGAGCACTCTTAGAGAAAAAAATGAACGGAGTTATTCATGTACGGAACAAACGTAAATATATATTCGGCCGTATACCACATTATATATTTGGCGTCAGGTGTCGGATGCATAGATACCCAGCACGACACTATAACATTAATATTTGGTGTCAGGTTTTAGAGTGTATTTTGAAGAACCCAAAAATAGTTGATGGTCTTCATCCCCTTGAGTAGTAACAAATTTGTGCCTAGCGTACGAGGAAAATTAAACCTAATAAGAAGATGATTCAGGCTAGAATTTTGTGTTAATTTTCTGTGGTTAGCCCGTTAAAGGTAGTAATTAGTTTTTTTTTGTGATATTCTAATTAACAGAAAGTGTTGGTGGTAAGGTTGGGTTAGGCAGATCGCTACTTGTTTCGTGGTTGCATAAGTGCCTTTAGCGTACATCGGTGAGTTTTTGAGGGGCATAGATAAAATGACGTCATTTGAAAGATTCCACCGTCAAGGCCAAATTCTTGGACTAGCAGGCAAAGATCTGGTTGCCTACGTCTTGGAAGAACAGAGGATAGAAAGAGAAGAAAGAAGAATAGAGTGGAAAAGAGAAGCAGAAGTAAGAGGAATACGGAAGAATAATACAGTTGGACAGAGAAGCAGGAGAAAGAAGAATGCAGTTGAAAAGAGAGGCCGAAGAAAGGTAGAGTGTAGATGAACATAGAAGAACAAGAACGAAGAATACAGATGAAAATAAAAATAAATCAAATATTACAGATGGAAAGAGAAGCAGAAGAAAGAAGAATACATACAAAAAGAGAAGCAGAATAAAGAAGAAGAAAGATGGAAAGAGAAGAAAGAGAACGAAAAATTGCACTTGATGGATTAATAACTGGACCTGTCAGTCACTATAAAACATCTCTACATATTTTTGAATAAGTCTTTTGGCCCGGTGCCGCTAAAGATATCGCCGAAGGCTGCCAGTGATTTGAACTATGCTAGAAGACCACCACTAGACGCCCGGTACCGCCGGCTCCCCCACAGAAAACCACCGTTATTTACAAACCCTTCTTCAGAGTAGCTATAGACTTGGTGAGGCCTCTCCATCCACCGTCTAAGGAAAGACAGGCTTATATCCTCACTTTAGTAGACTGCGCCACTCGTTTCCATGACGCAGTTGCCTTCAAGAAAATTGACAGTATTTCCTGTGCAGAAGCTCTCATCTCCCTTTTTGCGAGTTGACATCCCTAAAGACATCCTCTCAGATCGAGGCTGTCAGTTCACGGCGGAACTGATGGAATACGTGGGCAAATTACTACTCATCAAACCCCTCGTTACAATTCCTGTTCACCCATCCGCAAACGTGATGTGGGAAAAATTAAATGGTACCCTAAAGGACATGTTAAGAAAGCTCTGTCAATCTCAGTCTCGAAAATGGCACCAGTACCTACCAGTCGCCCTCTTCGCGTGCCGAGAGGTTCCTTACAGAGCTCTGGGTTCCGTGCCCTTCAAATTTTTGTACGGACGTAACGTCCGATGACATATGAACATCCTTAAGGAGCTCGTCACTAATCCTTAATTAGAAGAAGAAGGAACCATAGAAGAATTATACCCCTGTGAACCTTTTCGGGTGGTAGACACGGTGTGAGCAGAGTCAGATAACGAGTATCCTCTACTTTCAGTATCATTCCCCCAAGATAACCCGTCCACTGAGTTAGATGTAAACCCTTACCTTGGCTCGCTCATAGATTCACCAATGTCCGCTCGAGTGAAGAAAATATTAAGTTCAGCCCCCATCCTTCGACTACCCAATCCCCAAAAGAATTTTGGAATCCGAACCGATGCCTGTGGTGAAAGAAGCGGTTGTGTCCAGGTACAAACTAAAGACAAAGATACCCCTTTTGCCATAGCTTATGCAAGTATAAAACAGGCAGCGGTAGCTGTAGGTTTGGGAATAAAAAAAATTTAATTTCCATGCAAAAGGTAAGGAGATTAATGTAGAATTCAAGCACCGGCCTCTGGCATATTTGCGTAACAGCAAAAGTAAGAACGATAGACTCATACGATGGAGTCTATTATGTAGCGAGTACCAATTTACATAAACTATTTAAAAGGCTCCAATAAGTATAAAGCCGATAACTTAAGCCGAAACCTCACATAGTTTTCTCCTTTCTGTCCATTTTCCATCAACCGATCCCAAAATTCAGCACCTTCTACTGGAATTTCTTGGTCTTATTCTTCCTTCCACAAAAGACAAGCCTATTAACCACAGCGTTGTTCACCGAATAGAGACGACTGGAGTGCCTGTATTTTCCTGCCCCCGTCGACTAGAGCCAGATAAACTCGTTTTAATGCAGCCAACTATTCCAGCTTCGACCATGAAGGTGAACTTCATGGTCAAAGCTGGCATAACTAGCCCCCTTCCTTTCCTCGGGCTTCTCCGCTTCATATAGTTCCCCAATACACTCCGGATGAGTACAGAGCTGTAGGAGATTACAGGCTACTAAATACCTGTACTATCCCCGATAGATATCATCTCCCCTACCTGTCCGACTTCAACTCTGCTCTCTTCAGTTATTCAATCTTTTTTCAACTAGATCTGGTTCGTGCTTTCTACCAGATCCCTATTCACCCAGATGACCTTTCAAAGACAGCTATCACCAGACCATTTAGTTCTTTCGTCATGCGCTAAATGCCTTATGGTCTTCGTAACAGTGGTCAGACCTTTCAATGTTTTATGGATCAGGTTTTGAAAGGTTTTCCTTTCGTATTTTGCTACATAGACGACTTTTTGATAAAATCTTCGTCTTTAGGGGAGCATCTATCTCACCTTCATCAGGTTTTCGCTCTACTTAAAGAGTATGTTATCGTACTCAACACTTCTAAGTGCCTATTTGGTGTCACACACCTCTCCTTTCTTGGACATCATGTTTCCCCTGAGGAAATTCGTCCTTTCGAGGATAGAGTTGCTGTTATTCGTATTTCGCTCGATCTTCTACACTAAAGCAACTTCGTCGGTTCTGTGAGATAGTGAACTTTTACCATAGATTTATTCTAAAGTTTCAAAAAGAATGCAACCACTCTACACTCTTTTCTCAATCACCAAAAAGAACTCTCCACTGTCATGGTTTTCCGAAGCGTGCGGATCTTTTTATCACAGCAAAGAGGCTATGGTTTCCGCGGTTTCAATGGCCCATCCTTGCCCAGGGGCCCATATAAGCGTTGCCTTGGATTCGTCAGCCACTCATGTAGGTGCAATCTTGCAACAAAAGGTTGGTGACTCATGGCAACCTCTCCCATTCTTCTCAAAATCTTTAACTCCTTTTTAGAAGAGATCGAGCACTTTTTCACGAGAACTCCTCGGGATATACCTCTTCTTCCGTCACTTCCGATAATACTTGGGAGGACGTGAATTTACTGATTTCAGAGATCACAAACCATTGGTTTGTGCATTTCCATCTCATAACATCTCTTCCGTGCACACTGCAGTCGATGGTCGTCATCTAGACTTCAATTGCAGCTTAGGAGTGACATTCAATACGTTCCTGATTCTTCAAACGTCGTACCGGACACGCTTTCTCGCATATATTCAACTTCGGGCACGCAATTCTCTCATGCGCCGATTGATTATGCGACAATAGCGTTGGCTCAGTAACAGGATGAAGACACGCAAACAGTGCGTCACTTTTCTCAACTCGTCGTTCGCGAGGTCGACTTACCGGGAATTCCGTCCAGGCATATCCTGGTCGATTATTTATTGCCTGACTGTCCTCGTCCTCTTATTCCTCTCGCTTACCGTCGGCACATATTTGACCAAACTCACGTTCTTACTCATCCTGGCATGCGAGCTACTTACCAGCTCATTGCACAACGTTTTGTGTGTCCAGGTATGAACGCCCACGTGGCCAAATGGACCCGCTTTTGTGTGCTTTGTCAGCGTGCTAAGGTTAAGTGCCACACACAGACTCCTCTGGTTTATTTTGCACTGCCTTCATCCCGCTTTAGCACCATTCAGATCGTTCTTGTAGGCACTCTGCCTTACTCTTGTGGTTGCACCTAACTTCTCGCCATGATCGACCGTTTCACTCGTTGGCCAGAGGTTGTCGCCATTGTAGACATCCGGGCATACACCGTCGCTCAAGCCTTTATCTCATGCTAGCTTGCTTGTTTTGGTGTCCCTTCCACAATACTGACTGACCATGGTAGTCAATTTGAGTCCCACCAATGAGATGTACTCATGGCAGTTATTAGTTCCTTTCGCCTTCGTACCACAACCTACTACCATTAAAGCAACTCGGCTGTCGAACGTTTGCATTGGACGCTCAAAGCAAAGTTATGCTCCACCGATCCAAATATCACTTGGGTGGACAAGCTACCTTTGATTCTTCTGGGCATTCATTCGTCCTTGAAAGAGGATTTGGCCTGCTCTGCAGTGAAACTATATTACGGTACCCAACTCCGTCTTCCTAGGCAATTCTTTTCTTCTATTGACCACACTCTACCTTCCTATATCGAGCCTGCTTCATACGTACACAATTTGGTACGTGTGATAGCCGAAGTTAGGCCTACTTCCCCAAGAGTGCTTGCTTCCTAGAAACCTTTCGTGACAAAAGAGATGTCAAACTGTTCCAACGTCTTTGTCCGTCGCGATTCAACGCGCTCCTCCTTGCAACCCGTTTATGATGGACCCTTTCTCGTCATCTAGGAAACCGAATTTTTTTCTCATAGAGTTTGGCACCAAGCAGGATACTGCTTCTCTGAATCGCTTGAAACTCACCTTTATTGATCTGTTTACTCCAAACAGCCATCGTTTTCTTCTAAAACTATCTCTTAAAATGGTTTAGTGATTACCCTAACTCGCCATCATTTAACCTCCCGCACATATCTCCTTCCCGATTGCTGCCGACTTCTCTTTTGTCGCAGGAAACTTCGTCGGAAGAGCTGCAAAGTCAGGAGTCCGTCTCTCCATCTCTAGTCACCCTGCAAGCAACAGACCAGACTCAAAAAGTCCTAAGATCACCACACGCCAGCTCAGAGAAAACAACCAAGCGGATTACCCTCAATCCGTCCACCTTCACTCGTGACAGTGCCTCGCCCGCATTTGGTGACATTTTCCCTAATCGTAGCCAGCCCAGTTTTAATATTAATTTGGGCACTTGCCTCTTTTTATCTATGTTCCTTATTGTTTTTATTATTTGATAAAGTTTTTTATGTTTGCTGTTTTGATTATTCTCTTACTTATTTTAACTTTAGATTACATTTGGGCACTTCGATTCTTTTTCCGATCGTTTAACTTTTGTTGTTAATTTCTATTTTATTTATAATTTAACTTGGGCACTTCGCCTCTTTTTATTCATTATTATTAACTTTTGTTGTTTGTTTATTTTATTTAATTTTTGTGTGCTAATAACTTGGGCACTTTGCCTCTTTTTAATTATCCTTATTGTCTATTGTTGTTTATTTTTACAAATCTCTTTTATATTAAATTATTTTTAGGGTTTACATTCTTAGGTATAGATCGGTCTTATTTCTTCCCTCGGACAGTTTCTTCCGCTGCGGCACAGTGCTGTTCTTTCTACTTTGTGTCGTCTACGTTAAGGTATTCCAACATTATTGTTGATATTTGGGAGTATTTCTTCCTCCATCGTATCCCATGTCTTTCTCCCTAGCCTCTGGATCTCCATAATTATTGGCTTGAGTCCCACTCTTTCACGTATGACTGCCTGCCTAATACAATCGATCCTTCTTGCGCTGTCAATGAGCAGTGTGGCTTTATTCTGCACCCTTTGTATTGTCCTATGAGAGGTACTACTTGCCATCTGAGTGACCACTGCTGGGTACACTAGGACGGATCGTACCAAGGCAGTGTAGAGTTGCTTTTTGTTAGGCACATTGAGGCGTCGGAATCTGTAAAGTTTCTTCAGCTCTCTTTTGGGTAGAGAGACTGTTGTTTACGTGAGCCTTATATCCTGTTTCGGAAAGACGTAAGCCCAGGACATTTCCTTCGTTAGAGTGAGGATAAATTTCATCCTCAACGAGGACGTCTTCTATTTTTCGGTGGTTGATCGGAATTATCTGGAAATTCTGGGGTTTGGCTTGATTTTCCACCTTTTCTCATAACGGTTGATGTTGTCAATCTCAGCAGCTGTCGCCCTTGCTTAAACTCCAGCGTTCCTGATGGGACTTGCAACTATTTGTGTAATATCATCTGCGAACTGCAGATGCATCCTATCGTCCCTTACTGAAGCAGAGAAGTCTATTGTGTACACGAGGTACATCAACGGATTCAGACAGCTGCCTTGTGGAACTCCCGCCTGGAGTTTGAATTCAGGTCCTTTGTAGCCTTCGATGGCGAATTGGGCTATCATCTCCATGACATTGTTACAAAGGACCCTTTCCAGGATTGGGTTTATCTAGAGGTTGAGGATCTTGAATTGTAGCCGTCTCAGCCAAACATAATCAAAGGGCTTCTTTACACCCGCAGCACTACGTCTACGTATTTTTGCTCAACATTGCTGCATGCGAGTTTTTACGTTAGGAGGGCAAGGGAGGTCTCCGTTCCACGTCTCCTACGGAACCCGTGCTGCTGAGGGTTGTGAGCTCCTCGCTCGGCTAATTGTTCTTGAAGCTTGTCAGCCAGGAGCTTCTCGTATTCTTTCGCAACGAATTCCAGCAGGGAGATTGGCGTGTAATTGGCCAATTGATCACGGGGGTTTCCTTCCTTAGGTATGAAGATTATTTTAGCAATCTTAAAACTATTAGGGAAGTAACCCGTGTTCAGGGAAGCGTTATAAATATTTATGATTCCCTGAATGATCTGCTGTTAAGCATTTATCAAGTTGATTTTGGTTATGCCCGTCCAACCTTTGTTCAAAGGATCTTACAGTGACCAGGACCTCCTCTGGTGTTATGGGACGGCCATGGCCCGCTATCTCCCTGCTTTCGTCTACTTGATGTTGTGGGCGCGTACAGTGTATAATCTGATTCGGGTCTTCGATCAGTTGGCCTTCGAATGCCTGGTCGAACTTTTCATTGTCTTCTGTAGTGATACTGAATTTTTTTTTCCAATAATTACTAAATCTGTCATCTAGAACCGCAGGGTCCTATATATAATTTACGTTCTTTTTATTCGAGCCTTCGTTTTTCCGGTTAGTCCTTTTAGTTTCTTGATTTGACGCCAGAATTTAGCCGGGTTCAGCTCGCTATCGGTTTTGAATATCAGGTTGTTCCAGATATCGTCTTGTTAGCGCTTGATAGCCTCCTTTATCTTGGTGCTTAGGCTCTGAAGAAGCGAGCTTATTTCCCAGTTAGGACCTTCCCATCTTATCTCTTCGTAAACTTCCCTGTGAAGACGAGCGATCTTCCTCATCCCCTCTGTCCATCTGGGCTGAGGAGGGGTTTTGTACCCAATCTTGAGAACGCACTCGCGATCTGCTTCTAGAAAGGACGTAGTTATCCTCTCCACTTCTTCGTCTGCTTCCTCCAAGGTTGCGTTGCTTAGGTCAGCTGGGGCGTATTGACTGAGTTGTCTCTTTTAACGTTCCCAGTTGACCGAGCCGTAGTTTTTGCGTAAAGAGACTGGAAGCTGGATCGGCACGAGTGTTATTGTGGCGAGGATCGCTATGTGATCACTGGGACTGTTGTGCCCGACTCACTATGGTTGTTGAAGGGGAAAACTTCACTCGTTAAGATTATGTCAGGGTTGGTAGCTGATTTGGAAGTGATATATGTTAGAAAATCCGGCCCTATTCTTTGGATGTGTTTTCTTCCCATAATCAATTCCGAGTTTCAGCTTCTTTCGTCGGTTCCACAATAGCCTGCCGCATGGCATTTGAGACTGAGGTCGTTCCCTAAGATTGCAATTCTGCGATGCGCAAACAGTGTGTATAAGATATTTTTCGGGAGATAGGCTCGACGAGTTGGTTGATAGGCTGCCGCTATCACGAGGTCTCCTACAAATGTGTGCAGTTCGACTACCACAAAAGATTCGTCCAGTTCTGGTAGATGTTTGAACGAGATGTTTCCCTTGACAGCTATTGCAGCATCCTCAAACCTTTCCTGAGAGTGATTATTCATGACCACTTTGTAGCCCGGTATTTTAATTTGCCAAAGTGTAGTGTCAATGCCCTGCTCTGTTATAAGAATGATGTTGGGTCAAACACCCGGAATATGTTTCCATATGCCGTTGCTTTACCCTCCCATCCGTTTACATTGAGTGTCAGGATCCTCATTCTGTTGCTTACTCTTTCCATATTGTCTCTTTAGTGTTTCTGGGTTATGTTTTTCTTTCTGCCGTTTCTCTTCTTCCTGAATTCGGCGTTAGAAATTTGCTCGCAAGTGTTGTGATGTAAAACCACGGTTTAGCGGAGCAAAGCTTGTTCTACTACTTCAGTGTTGATTTCGGCATCGTATTGCCATTTGAAGATTTTTGATTTAATGCCATGGAATATTTCTCTGGGTTCGATCTCTTCGGGTAAGGGAAACTGTTCGCATTCGTATATTGTGAGATTGATGTTACCCGCACACAACTTTTTTCTTCCCTTAGTCTTCTTTGTTTGAGGGGCTTCTGAGTCCGATGAGTCTGAGGACTCTGAGGAACCAATAGTAGCCGACCCAGCATTTTTCCTCTCTACGTTGTCAATTGTCTCTGCTCAGGGGCAGCAGTTTTCACTTAGACTGCTTCGTTTTTCTCTTTATTAGTTTTATTTCTAATTTTGGGGTTGTCTTTTTGGGTGCCGTCTTGTACCTCTGTTTGTTGGTCTGGGACCATCTGCAAATGTAGGATATACCTTAGGGGCGGAGGGAACCACATTTGGCCCATACCGATTTGGGCGAGCATTCGATTTATATCTTCAGCGAACGTTCCTGGGCGCGTAAGATTTATGACGTGCGCGCGAAGAATGCACGTCAGAATCTTAGTTGAGTTTTCGTTCTGTAGTTTGAGGTAGGTCTTTTTCCTATGAACTTCTGAGAGGGCCCTTTGCTACTTGAACGTAGGTTGTATTGGCTTTAAGCGTTTCTTCTTGTTTCTTCAACTCATGTTGCTTTTTGATCAATACTTTTTTGACAGGACAGGCCATGGCCATTGAGCTGTGTCCCTGCCCGCAGTTGACGCACTTTTTGAAGTTGCTTTTATAAGTCCTCCAATGGTGGCCGTTTTCGCTGCATTTGGCGCATATTTCTTGTGGCTCCTTACAGCCCTTTGTCGCGTGCTGTTTCATTCTGTATCACCTAAAGCAGAATTGAACTGGAGTAAATTCTCCTTTCTCAATTTGGTCTACACTTACTTTGGCATTAAACATGAACAGACCATGTTCTTTTGCCTTTTGAGCCATTGTGGTCTCTGCAAATACTATTTTAAAAACGTGCATGTAGTCACTGTTATCCCTACTGTTCTTAAACATGACCACTTCGACTACCTTGGTCCAGGTTTGCCAAAGCTGGATTTCCTCTTTTCTCGAGTTTTGTTCGATCCATGGGTCGATGCGTCGGCATACCACGCTCCTGTCTGCCAGGAACTGAGGTGGTACGGCGGGTTGCAGACCAATTTCTCGAAGGACCTCAACTGCCTCTTCTTTGATGATGGCCTCAATGTCTTTCTCCTTCTCACAGATAGCAACATATCCCGAGGCCACGTCCAACAGTCTTACCATGGCCACACTTATTTTGCCATAAACAACCTCGGTACTTTTTTATGCTGGGTTGGGTTGTCTGTCGATTGCCTACAGGGGGATTCTGATCGTGTTATCCTGGGCCATCTCTTCGAGAGAGTCGCCCCTTGTGGCTATAGTCTTCTTATGCTCTTTAATCATTGGTTTAGTAACTTGATTCGGGAGCAAAGTATCCGTACTCCCTTTCTTCTTGAAGTTATACTTTCTGCTCGTTTGGTGTGACTCCCTCTTCTTCAAAACTCAGCATCTATGAACGTGAACTGCCAAATGGCGTGGATGAATGATAATAGGTGAACCATGAGGGGAGCGGGGGGCTATCACGAGGTGTGGTTGTATTGCGGACTTTTTGTTGGTTAGCGCGCAATCAACCATCGTTAAACGGGAGTGAGGCCCCTAGCGGGTGTGGGTATCAGAACTGCAGCCGGCATAGATAGGTACGGGTGTTGCTTCCCTCTATGGTCCTGGCTGGATTCCTGGGATGTAGAAGTGGAGGTGGTTCCCCACATCCTTTCACGGAAGTTGCAGTCTTGCCCCCTGTCCGAGTGCCTTTGACGCCGAGTTCCACTGTGGGCTACTCCTCAAACCAGCTTTCCTTGGCACCCTCAATTATGTTTATCACAAAGAACATCATAGTTGGGTCAAGGCAAGATAAAAGACAGTCCAGTTCACTTCTACTTCGTTACTCCGTCGAGGGAAGGGGGCAGAGGGGGAGTTAGGCCGATATAAAGTCGCCTAGGAACAGCTTGTAAAAATATCCTTCTCAAAAATCCCAGTAGGAAAAGTGAAGAAAAATCTCCGTTTTTCGGCTGGTCTGCCCATTTCTTTGCCTCCAGCAAGTTCGAGGTGAGAGAAGTGAGGGAGATGATAGAGAGATATATCATGAGAGGGATTTTAATGGGTTGGAGAAGGGGAATTAAAAGTGTAAATATGTGTTTGTATATATATGTGCCAGGAAACTGCCTGATCTCTTTCAAGTGATTGTTTCTAAGTCTTCTTTTTGATTATTTCTTGTTTGGTTTACCCTTGTTCGCGTAAGTCGCTGCTACTTATTTCAATAATGCATTCTTCTATGTATATGTGGTTATTTGAGTTTTTTTATCTTATTCAGGTCATTTAGTTCTCATTCGTTTGATAATATATTCTTATGTGAATATATCTTTATATATATATATATATATATATATATATATATATATATATATATATATATATATATATATATATTTATGGAAAGAAAATAAAAAATAGAAGAAACGTATATATTTCTTCTATTTTTTATTTTCTTTTGATTTGTGTTTCCTTGTATTTTATTACTTCTACTTAAGGCATTCATGCTTGGTTTTATATATTGTGATTGCTTGGGTTTCTTCTTATTTTTCTCAGTGTTTAAGTACATTCATGTAAATATCGCACGTTCCCTTCGCCTTAAGTGGAGCTTACTGCTTGGGAACCGCTTTCCTGAATAGTTTCGGCTTTGGATTCTTATCATCCTACTTGTCTCTAGATGATTTTCTTCTTTTTTTTCCAGATTTTCTTTAACCTATTTGTTAGGGTTATATTTATTGGTTCTATTTCAGCTGTTTTGATAATGTCGATTATCTTTTTGCTTTCTCTCTTTTTGATTGAGTATAACTTTCCATCATGGTAGTATATGTATCCCAATTTACCCTTTTGTATGACTTCTGAGGTTTTATTGGAACCTGGATTGGATTCTGGTTGATGGTCACCAGAATTCCAATGTGGTCGCTACATGAGACAGGGACTGGTTCCATATACTCGTTGTAAGGGAATTTGGGATTTGTCAGTACGATGTCTGGTTTAGTTGATGCTCTTCCGGTAATATAGGTCGGAATTCTGGTCCTGCTCGTTCTAAGATATCTCTCGTCAACAAGAGTTCTAGGTTTCGTCCCGTGTTGTTCCTGCTCCAGTAGCCGGATTCCTGCAATCTTGCATTCAGATCGCCGAGCAATATGGTTGCATTACTCTTATTGAATATTTCCATTACTGAGTAGATCGAAATGTACGAGCGGCGGGGTGGTTAGTACGCCGCTGCTATCATGAGTCGAGAGTACTCTATTTCCACTGTCACAGAGCATACGCCTTATCAACCTCTCGTTCATGAGCGTATCGTATGCCCTTTTTTATGGCATACGATATTTTCATCGGATCATCGTTCTTTAGTCTATGTTCGGAGACTGTTATGATATCTGGATCGATATGGCGGAAGATATTTACATATTGAATGGACTTGTTCTTCCACACATCTGTATTCAGATGTAGTACTTTAAGCTTGCTGTTGATGTGATCCATGTTCTGTTGTATTAACTTTTTTTTATTTGATCCTTGCTTTGTCATAGTCTGTTTCCACTTTCCGTTTGTAACTTTTTCGAAAGTTTCCTTTTTGATCATTTTCATATCGTTGGGAAAGAATCGGATTCGATTTTCATTGATTAGTTTTCCGATAGATGTTTCGTCGTGGTCTGAGACGTAAGTCAATTCGCAAGTTCCTCTTTCAATTCCTTTTTTTTATCCGTTGGCTTAGCTGCTTTTGGTGATGGGTATGCCTCGTGCACGAAGACTTTCAATTTCAAGTCCCTTGCTTCGAATTTACACCCTTCCTCGTTATCAATTTCTGTTTTGGAGTCGGATGATCTTTCTGCTTCTTTGTTTTCTCTTTTGTTGGGTCTCTTTGTTTTCTTTTGAGTCCGTTTTTTCGGTTCTATCTCATTGTCATTGTCTTCGGTATTATTTTCCTCCTTGATTTGAATCCTCGGATTTATCAGGCGTTTCCTTATCTGAAAGCGTACCTCTGACTTCGAACATTTCTTTCACTTGAAGGGTTTGGCCCGCCGTTATTAGGGCTGAATGACGTTTGGGCGGAAACCACATCTTCCTTCTTCCGTTTTTCTCTAGATGGAGGTTTAAATTTCCGCGAAGGTCCTCTATTGTGCGATGTTGTGCACATGGGCAAACATTATGCAAGCGAGGATATCTAAGCCCGTTCCTTTGTTTACATTTATGTTGATTTTAGGCTCTTGTGATTCTTATATTTTCTTGATCGTCGCTTTCGCTATGCTCGCGTAGGTTTAATTACTTCTTTTTTATTTTTCTTTCCTTTCCTCTTGTTCTTTAGTGCTTATCACTTCTTTCCTTTTAGGGCAGTTGACCGCCATCGTTCTATGAGGAACTTGACTGTTAATGCATTTCTTTGTTACCTCCTTGTATCCTTGAAAAACGTGGGCGATATTGCCGCACTCAGAACATATTTTCCAGTCCTTGTGTGGGCAGTTTTTCGTGATATTGTCTTCTATGGCGTAACTTTGGAAGCAAGTTTGCACGTTCGTAAATTTTGCTTTTTCCATGTTTTCTGACGGTATCCTCATCCAAATGGCGAGTACTCCATTGCACATGGCTCTGTTTGCCATTTCTACCATGGCACAGATGACCTTGAACACATGTGTGTGGTGGCCAAACTTGACTAGTTAATTATTTTGGTATGCTGGTTTTTCTTTCAATTTCTTCTATGAGTTCTTCTTTGATGTGCGACTCCACGTAGAGGTCGACCTTGCGGCAGATGAAAGAGTGATTAACTAGTAGTTTGGGCGGCAGTTTTTGCGCTAGGCCGATGATATTTAATGCCTTAAGCCCGTCTAGTGCGACCAAGCGTTCCATTTCGCCCTGCTTGTGACATAGGGCGATGTAGCCATTAGGTACGTCAATAAGTTTTGGGAGGGCGATCTTCCTTCCGTTCGATGTATAGTGTTCGAATGAGTATTCCTCTTTCTGTTTTTTGTTTCCCCGGTTCTGTTTGCAGAGTGAGTCTTCGGTACTCCATATTCTTTTCCACTTGTCTGCCGTGTGCTCCCTCCCCCTTCCTAGTATCCCCGCCTCAATTAATTTGGCATTCAAGAGATAATGAATGGGCCCAGGTGGACTCCTCACGGAGGGTGAAATGTGACATTTATTTTGATGGTTAGCGCGGAATCAACCATTCCTAACCGGGGGTGACGCCTTCTTGAGGGAATTTAAAAAACCGCGGTTGCTTCCTACCATACACTGAGAAGGTTATGTGTCCTACAGTGGTCTTGCCCCCCCCCCCACACATGCGGAGTAATTGGACTCCCCTGTAGAGGTTGCAACCCGGCTCATTGTCTGGGGGCTCCTCTGGTACGTTTGTCTGGCAGTGGGCTAATCCTCAAACCTTCCTCCTCCCGTACCCCTAATTATGTAGTTGCAACTGCATTGCATAGTTGGGACGAGGTTGAAATGACAGCGTTTACTAGTCAAGGCATTGGACCTAGGTTGGGAGTGGGGGTGAGGGTGGGGGTGGGTGAGTTAAGTATTCATGGCGAAATATATGACGGGCCTTAAAAAAGTATTATTCTCTCTTTTAGGTACCTCCCTGTATGGGAGGATTTTGGATGTGGGAGAGGAAAAGGTGAACGAGACGGTAGATGAAAATAAGGTTAGCTGAAGCTTCCTTCTCTTTATCGTATGTGAGTAAATATAGTCGGGTTGATTCCTTCCCGTGAGTAATCCTTAAAATCTTCTTCAATCGAGAGAGAGTGGAATTTTTTATGTAAGTCTGAATACCAAGCTTAATGAGAGTGGTCTATCAGCTGTCCAAGCGGCGAATTCTATAGCAAGGTTAAGTTCATGTTAATGAAAGTGATGAAATGTGTAGTAGCTTTTCATAGGTGTGAAATTGTTTACTAGTTTGCCCTGGTTTTGAGGGCAACACTAGCATTTCTCGCTTTTATACTTTTAGTTTTTTACCTCTCATCCTTCTATAGTTTTGATGACCGCCCTTGACGGTCATGTTCTTCCTTTTGTTTAAATATTTTACTAACTCTTAAGTTGGTTCCCCCGTCGTGGCTCTCAAGCCTTTCGAGTCATATTTTGCAACTTGTAGGTTTTCTCTCCGTTAATTTATTTTTTGTGCTTTGACGAATTTTAACTTCGTCAAACCTGACCGTCCTGGAGCTTTTTGCTTAAAGGAGTAGAGCGAGCTTTCTAGTTCCTCGTGCGTCACTCTTTCTTCTTTTCCTTCTCCCCTGTTCATTTGGTGATTAGGATGCGTCCTTTCAATGATTTCGTTCAGCTCGTTTATAATCTGATTTTCAAAATCAATTTCGAATTCTTCATTTTCTTCTTCACTGATTCTGAAAATCTGTTCCTAGTGTTGCCTAAGAAATTCCTGCCTTTCATTCTCTGATTTAATTTAACCTTGGTCGTCTTCTAATTTTACCATCTTTTTCTTCTGGGGCGTTACTCTCATCCTCTTGATTTTCGCCCATAATTCTTTGAGTAATGCTTTGCCCTCCAGTTCTTCGATAGCTTTATTCCCTTTCTCTTCTTGTTGTTCGCAAATTAGAACTTTTATTTCTTCTTTTATTTCTCTCATACGGTACATTGCTTTACAGGATGTACGCGTGGTGATTCTCATTTGATACAATCCTTTCAGCTCACGGTGTAAACCTTTCATACCATTGGTGCATTTGTATGCAGAGATCATTCTGTATCCAGTTTTGGGAATTGACTCTCTGTCAGCCTCGATCATCTGGGCTTCTAGCCGCTCCATTTCTTCGTCTATTTCCTCCAGCGTCGCTTCGTTGAGGTTTGCTGGGATGTACTTTCTTAGCAATCGCTAGTAATGATCCCAATTCGCCCTGCCGTAATTCTTTCTTGTATGCGATGGTATCAATATAGGGTTAACGTTGATATAAAGATTAATCCCTATGTGGCCGCTACAGGGTATCACTTCAGGGCTCATGTGATAATTAAAGGGTAAGAGGAAGTTGGCCAAACAGATGTTTGGCTTGGTGGCGCACCTTTCTGTCATGAAGGTCGGAAAGTCGGGGCACAGTCTCTGGACGATGTTCCTATCTAGGAAAGTATTCGAGCATCTGCCTATATGATTGGTTTGAGTTCCTCGGGCCCAGCATACCCTGTGTTCCGGCCCCCCATTAATATCGTAGGGACCCTTCGCCCGAGTATACTCGTGATGGTGTTGTTCGGCAAAAAATCGCGTCTCGGCTGTTGATATCCCGTGGCAATGACTATCTTCCCAAGGCTCTTTTCTACCTTTATGGCGAGGCAGGATTCTTCCAAGTTCCTGAGTTGCTTGAATTTTATTCCCTTCTTAATCGCAATGGCTGTTCCGTTGTATCGTTCTTGAGAATGGTTCACTGTCAGCACCTCATAGTTCCATATCTTGATTATGTCACTTTGTGTTAACTCTCTTGTTCCGAAATGAGTATTGTGTCAGCATCCAATTTTTGGAAAATGTTACCGTAGTACACTTTTTCGTGGTCTATTCGTCGGTGTTGATACTCAAAATTCTTAAGCTGTCTCTTTGCATTATGAGGACTAATCTACCGTTTCTTCAGTCTGGGGTCCCTGTTTAGGAGCAGAGGATGGATTTTTAGCAGTTTCTTCATGGCTTACTTCCATGCCCTTGTTCCTCTTTGATAATTGTTTTTTGGAAGGAGGGTCTGGGAGTCTTTGATTTACTCATAGAGGCCCTCTGGGATTTTGTTCTTGGTTTTGTCTCTTTTTTTCTTCTTCATATTGCGAGTTGCTTGAAGACTCTTCTTGGGTTTCATCTGAATCTTCCTCATATGTTACTTGCTTTACTTCTTCTTTTCGTCAGATAAGATAAGATTTATTAAAAAAAGAGTTACAATCAGTATTTTTAAAAACAACTGAGTAAAAATAATTAGGTTAATAGTGGTGAAGAACAAAAACACAAAAGGACAGTAGAGAAGGGAAAGTTACATCGAAAAGTAAGTAGAACGAAGCTCCATGATCGGTGGAGGACACTTATAATTTTTACAGCTCACAGATTTAATTTGTATACATATTTGGAGTTTATAATAATTTGTTGTATTATTTTCTTTTGCTACATTTTTAAGTTAATAGATTGATTATATTCTTTTCTATGTATCACATTTGGAATTTACAGATTAATTACTATATTTCATACGTTCTCATCCATACTTTGTCTTGTTCGTTATTACTTTCTTCCTTTTTGCTTTTATTTTATAATATTATATTATTCTAGCAAATTAATGTGACTTATCCTGTTTTTTTTCAGTATTTAACACTTCATATATTTCATTTTTATCATGGTTATTCGCTTTAATTCCATATTTTTCATTATTTACGTTGTTTAGTTACTTTTGATTATGCGCTTATTCCCTTATTTATCTTCAATTTACTTATCACTTGTTAATTAATTTATTAACTTGTTATTAGTTTATTCACTTATTAATTTGGTTATGCACTTAGTCAAATTATTAATTTGTTTACTGAATAATTTTAAATGCATCAATTTTTAACACCATATCTATTAACTTTTTAACACTTTCTTTCACTTCTGTTAGTTTTGGAGGAAGTTTAATCACCCCGCTGCCGTTGTTATTCTTTGTCCGGTTCTAACTTTTTTAGAAGAGTTCTTACTCACCCCACGGAAGCACGAATCCGGGATGTAAACTGTGTTGTCCGCCAGCGTTTCTTCGATATCTCTCGGTGAGTATGGTCCATCGAAGATCCACTTAAACTTAACATCACGGATTCCTTGGCGCAGTTTCGCCTGGTCTCCTACTGGGAGTTTGCGCGTGGGTGTCCCGAGGGCGTGGAAGTTCAGGTCTCTGGCGTTGTAGAAGCATCCTTCCTCCAAGATGTACTTCTCTTCCGTGAGGGGCACCTCCTATTACTTCAGGCGTTCTTCTTCCTCTTCTTCTTTAATCTTCTTTTGCCTATGTCTAATCCTTTTTGTTTGGACCTTTGTATTCCCTTAATTCTTCTATCTCGAACTCTTCCTCAGTAGTAGTGGTTTCTTCTTCTTCTTCTGTTTCGATAGTTGTCTTTTTCTTTTTTCCTTTTTCTTCCCCCTTTCAAGATTCTTCCTTGGGGATATATTCGATTGTTATTCATCTTCTTCTGGTGCTTCATCTTCTTTTTCTCTTATTTCTTTATTACTATTTTCTTCTGGGTCATCAGCGAATTGTATTTTCAATATTTCTTTAGACGGGGGGTTCGGCGGAAACCATAGTTTCTTTCTCACCCCGTTCATATGCAGAATTCGATTTAATTCAGCATTTGATTTTACTTCGAAAAATTGAGTAAAAGTTGGTAATCTTAGTGTTAATATGTGATCAATACTAAAAAAACTAGCCGTTTGTTGTGATTTATCGATTTTATCATGTGTATTTTAGAGTCACGTCGCCGTCAGTCTGTGCCTTACTACTTTTAAAAGGTCTTATTTATCGGGCGACCTCGATGTCTAAGTGTGTACGAGAGAACTCCGGGGACAGGCGGGTGCCTATGGCTCGCCAGATCCTTTTAGCCCTCTCGTGGAGCGCCACGTTGATCGTAGATAATCCAACCGAGTCGTGGAACTCCCTCTGTCGTTTGTGTTTTCTTCTTCGGGTGTTTTTGATTTTAAGCCCCGTTTTGATAAGGGGAATGCTATTTTGATCGGCTTTGATTAGGTAATCAGTAAGTTTATCCAGCCTATCATCTATTTCTTCTAGGTTAGCATCATACAAGGGTTCGGGGATGTAATTTAAGAGGTACGAGTAATTTCTATAATTTTCCAAGTTCGCTTGCTTGTAGCTTTTGCGTTCAGGGATTTTGATTTGAATGGGATATACTCCTACTGTAATTTTGATAGCCTGGTAGTCGCTCGGAATGATGGGACCAGGTTCAATGTAGTAAGTGTAAGGAAACCTGATACTAGATAAGACTATATCGAGTTTTGTCTCTGCTCTCCCAGATATGTACGTCGGGAATTCAGTGGGTCTGATCCTTGTCATGTATTGACTGTCGAGTAGTAGTTCAATGTTTCTACCTGCATTGTTGTGGGAGGTGTAACCTGCCGCGACACATCTTGCGTTTAAATCTCCAGCAAAGAGAACGTACCTCCAGTGGCTAAATATCTGAAAGAGGTTGTGCATGGGAATATAGCTGCGTCTTAAGGGTTGGTACCCCGTGGCAATCACCAGTTCCCCTATGGCAGTGCCCACTTCAATGGTAAGGTAGGATTCATCTAGGTCTTCCAGAGTCCTGTATATTTATCTTTTTTCGACGGCTATTGGGCAACCATCATACCGTTCCAGACTATGATTTTTGCTAATGACATCATATTGAAAAAAAAATAAATGTTTTTGTGCAGACAGTCCGTGTTCAGAAATAAGTATTATGTCAGGGTCACTCTGTCGCATAATATTGCCATAGATGGAACCTTTTCCATCCCACCCATTGACATTCATATGTATTATCGTAAGTCCATCTGCTATTTTGTGTAGTGTTGGTTCTTAAGTGTGTGGGATTAAGGTATACGTTTATTGGCGTTCAACTTTAGCACGGTGCGGGGTGCGCTCCCTGCTGCTTCTTTTTATTTTTGTATTCCTTGTCCGTGATCGTATAAAAGCAGTCCGTGGTCAATTTTACCATGTTTTGAGCAAGGGCCTCTCTGACTTGCCGCTCGGAAACCTCATCTGAGCATTCCCACTTGTACCTTCCGGTATCAAGACCTTCCACTACTTCGCGCAAATCCAGCTCCTTTGGGAATGAGGCGACTCGGGGGCAAAGATTTTTAGGTTGAATCCTCTCGCATAATATTTGAGCTGGTGCTCTCTACCCTGCGAAAAGGAGAAGGTTGACCTTAAGCGACGGGTTTTTGAGTTTTTTTTTACCTTGGAGCGCAATGCTTCAATATCGAGTGCGTGTGTGTCATTTGTAGTGGTAGAATTTATCTTCGGTGTTGCGGGCGTTTATTTTGGTGTTTGCGTGTTTGTTGGTTTATTTAGACGCGGATCGCGTGCATTGGCTGTGTTTTGGGGTGCGGGACTTTTTTGCCTGAATCTTCAAACTGGGGAGCTACGCAAAATCGCAACTTCCTCGGAAGGCGGGTTGTCGGGAAACCGCATCTTCTGCATTCCATTTTTTACGAACATGCGATTGACTTCGGTGGCAAAGGTACATGGGCGATTAATGTTCGCAATGTGTGCATAATATATGCAACACATTATTTTAGTGGAGTTTTCGTTTTCGCTGTGAAGGTATGTCCGTTGGTTGTTGGTCTCTGCAATCGCGGCTTTGGCTACTTTGGCTTAAGTAGTATTGGCTTTTTTCTCTTGGCTTTCGCGTTTATCTGCGTTTGTTTTTGAATTTCTTGTATTTTTACCGGACATGCCATGGACTTTGTCCAGTGGTTGCCTTCACAATTTAGGCATTTTTGTTCGTTGCATTTACAATCACGTCGAAATGGTCGCGACCGACGCAGATAGAGCACAGATTAATATCCTTTTCTGGAAGGTTAAAGTAGTATGTTTGCCGTACTTGTAACACCGAAAGCCCCTTTGCAAGTCGACAAACCCCTCGCGTTCCATCTGATCTAAGCAGACCCTTACACTGAAGAGAATTAGACTGTTTTCCTTAGCTTTTTGTGCCATACCCGTGCCCTCAAAGACAACCTTAAACACGTGCGTGTAGGTTTTGAATTTAAAAACCTCAGCAATTTTTTCCTATGGGTGGTTCCATTCAATTTCGGTCTGTATTTCGTCTGCCGAGTGACACCCGACACAGAACTTGAGGCGCCTGCAGATCAAACTACGGCGTGATTGTATTTGTAGCGATGTAGTTGGTTTCAACTTTATGGTCTCTAGACATTCAACGGCCTTGATTGAAGTTAAGGCTTCACACTCAGTTTCCTTCGCGCAAATGGCCGAGTAACTAATTTGGATGTCGATAAGTCGTACTGGTGCGATACTCAGGGTGCTGAAAACTCTCTCAAATAACTTACCTGTGCCGGTTTTGTGCCCTCCGAGAGGGCTTGGGGAGTAATTCGAAGGGTCTCTCTTATTTCCCCTGCATACTATCATAAGATAGTTTTAGGTGAAAAGAAGAGTAAGTGTTTTTAGGGAATACACCGGAACAATATTTAGAGAGGAAAAGGAGAAGAAAAGGGGGTGGAATCAGAGAATGAGGGGGAGGAACTAAAGTCCAGGTATATGTCTTTCATTTTACTTTAAGGCTATCCTTGGGGCTTTCAAATATGCCTGATGGGGCTCTGGTCTTTCTATCTATCAAAGGTATGAAGATTTGTCTCTCCACCTTCTTTAATAGAAAAACCAGTGGTCCACTTTCTGAAAAATATCGCGCTTTTTCGCTTTGCCCAATTTTTATTCACAGTTAACCTTAGGCGAGTCTGAACAAATTCACTTCTCACTTTAATTCACTATTATTAATCCGAAATAATAAATGGCACAATGCTATACAATAGCAAATTAAAGTAGGATCCTCGCAGTCTCTCGTTCATAGCTCTTCGTGCCATTTCAATGCTGGCGAACACTATTTTTACCTTGTTTTGCGCATTGCCGAATTTCTACACTCTTGTTATTTTCGCCCATTTGTGGTTGACACTTAATTCTTCTTTTATGTAATCAATGGAGTTGTCAGTAAAGAATTAGTCTAGTCGTCGGAGGATTATTATTCGTTGAACTAATATCTCGTATGGAATTGTGGCTTCCAATCCGATCTTTTTAAGGTGTCTCTTAGTTTCTTCCCATACCAACTTTTCCACATCCTCCATAGTATCACAGATGGCTGCGTACCCAGAGGGCGTTTTAATTAACCGTAGTAGAGAAATATTTAGGATGCCAAAGATCGACTGGATGACCGTCACCCTCGTCGGGTTGGTCCCCCCTTTTAGGGTGTGAATGGAGGGGACCTTTTGTTTTCCTGAGGGCCGACCCGATGGGCCCATTTGGGGGTAAAGAGCTCCCCTGCTTGCGGGTTTCTTTTATTCTTTCGCGATAACGGAACTTCGCCTTGAGATCGGTTAAAAAATGTCTAGAGTAGGCAATGAACTAACCTGAGACTTTACCTCCTTTTCCGCCACTATTTACTATTCCATATTCACCCTAGAAGCTATCTAAATTAGCGTCTCAGTTACAAAATTACGAAATTGATGTAAGAGTGTGTCTTTTTACGTGAGGGGACAAAAAGGTGTGTGAGTAGACAGAAGAAAATAGGTAAATGGTGAAGGAAAAGAAGTGTGGGAGAGTTCCAAAGGGATGCAAGAGCCTGGTGATCAGGCCTATCGCTTTCAATATTTTGAATTGTTGTGTGTTTACTTTGTTGGTTTCGTTATTAAGTATGATTTATTATGGCGTTCTAGCCATTTGTATTAAAATCTTAATTTTCTTGAGTATGTTAAGTGCATTGCTGATGTTGTGGTTAATTATTTTGATCTTATGTGCTTTTTTTATTTTTTTTTTTGGGGGGGGGGTTCTTTGTAGTGAGTGTATTTTGTGTCTTTTGTCTCTTCTTTCTTGAGGTCTTGTTCGGCATCTTTGGTCTTCATCTGTGAATTCCTTGTCGTTATTTGGTTATTTTTCGCTAATCGGGGTTAGGTTATCATGATCGGTTTGCGTCGTTATCAATTTAGTAAATACAATTCTTTTTTAGGCATAAAACGGCACTTCAGCCCCGCCGTCTAGTAGTCTAACGGTGCTCGCAAATCTGGTGTGACTTGGAGCTCTTCTGTTTTGGTTAATGATCTGAAAATTTTCCTTGTTCAATTCCTGATTAACCAGCGTGTGCATACTCCGTGTCCGTTCTTTGATGCCAACGTTAATGGGAGTTATTCCCGCTTCTCTGTGTAGCTCTCCTTGACGTCTTCTTTCTCGCCTGCGTGTACCCGTAATTACGTATACGCATTTATTTTGCACAGTTTGTAGTCTCCTCTATTGAGTCTTCGAGAAGCAAGAGAGGGTGAAAGCAGGATATAGCAACGTAGATCTTACAATTGCATTGCAGATCTTTTTCTTGTTGCTTTCACGGAGATTTCTAAACATATATAGATTCCGGGCTGCAGCTGAGGCCTTAGAAATTCGTTCTGCGACGTGCTTCCTGTGCCCGTAAGAAGTGATTTTCATTTTAAGTATATTGCAATCCGTAGTGTAAGGATAGCGCCTATGCCCCACTCTGACATCAGAAAGTATTTTCCTGGCGATAGAGACTATTATGAGTTTCTCCTGGTTAGTTCTTATTTTATATTGGGCTTCGTAGATATTTATTCTTCGAATCTCTGTGGCTGTCATTCGAGTTTGCATAGGCGCATTCCTCCAAGGATATATTATTATCTGGTTGAAATCATCGGCGTATTGAATGTTGAGACAAGTGGGATTCGCAGGTGCTGGGAGATCTGCGGTGTAAATCGATTAGAGAGTGGGGGACAGATTCCCCCCTCCTTTTCCTGCGGGAGACCCGCAGTGAGCGGACACTTCGGTCGTCCGTCCGGGCACCCTAAACTGACATACGACACCCTCTCCATGACATAGTCACATAGAGTTCTCTCTAAGTTTTCACTTGGGCCCAGCTGTAAGATCTTGTAATGCATTTCCCGTTGCTACACTTTATCAAACGCCTTTGATATATCTCGACAAACACGGTCCACGTGACTCCTTTCTGTTTGACTTGGGCAAGCCTTTCCATGATGACATTTATCGCAATCTCCTTACTTCGCTTTCTTCTAAACCTAATTAGTATGGGTTGAAGAGGGAGTTCTCCTCAAGGTGCGTCACCAGTCTTCAGTTGAGAATCTTTTCGAAGAGCTTCCCGCCAAATTCTAGAAGTGAAATTGGTCGGTAACTCTCTCTCAACCTCGGGTCCTTCACATGCTTCGACAAGAAGATCATTTTTGCCGTTTTTTAAGCGTCTGGAAAATATCCAGTGTTCAGACAGGCGTTGGAGATTCTCTTCATTCCTTCGATCATGTTTGCTGGTGCCTTTTCGAAGGTTAGCTTCGTATGCCCCGATAGTCCTGGGGCTTTCTGACGGAATGAGCGGAGCACGCCGAGTAGTTCCTCTTCGGTGATCTCGGCGTCTCCGTCGCGCTTTATATCCATCTGGTAGTGAGGGTGCGTCCCATGTATTTGGTCGTTAAGCTCGTCTATGATGTTGCCTTCAAACTCTATATCGTAATCTTCGTTCTCCTCTTCGGTGATACTGATGATTTTTTAACACTAACTTTGAAATATTTCTTCCACTTTCCCATATTCTGTTTCAATGTTTCCGTCTTCTTTAAGTATTTATATCTCCTTCTTCGTCCCGGTCGATCCTTTGAGACGTCTGATTTTTTTTCAGAAATATTTGAAATCCGCCTCGTGATCGAGACTGCCGATCGCATCGTGCCATCGTCTTAGCTGTTGCTCGAGAATTAACTCGTTGAGCTCAAGAATTGCTTCATCCAAGTTGGGCGGATTATAGGCCTCGAGAAGGCGCGCGTACCGTTCCCAGTCTGCTCTTATGTAGTTCTTTTTTACCGCAGCTGGGACTTGAATAGGGTTCCTGTTGATAGTGAGTAGGATCCCAATGTAATCACTACAGGGTACATGAACTGGTTCCATGTAATAATTAAACGGCAAGTGCCGAATACCCAAACATATGTATATCTGGTTTTGTAGCACTCCCTCTTCTGGCGGAGAAGTGTGGGCCTATCCGAGGGTCTCTATTCCTTTTCAGCAGGATGTCTAGGCTTCGTCCAATTCCTTTAAAGGTTCTGTAGCCGGATTCACGGCATCTGGCGTTCAGATCCCCCATAAATATAGTGGGGGTTCTTCTGCCAAATAGGTAAGTGAGAGAGTGTATATAGGTAAAATATCTCTCCTTGGTGGTTGATACCCGGCTGTGATGACTACGTTGCCTATGTCGAGTTCGACCTCAATCGCGAGATAGGATTCTTCGAAGGCTTCTATTTGCTTGTATTTAATCCCTTACTTTATCACAATAATAGCACAGTCGTACCGCTCCTGTGAATAATTTGTGATCAACACTTCGTAATTCTAGATCTTCATTTCCGAATTACGCATGTCGACTCTGTATTCCAAAATGAATATGATGTCTGCATCAAATTCTCTGAATACAAGACCATAAAGATTACTCTTCATAGTTCAGCCGTTGGTGTTTATTTCCAATATTTTCAGTGCGTTCAGTAGCATGGTGAATTGTTTTAACCTGCGTTTTTTTTCGTTTTTTTCTTTGGGACTGTCTGGGCGGTTTTGTTGTGCCCAGGATTTTCCTTCTTCTGGAGGGGGGGGAAGGGTGACTTGGGGTTTTGGACCTGCTCTTCGTAGCTCGTGTACGGGTTCAGGGTCCCTCGTCGTTGTCTGGAGAGGTGGATCCCTTCTCATTTTCAGCTTTTCTTCTTCTTCTTCGTCTTCTTCCTTTTCGGATTCCTCCGATGAGGGAGCTTCGACGATTTTATCAAGTCCAGATTTAACATTAGTGTTATTTCTTATAACTGATTCTTTGAATGCCTTGGAGCATTCAGGGTCCGCTCGCATGATCACAGAAGGCAGATTTTCTGCCATTAAGAGTGCATTGAAGACCTGGTTGTAACAACCAGGATTCACTGCGTTAGCCACTTTTGCGTGAGTAATGCAGATCCGAATCTTTGCACTCAGATCTCCAGTGATGCTCATCTATGCAGGTGTTGTCCTTACTTCCTCATTCTTCTTGGCGGTGCTCACGTATATCCTCTTAACTTTCTCATCTTCTTCTTTATTCCTTTTGATTATTTCTCGACGCTTTGGGCAGTTTAGGGCCATGGTCCTGTGTTCTCCTTTGCAGTTGAAACAATTCTTCTTAGTGCCCTCGCACTTATCGAACCGATGTCCTTTTGAGGTGGATTCACTACACCACAGTTTATTCTTCTCCGGGCAGGTTGTGGTTGTGTGTTGTTCAAGTTTATAGCATACAAATCACATCTGTATGTTATTAAACCTCTCCTCTTGAATTTTCACTCTTGGAGATTCTCATATTAAAGACTAAGATCCAGTCCGTCGTCACTTCCCTGGCCATGTGGGTAGTAGAGAAGGTTATTCAATGCTCTTTAATGTGGAAGCTCTTTTTTCAGTCAGGATCCGGTCCACATCTTTGTTCTCCACGCAGATGGCAATAAAACCTGATGAAACTTCAATCAATTTCACCAGGGCTACCCTGAGTTCGAGGTAGAGGATTTCACATAGCTTCCTCTTTTCCGGGTCTTTTTGTCCTTGTATGGTCCTGAGAAGGACCCTCTTAGTGAGAGTCTCCATGGTCTTCTTGTTCCTAACTATGTCCTCTGAAACCAAGGTGTAATTATTTTTTTATTTGGGGAGTGAAAAAGAATGTGAAATGTGTGGTAAAGTCGCTAGTGGTTTTGCGGGGTGAGTTCAGAAACGACGGTGAGTGGACACCCCCGTCCATTTTTCAGGCGGTCCCCCGCTCGGTTGTCGCCAGAATAATGGGTGATGATGGATGGATGGGATGGATCTCGAGTGGAGACCTCGAAAGGAATTACTCATGGGGGACTTGATGACAGTAGTGGCCGAATCAACGACCGCTAAAGTTTTGCCACCCCCTTCCGGGTACTTACACCAAAACTGCTTCTAACTACATAGAGACGGGTGCTACTTCCCTCTATGATTCTGGACTAGTCCCACGGTCGATGAGGATCTCTCCTCCACCAGGAAATTACAGTTTACCCTCAGGTTCGAGAAAGTTTAGTCATTCAACTTCTACTGCTGTCATACGAGCTTGCATAGGTGCATTCCTTCATGGACAAGTGATTATCTGGCTGAAATCATCGGCGTCTGGACCGGTACATCTACGGTGTAAATTAAGTAGAGAGTGGGGGAGAGACACCCCTTCCCATCTTGCGGGAGGCCTGCAGTGAGCGGAAACTACGGTCTGTTCGTAGACCCTATACTGACGTATGCCGCTATCTCCATGATATAGTTACATAGTTCTTTCTAAGTTTTCACTTAGACCCAGCCGTAAGATCTTGTACTGCATCCCCCCTCTGCCACACATTATCAAACGCCTTTGACACATCCCGACAAACAATGATAACGTAACTCCTTTCCTGTTTGGCTTGGGTTAGCTTTTCCATGATAAAACTTATTGCAATCTCTGCACTTTGCTCTTTTCTAAACCGGAATTGATATGAGTTGTAGAGGGAGTTAGTTCTCTTCCAGGTGGGACACCAGCCTTTGGATGTGGATCTTCTCGAAGAGCTTCCCACCAAATTCCAGGAGTGAAATTGGGCGGTAGTTCTCCATCAACCTTGGGTCTTTCCCCTGCTTCGACAAGCAGATAATTTTTTTCCGTTTTGTAAGCATCTGGGAAGAAGCCCGTTTTTAGACAGGCGTTCAATATTCTTCTTATTCCTTCGATGGTATTAGCTGGTGCCTTTTTGAAGTTCAATTTTGTAAGCCCCGATTGTCTTGGGGCTTTCAAGCGTCATGAGCGGAGTGCGCCGAGTAGCTCTTCTTCGGTAATCGTGGCATCTACGTCGCTATGTCTGTCCACCTGATGGTGAGGGTACTTCTTATGTATTTGTTCGTTTAACTCGTCTATGATGTTGCTTTCGAACTCTATGTCGTAGTCTTCGTTTTCTTCTTCAATTATACTGAAGACTCCCTCCCAATAACTTCGGAATATGTCTTCGATGTTTTCCTCTTCTGCTGTTTATGTTTCCTTTTTCTTTTAATAGCTCAATCTTCTCCTTCTTACCAATCGATCATTTGAGGCGTCTGATTTTAGTTCAGAATTCTTTGGGCGACGCTTCGTGATCGCATCGTCTTATCGCCTTCATTGTTGTTCAAGGATCAACTGGTTAAGTTTTTCCTTGATTGCCTTGCTTCTTTGGATTGAGTCGCATAATGCATTCCTGGTGTTAATTTCCTACACTATTCTCAGTTCATGGTAGAGTTCCTTCATGTATTTAGTCCATTCTATGATGAGATGGACTTATACAAGGTTTTAGGGTTACAAGCATTATTCACGTTAATAAGATGGTTATTGAGGTCTTCGAGTGCCTCGTCGATCTCCTCGAGGATTGTCTCCACCAAGTTGGGCGGATGGTATCCCTCGAGGAGTCATGCGTACCGTTCCCAGTCTGCTTTCCTGTATTCCTTTCTGACTGCAACTGGGACTTGTATAGGGTTCCTGTTGATACTAAGCAGGATCCCTATGTAGTAGTTAAACAGCCAAACATATTTCAAGCATTGGGGCACACCCTCTTCTGACGAATTTGGGAAAGACGGGACTTATCCGCTGAACAAAGTTTCTGCCCAGCAGGAGCTCCAGGCTTCTTTCTACTATTTTGTGTCTGCTGTAGCAGGACGCCTGACATCTGACGTTTAGTTCCCCCATTAGTATAGTGGGGGCTTTCCTGCCAAATAGTCCATCGAGAGAGTGTATAGGTAAAACATCTCTCCTTGGCGGCTGGTACCGGCGGCAAGAGCCAGCTTTCCTAAGTTGAGTTCGACATCTCAATCGCGAGATAAAATTCTTAGACTATGTTTGTGATTTGCCCTTATTTGATCCTCTTTTTGATCGCAATAGCGGCACCGTGGTAACGTTCATAGGTATAGTCTGTGATCAACACGTCGTAATTCCAGATCTTCATCTCCGAATTACGAGGGTCAATCCCGTCTCCCGAAATCAGTATCTTTAGTGCGTTCCGATGCATGGCGGGATGTTTTTACCGGTGCTTCTTCTTGTTCTTCTTTCTTTTGGCCAGCGAGGCAGCTTTAATGTGCCCAGGCCTTTTGCTCTTCGGCGGAGGACTCGGAGTTTTGGACTTGCTCTTCGTGGCTCGTGTACGAGTGCATGGGCCCTCGTCACTATCCGAAGAGGTAAATTCTTTCCCATCTTCTTGCTGTTGTTTTTGTACCTGCTCGTCATCTTTGTCTCCCTCAAATTCTTCCGGTCATGGAGTTTCGACTATAGCCTCTAATCCAGATTTAATGTTGGAGTTAATCATGATGACGGACTCATTGAATGCCTTTGAGCACTCCAGGTCTGCGAGCACGATGATAGAAGGTAGTTTATTCGCCTTTAGCAAAGCATTCAGTACCTCGTTGTAACAGCCCGGTTTAACTGCGTTAGCCACATTTGGGTGAGTAATGCAGATAAGAATCTTTGCTCTAAGATCTCCTTAGATGTCTAATTGCGTCGGCGTCGTTCGCGTCACTTCGTTTTTCTTCGCTGCGCTCGCGTATGTTTGCTCTTTTGCTTTATTATCTTCCTCTTCTTTTATTTTGATAATTTATCGGCACTTCGGGCAGTTCAGATCCATGATTCGATGATCTCCCTTGCAGTTTAGGCACTTTATGGCCTTCTGTGGCGAATTCGCTGCACTACAGCTTATCTTTCTCCGGGCAGGTCTTAGTAGTGTGCGATTCCATCTTGTAGCATACAAAGCACATTTGTATACTACTGAATTTCTCCTGCTGGATATTTGTGGGGATCGAACCTAGTAAACATTATTTGAAAATTTTAAACGGTTCATACACTGAACCTTATAAATGGGAAAACAAACTTTCCGCTTTTTAATATTTCTCTTTCGTAAATAGGAACATAATTTTCCCACTTTTTAGTATCTCTCTTTCGTAAACAGGAAGATAAACTTCCCGCTTTTTAGTATTTCTCTTTCGTAAATAGGAAGATAAACTTCCCGCTTTGTAGTATTTCTTTTTCGTAAATAGGAAGATAAACTTCCCGCTTTGTAGTATTTCTCTTTCGTAAATAGGAAGTTAAACCCCCCAGTATTAGGTACTAAATCATGGGTCAGCTATACGTAGCTCCGTAAAAAATAGACCTTGTTCTTGAAGTCCCCGTGGGGTAATGGTAAAATATCGATGGCGTTTTATTGAAGTGACCCCCCTCACCTTTTCCTCCTTTGCCCGTTGTGAACTTTTCGGTGAACTTAATTTTCTTGTAGATTTCTTTCAAGTCTAAAAAATTAGGAAAATTAATTTCAGCTGTGTTTATGTGCAAACGGTTTGAGCGTTAGTAACATTTTAAATCTATCATAGTGCTGATTGGACAATTATTACAGTGCTTATGCCTAGAAGTTGATTAATCAATTTGTCAACGCCAAAGCTGTTATTCCAAAGAAGGCATCATAATTTCACTTGAAAAGTCGACGCTGAGAATATCTCATTTTTGGAAAAGTCGGAAAAGTCGGAGGCAAGGGAGGTTCAAAACGCCATTTTTTGGAGCCTCATCATCCTTACGGGGAGAATTCCTTAACGAATTTTACACCGGCACCTAGAAGACTAGATGTCGTGCTAACCCCCCCCCCTCCCTCTACGAAGTCGCGACGTTGAAATGAACTGAACTGCCACTCATCTAGTCTCGCCACAACTATGTCGGTCCAATTTGATAGACATATTGGGGACGTAAAGGAAAGCAGGTTTGAGGATTAGCCCACTGTGGAACTCTACGGAAGAGACCGCCCGGTTACGAGGCGATGCTGAAAGCTTTGGGGAAGAGTTCGCTCTAATCTCTAAGGGTAACTTCCAGGCAGGACCACAGGGGGACACACAACCGTCCCTGTGTAAGTTGGAAACAGCATCGATATCCAAACCCCAGATGGGGCGGCACCCCGGGTGGTGGTAGTTGATTCTAACACCACCCATCATCAAGTCCGCCACTCATCACCCATCTGAGGGGCCTCGCCCGGGTTCACCCTCCATCATTCATCCCCCCCATTTGGCAATAAAGTTCACGTAAGCTTAGAGGCGAAGTAGAGGGAGCCCCCCCCCCAAATAAACCAACACAGAAGAACACGTAGAAGAAGAGGTGCACCATACTGATCAACAACAAGTTCCCCCACAACGAGAGCATCTGGTGCAACCAATCATCGACGCTAAGGGGCCACTCTCTAGAAGAGATGGCCCAAGATCACACGACCCGGATTCCTCTGCGGGTTGTCGAAGGGCAACCCAAGCCCAGCAGGGAATCCACCTTCGAGGCCGTGTATGGTAAACTGGGAATTGCCATGGTGAGACTCCTGGACATTCCGTCGGGCTATATCGCAATATGCGAAACCGAAAAGGATATAGAAGATATTGCCAAGGAGAAGGCAGTCGAAGCCCTTCGGGCCATAGGACTGCAGCCTGCAGTGCCACCCCAGATCCTGGCGCACAGGAGTGTTGTATGCCGCCGGATCGATCCGTGGATTGGGCAGCATACAGCAAGCGAGATGAGAGAGGAGATAGAGCTACGGCAGGCCTGGGCTAAGGTAGCCGAAATTATAAAATTCAAGAATCGGAGGGACGGCAGCGATTACTCGCACGTGTTTAAGGTGGTCTTCACGGAGACTACCATGGCACAGAAGGCGAAGGAGCAGGGTCTCCTCATGTTTAACGCCAAAATTAGCGGTGAGCAGGTGGAAAAGGGTGAGTTCACCCCGGTCCAATACTGCTTCAAGTGCTATAAGATGGAGTCCCACGCTACCAAGGACTGCAAGGAGCCACAGGAGACCTGCTCCAAATGCAGCCAGCTTGGCCACAATTGGCGGAACTGTGTCAGCACAACAGAAAAATGCGTGAGTTGCGGGCAGGGCCACCGAACGATGGCCATGTCTTGTCCCGCCAAGAAAGAAGTTATGAGGAATAAGCAGGAGGCAAAGAGGAATGAGGTCACACGTAGGGCGAACACGTCCTACGCACAAGCGGCAAAGGCAGCCATCTCAGAGGTGGATGCCAGAAGAACATACCTCAAAATTGAAAATGAGGGATCTACGAAAATCATGACGTGCATACTTCATGCGCACGTCATGAATCTGGCTCGCCCAGGCACATTCGCCACCGTGTTGAACCAGATGTTGGCCAAAAACGGAATGGAACAAATGTGGTTCCCGGATAACCCCCCTTCTGGGGACGTACTGCATTTGCAGATGACCCCAAAAGCCCAGCAGACTAAGGTGCAAGCTAACCCAAGTAAACAACAACCCGAAAAAACGAATAACGAAGCAGTCGAGACGAAAACTCCTGCTCCCACCCAATCTATGACAAGCACGGCGAAACAAGCGAGCTCGGAAACGAGCAGCTCATCAGAGACTTCGGACTCCTCAGACGCGGAAGCATCCAAACCCCTGGAAAAGAAGGGTAAAAAGAAGAAATCCAAGAGATTGCGGGCGAACTACATCAACCTGAGGGTTTACGCCTGCGATCAATTCCCCTTCCCAGAGGAAATGGAGCCTAGTCGTATTTTCCAAGGGATTAAAGCAAAAATCTATAAATGGGAGTACGACTCTGAGATAGACCCTGGTACAGTGGAAGAGGCCCTGCTCGCACAGAATGTGATCCTTCATCAGAACACATGCGAGCAACTCTCTAACGCTGAATTCAGGAAGAAGAAGAATGGGAGGAGGAAGAACGTCACCCAAAAACACTAGGTGACTCAAGATGGAAAGAGTAAGCAATAAAAAGAGGATTCTGACACTCAATGTGAATGGTTGGGAGGAGAAGGCCACGGCATATGGTAACATATTCCGTGTGCTCGACCCCGACATCATTCTCATCACAGAGCACGGTATCGACACAACAGCTGGTCGCATAAAAATACCGGGCTACAGAGTGCTCATGAAGAATCATTCCCAGGAAAGGTTTGATGGTGCTGCAATAGCTGTCAAGAGGAACATCTCCTTCAAACAACTGCCAGAACTCGATGAGTCCTTTGTGGCAATCGAGGTTCACACCCTGGTCGTAGACCTCGTGATAGCTGCAGCATATCAACCCCCTCGACGAGCATATCTCCCGTTATGCAACTTCTACACACTGTTCGGGCACCGCAGAATGGCATTCTTAGGGGGAGACCTCAATGCCAGATGCCGTGCGGCAGGCTATGGTAACACCAACGATAGAGGCCGAAACTTGGAATTGATTATGGGAAGAAAGAACATTCAAAGGATAGGGCCGGATTTTCCGACCTATATCACTTCCCGGTCAGCAACTAAGCCTGACATAATCTTAACAAGTGAAGGCTTTCCTTTCAACTACCATAGTGAGCCAGGCCCGACAGTCCCTAGTGATCACATAGCGATTCTCACCACAATATCTCTCGCACCAATCCAGCTCCAAGCCCCTCTCCGGAAAAATTACGCCATGGCCAACTGGGATCGTTACAAGCAACGACTCAGTGACTATGCGCCAGCTGACCTCAGCACGGCGTCGTTAGAGGAGATCGACAGGGAGTTGGAGAGGATAACAACGTCCATACTAAACGCGGACCGCGAGAGCATTCCCGTTACAGGGTATAAAACACCTCCTCAGCCCAGATGGACAGAGGAGATGAGAGATATCGCTCGCGTTCACAGGGAAGTGTTCGAAGAAGTACGACGGGAGGGTCCCAGCCGGGAAAGGAGCTTGCTGCTCCGACGCCTAAGCTCAGAGCTTAGAGAGGCTATCAACCTCCAACAGGGGGAAATATGGAACAACTTGATAGCCAAAGTCGACAGCGAACTTAGCCCGGCCAAGTTCTGGCGCCAAGTCAGGAACTTAAAGGGACTTACACCAAGACTCAAGACTCGGATAATGGAGAACGGAGACCACATTGAGAACCCGGTGGTTCTCGAGGATATGTTCAGGAACTTCTGGAAAAACGTTTTCAGGATTACACCCGAAGAAAACGTTGAGTTCGACCAGGAATTCGAAGGCCAACTGATTGAACAACTTAATCAGGAAACGCATCGCACACACCCACTACAGCAAGTCAACGAAGGCAGGGAGATGGCGGGTCACGGACGTCCCATAACATCAAAGGACGTCAAGGCCACTGTAAAAGCCTTTCGACAAAAGGCACCAGGCTGGACGGGTATTACCAGAAACAACTTGGTTAACGCCCCACAGCAGATCATTCAGGGAATCGTTAATATCTTCAACGCTTCCCTGAACACGGGCTACTTCCCGGAAGGTCTCAAGATTGCGAAGATGATCTTCATACCCAAGGGAGGTAAACCCCCTGATCAACTGGTAAACTACAGGCCAATCGCCCTGCTGGAGTTCATTGCAAAAGTCTACGAGAGACTCCTAGCTGACAGGCTTCAACAACAACTAGCCGAGCTGGGAGCCCACAACCCTCAGCAGCACGGGTTCCGCAAGGGACGAGGGACAGAAACAGCCCTCGCCCTTCTTGCGGAGAAACTCGCTTGCAGTAAAGCTGAGAGGCGGTACGTAGACGTGGTGCTGCGTGATGTTAAGAAGGCCTTCGATAAGGTTTGGCTGAGAGGAT